>JALPQD010000930.1:0-297351 GCA_023101885.1 Typhlomys cinereus | reverse complement strand
AGTCGGTTTAAGAGCTCCACCAGGGCCAGTGTTCAGTGGAAGAAACAGTTCATCCCAGCTTCCGTCTCTGTAGGCAAGACCCGCAGCAGAACAGGTATAAGCAAAGAGCACTCAGGGCCCTCTTGGTCCTGCCCCATTCCTAGCCAAGATGCAAAGCAGAACACTGACTCTTTCTTTTCCTTACCGGGAGGGGGAAGAAATCCCTGGTAACTAACACTCCCTCTCAGAGCCAAACTGCAATGCCAAAAAAATGCAAAATACGTGTGACTGAGGAAAAATGTAGCAAAACAGTTTTTCCCACAAGTGGGTGGAAGAGGACGCGTCACAGTTTCAGAAGCATAACATAGGTGTATAGTGCCAGGAAAGGCCAGTCTAAATATTTACACGCAATAGTGATACATGAGGGAAGGCTTCACAGAATGCTCGGGGGAGAGAGGGAGAGGCGCATGTTACTGGAAGCTCTAGGCACAACACCGGGTTTGTTGGAGACCTGTTTGAGTTTTACAAGCCTGTCTCCTCTGTCTGTTCCCCCCGCAGCATCCTGCCGCATCATATGGTCTGTCTCAGACTCTCCCGGCATCAGGCAGGAAGGCAGGAGCCAAGGGCAAGGATTCACTGCAATTATGGGGGCCTCCTTCATAACAGTTGTTCATTTTCATGATCATTCACTGTCAGCCAATCCAGGCACATTTATTTTGACAAACCAGTTTGCAAAATCCAAGGATGCCCTTGGAGGTGACAGTTCCAAATAGCGTGAATCTGCTTTAGCTCTACTTTGGAAAGCATTAGGATGCTAGTTCGGGATCTGTCTTGTGTAGTCCGTGCTACCGCCCAGGATACTGGGTACATAAGACATCAATCAACATTGAGCACGAGTCACAGGGCGCATGAGACATCAGCCAACCTTGCAATCAAGTTTTCCCTGTGCAAAATGCTCTGAGCAAAATGCCAGTCCCGAACGGTCTTAAGTGGCAACAGCAAAAGAAAATTTAACAAAAGAAGGAAATTACCTTGTTTGATTTATGCCTGTGGGTCAAGTTTTATAGTAATGCCCATTAACTGTAAGGAAAACTTCTTAGGGGAGAAAATACAGTCCCCCTTTTAAGAAAAGATATTAAAATAAAATAGGGAGACTTGCTAAATAGTATTAATTTTGTTGTGAACTTTTGAATACCTCTTATCCCATACAAAGCACATATGATATATTATTCTTGATATTTCTAATAAATTAAATACTGATTATACACAAACCAGATCCCATGCAAGGTAATTTAAGTTGCCCTTTTGAACAGCAATGTTAGCAGCTCTCAAACACAGAGAGAAATGCTGCCTTCTATTTTGTTTAAAGTTCATTTCCTGTCTCTAGGATATTCACTGACCTTTCAATGTTGGCCATTTTGCTTTTTTCCTTTTCCCAGTGAGTTTCATTCCAGTTCTCATTGACTTCATTCCATTCCTGACCTCTTTTCTCCCTGAAGAAAATTAAATGCAACCCAAAATAGTTGAATCTTGATTCTTTTTATGGCTCTTTACGCTGTCCCTACTCATTATTCATATAGCATGTTGCAAATCAGCTGGTCATATATGCACAATCTCTGGGAGCATCTATAGTCATTACGAAAACAAATCTACAAATTAAGACTAGCTTTTTTACAAGTCCTATGCACAAAATTTGAAATTTTTTAAGCTTGTATCAGAAATGTCTTGGTAATCCTTAATTATATCAGTTTTATTCAACGTCATTCAGTTCTTGGAAACAATATTTGTTCCTATGTATATTTTTCTATCACTTTTTATTAAAAGTCAGATAGATTAAACTTTATCTTTCCCTTACATAAATGTATGATAAAAGAAGGATGGAAAGAAAAGAAATTCTTATGGGCTACATCCTGGGATCATGCATGAAGTGACTATAAATAACTCTGATATGATTCAGTTTTACCTCCAGTGCTGAAGAGGACACAGCATTCTTATCTGTGTGATAAGATAATTTGCAATCTTTTCTTTTTCCTTAGGGCAACTAAGTGCATGTGTAAGCTTGTTTGTGCTTCTAGAAATGTCTTTAATATTTCCCTGAACTCCACTACAACATTTTTAGTGACAAATGGCTCTACAGTTTGCTTCATCATACTAATTGAAATGAATTATTATACCATGCAGAAAAAGTCTTCTATCTAAAATTAGACTTTGCAGATAGCTCTGATTTACCTGCAATTGGAGTGCAAAAGAAAAAAAAAACTGTTTCACGAATACCTAGTTAGAAAGTGAGTGACAGAAAGAAGCTTTAAAAAATTAAGTATTAAGATTATTTTTTATTTAAGCAAATCAGTTTGAAATAGTGATGCTATGATCCATATTCTTAGCACTTTGTGATGTTGGATTAAGATACTCTTTCTCATTCTGCACGTCTGTCCAATGAATATGCTTCTCTTTTCTCTTTATTTTGTTTGCTATTTGCGTGACTCCAAGAAAAATTCGGCCTTTTAGATGTGAGACATACACATGACTTGCATCCTATCATGTGCCTCCTGTGTTCCTTAGTCTATGTTAAGGGCTAAAACTCATACTCACTTCCAAGCCTTCACCTCTCAGAGTTTTTACTATCTGATGCCTCATGCTAGGAAACTCCTCCTCAGACCTTCTGGAAGCAAGTCTTCTTGTTCCCTGTGTTTAGAATGCATTTCTCAGACTCTAAACACAAACAAAACTGAAAACTCTGTCCAGGCTCTATTTGAAAAGCCAGGGAGGACCAAAATAGAATTTTTTTTTAAAGTTTTTTAATTCCTCATATAGTTGCACATATTTATGTACACAGTGTTCATACATGTATACAGCATGTCACAGTCATATAAGGGTAATTAACATTCATCACTTTTTGTGTGTGTGTGTGTGTGTGGTGTGTGTGTGTGTGTGTGTATCAGAAGGCACTGTGTGTCCCTGTGGAGGACCAAGAGTGGCTTTGGGAATCATCCTGGATTGCTTCTAACTCCTTCTTGCTTCACTCTGGGATTTCCCAGGCTCCGCCGACCCACAGCTGTTTCTGCCTGGCGTTCTTACATAGGACCTGGAATTCGAAATCAGGACCTTCTGCTTGCAAGACAGAGTCTTAACCCCTGAGCCATCTCTCAAGCCCCACCACTTCTGTTTTTATTTCTTTGACAGAGTTTGATGTTGGTGGACTCTTGTGGGTGCTCCTTATTCTTTCCTTACATGTGTGTCACATGTTAACACTGAGGTGCATATTCTGTTTTGTAGTGATGCTCTGCCCAGGGCCCTTCATAAAATCTCTTTTTCTTCCTCTCTACATTCCATTTATATCAACCTTACCTTGGCATTTTTAGCGAAAACACATCCCAGATATAGCCTCTTCCAGTGGATGTACTGATGAGACAATCCATCAAGGCTCATAGGAGTGCAGAATGTGTTTTCCACACTCTTAGGCAACATGCCTTAGTGGTGTTGAACCCAGTCTCACAGATACTGGTCCTCTCAATTCTCAACCCTTTTATTTTGAAATTATTATAGATACATAAGATTTGCCAAGATCATACATGCCCTCCACTTTACCTCCCCTAATACCAACTTCTTGCATAGCTTTAGTGCAATATCAAAGCCTTGGTGCTGAAAAAAATCTATGTGATTTTATCCCATATGTAGACTCATGTAACACCAACATATTTGGGATAAGAGCTGAAATACAATCAATAGAAATGGTACCATGGCAGAAAGATAAAAACCTTTTCACAAAATGATATGGTTTTATGTTCATTTATATCTGTATTTGTACAATATATACAGTATTGTTTCACATTTATTGATATCTCTATTTGTACATGTATCATAAATATATAAATATAATATATAAAATGCATGCTACAGTTGTTCTTCTGTTGATATGAAAGTGCTCTGACATACACAGCTTAAAGGGGAGTTGTTTATTTGGCTTATGTTTCATAAAGGGGAGGGGAGTGAGAGACACAGTTCATGATGATAGAAGACACATCATGATAGGCATGGTGGTCAAAGCAGGAAGCTGGCTTCTACTTTGTAGTTATCAGAGAAAACCAGAGAAAATAAGACAGAAAAGAAGAAATCTGGGCCTGGTTACTGAACCTCAAGGGCTACCCCCTGTGACATGCTCTCTCCAGCAAGGTTCCACCTTTTAAGGTCCATCACCTTCCCAAACTGTACCCCCAGCAGGGAACTAAGTACCCAAACAATGAACCTGTGAGGGACAATTCACATTAAAACCATAACTATTGCAATTTCTTTTATGTCATGGATACAAAAACATGACCAACAACAACTTAGGAGAACAAGAAGCTTATTCCAGTTTATGATTGATTCTTGGTAACATTCATCAGTATGGCAAGAGAGTTCATACCAAACTCAGGAATCAAAGGAATTGGCCATACCATATTCATACAAATAACTAAGAGAGGGCCATATTATCTCACTTGCCAGTCTGCCTGAATACCAATTCCAAACTAGTTTACACGCTATCTAACTACCCAAGAAATGGTTCCATCCACTATGGGCTGGGTCTTACCACATTAATTAAATAGTCTTCCGTAGGCTTGCTTAGGACTTGTTTTAATTGAATAACTCTTCATGGGTATGCCCAAAGACTTAGATTTCAGCCATCAAGTTGGCATCTGCAACTAAATACCACAATGACAATGCTTTCATGGTGCACACATTTTGAAGTCATTGTCTTAGGGCTTTGTTGATCAAAATATAATCTATCTGTCCACCAACATCTTTGTCACTGGGGATTTGTTAGAGACAGGAGTTCAAGTATCTCTGTGATAGTTAGCATTAATTGTTAGCTTGACACCTAGGAGATGGGATTCTTTAGAGTAAGGTCAGCCTCTCCGTGTGCCTGAGAGGGTTTCTCTTGATTATGCTAATTGATATGGTAGACCTAGCCTAAAAGTGGGTGGCACCATTTCCTGCACTTGGGATCCTGAACTGAATGAAAGGAAAAAGCAAGGGAGTATATTTCCTTCATACATTCTGCTTCCTGACTGCTCAGGCAATGTGACAGGTTAGCTTTGTGTTTCAATATCATACCTTCCCCACCATGATGAGCACTTTTACTCCAGAACTGCAAGCCTAAATAAATCCTTTGTTTGGGCAGAGCATTTTATTTTATTTTATTTTATTTTATTATTTTATTTTATTTTTATTTATCACATCAACATAAGAGAAACTAAAATAATTTCCAAGCCCACTGAATCAGAGTGCTTTAAAAACCAGAATCCTGAGATAATTTCTGTGTATATTATGTGTATTGCAAGGCATAAGACACAATCTCAGCATGTCATTGGGAGCTGGAAATGAGGACAATGAACTGCAATCTTGGAAAGTTTGGGTAGGCGCTTGGCATTTTGGGTGTTTTCCTGACTTGCTTCAGTAGGAGGCAGGGCCAGAGCCTAGGTACAAGCTGTGAGGAAAGATGATCAATCACATCAGTAAGTTCTCTTTTCTTTCAGGATTTGTTAATGTTTTCTGTGAGAATCCAGGATTTTTTTAAAAAATCTTTGGTTCTTTTTGGTTTCTATTCACAGTATTTTCTTCATCAACAAAGATGCCTGAAAGCTTACTGTTCCCATATACTACCCCATGCTGATTGCGATTCTCATTTCTAGGTTAAGAAAGTGTAAAAGAGTAATGTGGGGGAAAAGGAGAAGAAACTTGGCTTTATTCTTTGAGATTACAATCAGGCACCCATCCAGGTTCCTGAAGCATCCTTAGGCTATGATTTTCATTATTCTTCATAAAAGTAGTATTATTGAATTTTTTGTATTCAAATTTTTATTTTGTAGCATTGATAATTCTGTTAAAAAAGGAAAAAAAAACAATGCTAGTGAATCAGAGAGAGCAGAGCTTTCCAAAATCTTGAGCCTTGAGTCTTTTCATAGTGGTGAAAGCCAGGGAGGTAGCAGGAAGTTGAAGAAGATAGAAGGTTTTGGAATGACAGTGATGTAGCTCAGATTCATTCCCAACTCCTGCTAATGAACATAATTAACACATTTCAGGCAAAATAACCCACCCAAATATTAGCAGAATGTCTTTAATAGTTAAAAAAAAAGCACAAAGCCATGGTTCTATCATTTTGTTTCTGCTTGAGAAGGCATAATATGAAGGAATGTGAAATCCTTTAATTAGAAACAATTTAAAAGTCAGACAGAAAATTGAGATGCTGGAATTTTACCTAGAGAAGCAATGTTTATACTTCCTAACATTAGACAATGTACCACACACAGACAGATGTTATACAGTGAGTTAAGATTATCTTATCACATCAGAATATTATATTACAATCACATTAAGATAGACTTGGAGCAGAAGTTATAACTTTATAACATGATTAAAAGTCTACCTGGAAGATGCCTATGGCTAAATTTAATGAAGAAACTCAGATTTCTGTTGTTGTTATTGTTAGGAATTTTTTTTGCATTTATGTAAATTTTTTGATGAAAAAGAAAATAGATGTTAGGAAAAGGATGAAGCTGAAACCTAGCACCTGAGGGAGTCTCATGGATATGGGAATTAACCACTACTAGATTTTTGGTAGCTCTTTGATGAAACTTACCAAAATTATTTCATAGGACTGGCTTTACTACTTTGAAGAACATTTAGAATCTGTAGGTCATCCAGGGCACCCTCTGCATTATGTGACAATCTGACATGAAGACTCCAATTGCCAGATAGTTAACAAGCCTTCATCTCTTGCCTGCACAGCTCTGTCCACTGCTGAGGTCATCATTTAATGACTGAACCCACAGTCAGTGATTTAAAAGACTTCCATAGCCTTGTTAAGAATCTGCCTCCTTCCACATCTTTCTCTGGGGCAACACAGGCCAACCTACCTGCGATGTTTTTCAACCTTGGTCCTTGATTCCCCACCTCACCTTCAATAGATGTGTTAGACAAAATGGCTTCAGGGCGCTAAACCTTTAACTGCTGGAAGAATTAACTAATTTACAACAAATCTCTAATGAGGTTTTAATGACCTTTTAAAATGTAAACATGAGTCCCAATTCTATTCTCACCTGCATTGATGGAGGTTTTCTTCTTCAACAGATTTTTTTCCCTCAATTTTCTCACCTACACCCCTCTGCAATCCCCAAAGTACACACTAGCGTACAAATTAAGGTGGAATTTATGATACTTGCCTTAAAAGCATAAAGTAATGATATAATTATGATAGTGCTTGGGACAATTGCTACAGTCTAATTTGGAGAGAAACATGTTTTAATGTTCTGCCTTTTCCTTAACACATGCAGCTTGTGAGTCACCCTTAAAACTAATTGGATTTATTGTATGCTTTGCTTGAGCTCTGTACTGGGCTCAATTGTACAGAACTCTGGGTGCTCACTAAAAAGCTGACAATGACAAATGAGAATGAGCTCATGAAATACATAGTGGCATCTTGATGCATCACATATTGCTTTCATGGTGCTGAAACCTAAACTCAAATCCAAAGCCCATCCATAGTACTAGATTTTTTTACAGTCCATTTATAGCACTAAAGATTATTTCCCCCAAGATAATCATGTGGTGACCAAAAGTTCTAATATGGAAACTAGTACATCAGGATTCAACTGTTGTGGCTCAGAAAACAGTATCCTAAAATATGGATGTTGGCATTCTGAGTACTTGGACAGATGTTAGAAGACCTCTCAAGCAGTCTCTCTCTCTCTCTCTCTCTCTCTCTCTCTCTCTCTCTTCATACCTCTATTTTCTTCTGCAAGGCAATTCTTTCCTGGGGTGGGTCACAAAATTCAAAACCTTATCCTCAGAAATCAGACACAAAACCTGGGAATGGAACTATTACTTTCCCCCTGCCTCTTTGGGGGAAGAATCTGAAAAAAAAGAAGAAAAAGAAAGAAAAGAAAGAAATTTTCTATTCTACTTCACTGATAGTTGATAATATAGACCATCATTCCAGAAAAGGTCCTGTTCCATATCACAGAAATGTCAAGAAGGAGGAAGGGATGGAGGGAAGGAGGGAGGGAAGAAAAAAGGAGGAGGAAGAGGAGAAAGAAAAGGAGAGGTAGGAGAAGAAGGTGAGATAAAAAATAGAGAGAGGGAGAGAGAGAGAGAGTAAGCAGCTGAGCACACTCTAGTCTGTTATCATCTGCTCACAGCCTTCTTGTTCAATCAATCTCACAACTCTCCAGTCTTTAGCAAATCTAAAAGCGAAGAGATGCATGAAGATTAATGATCTTCCCTTCTTGGGTCACTGTTTGGAAGGCTCCCTCTCCCATCATATACCACTTTGAATAAAGTTGGGTGTTTTCTTCCTGTAGACTTGTTAGATCACAGCAGAGTCAGTTAGGATCCTTAGAAGGGACAAGAGAAAGTATCATCTCTACACATATTGCAATAAATGTAATTTATGAATTGGCAAAAAAGAGATGATGAATAAAATCTGTTTTGCATTATAGTGAACTGAAAACAACCATTAATATTTGTGAAATATTTGAAGTTGCTGGAAAGTAAGTACTAAAGTGTTACTCATCTTCCATACTAAACATACCACAACTTTGGCTAAGTCAAGAAACAAGAAAATATTTAGGAGAAAGGAGCACTGGGAAACAAGTGTTCAGGAGGTAGAAGCTTCGGACTACAAGAGCAGAGGCCATGGCATGTGTCTAAAAGAGAAAAGAACTCAACTTTCTTCTGCCCCACAGAACCTGATACCCTTTCTGAGCCCTTCCTGAGTCCAGTGCATTGCCGCATCCATGGAAACTTTGGGAATGCATAGGGGAACATGAGGTTGGGAACAACTATTCTGATGTTTCCTGTGTATCCTTTTGATTAACAAAATTAACAAACCCTTAATCATTCTAACCAGAAGAAGAAGAGAGAACACTCAAATCAATAAAATCAGAAATGAAAAGAAGAAATCACAACAGATACGGGAGAAATCCAGAGAATCAAAGACATAAGGATACTTCTTTAAATTGGATAGTCTAAAGGAAATGAATGAATTCCTAAGAACATACAACTTATCAAAATCAACTCAAGTTGAATTAAATACTTCAAACAGACCAGTAAAAAGTAAAGAAATAAACAGTTGAGAATCTTCAAATTAAAAAATGTCCAGGACTGAATGGATTTAGTGCAGAATCTACCAGACCTTCATAGAAGAACTGACTTCATTTATCCTCAACATTTTCCATAAAATAGAGAAAGAAGGAATGCTCCCAAACTCTTTCTACAAAGTCAGGATTACTGCGATTCCAAAATCAAAGACACATCTAAGACAGAGAATTATAGCCCAATCTCACTGACAAAAAATCCTCAATAAAATACTTGCACCACAATCATGATCAAGTCGGGTTCATTTCAGGAATGCAAGGATGGTTTAACATAAGTAGATCAATAAAAATGATTCATCATATTAACAGATTCAAAAACAAAAGTCATATGATCCTCTTAATAGATGCAGAAAACACCTTTGACAAAATTCAACATCTCTTTATGGTAAAAACTTTGGAGAGAACATGAAGGAAGGAAACATCTCAACCTAATAAAAGCTATAAATGACAAGGCTAAGGCAAAGTTCATTCTAAATTGGGAAAAACTTGAAGCATTCCCACTTAGATCAGGAACAAGAAAAGGCTGTCCATTGTCACCATTCCTGTTCAATACTGTGCTTGAAGATCTAGCCAGAGCAATAAGTCAAGAGAGGGAGATAAAAGTGGTACAAATAGGAAAGGAAGAACTTAAGTATCCCTATTTGTAGGTAATATGATTCTATACTTAGGAATCTATATGACTCCACCAAGAACTGCATGAATCAATAAATACTTTCAGGGGGCTGGAGAGGTGGCTCAGGGGTTAAGCCTCTGCCTTGCAGGCAGAAGGTCCTGAGTTTGGATCCTAGACCCCACGTATAGATGCTGGGTGGAAGCAGGGGCCACCTGCGTTTCTGATCCTGGTAGGGCGGAGCCTGTGAATCCCTGGGCAGAGTAAACAAGAAGGAGGTGGAGGCGGTCCATGGTGGTTCCCGAATTCACCTATGGTTCTACATACACACACATACATACACACACATACATACACACACATACATACACACACATACACACACATACATACATACACACATACACACATACATACACACACGTGTACACATGCATACACACACAATTGAATAAATAATAAATAAAAATAAATAAATAAATAAATACTTTCAGTAAAGTGGCAGGCTGTAAAAATCAACACACAAAGTCAGTAGTCTTCTTATATACCAGAGACAAGTAAGTTGAGAAAGAAGTGAGGTAATCAGTCTCGTTCACCATAGCCTCAAAGAAAATAAAATACCTTTGAATAAACTTAATCAAGGCGGTAAAATGACCTATACAATGAAATTCATCAATCACTGTTGAAATAAATTAAAAAGGATACTGGAAAGTGTAAAGACCTTCCATACTCATGAATAAGTAGAATTAATATTGTGAAAATGACCATCCTACCAAAGGCAATATACAGATTCAGTGCAATCCTAATCAAAATACCAATGCAATTCTTCACAGAACTGGGAAAAACAATCTCAAAATTCATATTGAGGAACAAAAGACTCTGATTAGTCAAAACAATCTTGAGCAATAAAAACACTGCTGGAGGCATCACTATACCAGATTTCAAACTATAATATGGAGCTATAGCAATAAAAAGAGCTGGCACAAAAACAGATGCATAAATCAATGGGTTAGAACAGAGAACCCAGATATAAGCTCCCACAATGCAACCACTTGACAAAGGTCAAAACAAAGGTGCCAAATATACACATTTTGGTAAAGACAGCATCTTCAACAAGTGGTGTTGAGAAAATTGGATATCCACATGAGGAAGAATGAAAATTAGCTGCTCCCTTTTTCTTACACAAAAATCAACTCCAAATAAATCAAAGACTTGGATGATAAGACCAAACCCTGAAACTGTTAGAAGAAAGAATAGGGAGTACACTTGAATTGAAAAGCCTAGGTAAAGATTTTCTAAATAGAACTCCATAAGCCTAAGAACTAAGACAAATAATCAATAAGAAGGATTTCATAAAATTAAAAAGCTTCTCTTCTGCAAAAGAAACTGTTAATTGTGCAGAAAGAAAACCCACATAATGGGAGAAAATCTTTCTAGCTATGACACCCACAAAGGATTAATCTCCTGACTACACAAAGAATTGGGAAAAAAAACCCTAAACATCGAGGAAGCAAACATCCCAATTAAAAAATGAATCCTGTACCTGTGACTGAAGAGGTTTGATCTCATCATTCAGGGAGGGTAGAGGGACTGGCATATAGATAGAGCATCCTGCAAATGGGACACTGACCCTCTCTCACTGTGGTGTCCTCCACCTATTCCATTTACCTTTGAGTCTCCTCTTATATTAAGATCTTCATTTAAATAGCCTTTTACCTTTGGTTAGGAGGTGACCATCAATACTAAGCAGGATGGAGCCAAGGGTAGTGCAGGAAAAGCAAAACTGAAAACAACAAAAAACTGTAATTCAGAACACCAAAGACCCTACATTAATCACCTAGAACCACACTAGTCAAATCTCTCCCCCTCTTAAAGCTCAGGAAACCTTGCAGAAGAAGGAATGGCAAGATTGTAAGAGCCTAAAGATGGGGAGGACCAATGATATGCAAGATATTCCACACAAGTTAGGGTTGCAGTAGCCATAATCGGACTTTGCATAACCTGCACAATGACTGATGTGTCAATGACCCCCAAAGTCTAGCATGGATCACAGGCAGTAGTATCTTTAGAGGCAAGAGATTAATAGTTATGAGAGTTACCATACTAATAGGGAGTCCAAGAAAGGGCTCCAGGCTGTGCCACTGAGTCCTTACACCTCACTAGAGTGGAGGACTCAGAGGGAAGTTTGGCATTTACACAAAAGATGCTCCAGGGGATGGGAGGGGGAAAGAGGGAGGAACCGGGAGAAGGGGAGGGAAGGAGGGAGGTGAAAGGAAAGGAAAAAGGGGTGAGAGTGCAAGAGGGGTTGGGGAAGGGTGGAAGGAGAAAAAGGATGTGGGTACCTATTGAGCTTGTATGATTGGGAAAAAAAATAAAATGTGGGAGAGAAAAAAGAAAGAACAACATGAAAAAAAAAAAAAAAAAAAGATGGGCCCTGGAACTTAATAGGGACTTCTCACAAAAAGAACTTGAAATGTCAAAGAAATATCTTAAAAGTTGTTCAACTTCCCTGGTCATAAGAGAAATGCAAATTAAAACTACCCTGGGATACCATCTTAACAGTCAGAATGGCTAAGATCAAGAACACAAACAACAGAGAATGCTGGAGAGGATGTGGAGAAAAGGAAACATTTACTCATTGCTGGTAGGCGTGTAAATTAGTACAGCCACTTTGGAGATCAGTGTGGAAATCAGTGTGGAGTTTCCTCAAAAAGTTAAAAATGGAATTACCATGTGTCCCAGCTATACCACTTCTAGGAATATTCCCAGAAGACTGCATCTTATTACAAAGACCCTTGTTCACCCATGTTCATTGTAGCTTTATTCACAACAGCAAGAAAATAGAATCAGTCAATATAATATGCTCATCAACAGAGGAATGAATAATGAAAATGTGATACATATATATGGTGGAATACCATTCAGCTATCAGGAAGGATGAGTTTACAGAATTTGCTGGGAAATATGGTACTAGAAAATATAATATTGAGTGAGGTATCTCAGACACGGAAAGGCAAATGTCACATGTTCTCTCCTCACTGAAGTATTTGGCTTGGAATTACTGCCAAGGGTCAGAAAATTCAAAAGTGATCAATGAATGATTAAGTGGGAAGGAACAGTTAGGGTGAAACCTTTGGAAGGGGGAATATAGGATACTATATCAGGCAAGATGAGGAAGGGAATAATGGGAAAACTACCTAGGGGGTATGAGAGGATGGGATATAGGAGGGCCTAGGAACTTAAAGAAAACCTTTTATTGTTTATTTTTTTGACATGCAATTTTCTCCTTTTACTAAAAACAAGCATATCCAGTAAGTCCTGATATGTTTCTGGTGGTGATAAAACAGAGAGACACAAAAATTAGGAGAGAGGTGAGAGAGTAGTTGACTGTCTGGCCAAGACCAGAAGTTCTCTAATTCTTTTTTTTTAATTTCCACTCATACAAACTTAACAGGTACACCAGTCCCCCCCTCCCTCCAACCCCCTATCCCCCTGTGTCCCCTCCCCTCTCCCTTCCCTCCCCATCCCCCATTGCCTCCTCCTCCCCCATTGCCTCCCCCTCCCATCCCCGGAGCATCCTTTAATGTGCATGCCAAACTCTCCTCTGGGTCCTCCTCTCCAATGAGGTGCAAGGATCCAGGGGCATTTCCCAGAACCCTTTCCTGTGTTCCCCTTAAGCATAGGAACACTACTGTGGCTGTCGATCCCTTGCCTCCCAGGATCCTAGTGCCTTTAGTAAATGCTAGACTTTGTGAGGTCAGTAGTGTGTTGGACATTGAGCAGGGCATGTAAAATCCAAATATGATTGCTAACTTGTGTAGAGTATCTTGCATATCATGACTCCTCCCATCCTTGTGCTCTTACAATCTTACCGCCCCCCTCTTCTGCAAATTTCCCTGAGCTTCAGGATGTGAGAGACTAGGCTGGCCTAGTTCTGGGTGATTGATATAGAGTCTCTGATGTTCTGGATTATGGTTTGTTGATTTTTTTTCAGTTTTGCTGCTCCTGCAATGCCCTTCGCTCCACCTTAATGGATATTGGATGTCACCCCCTGGCCAGAGATAAAAACCTGTTAAATTAGAGTCTTGTTATAAAAGTATATCCAAAGGTAGATAAATAAAAGTAGGGAACTGCGGTGAGAGAAGGGTCAATCACCCATCTGCGAAATGGTTACTTTCTATCTGCCAGACTATACGCCCTACCCTTCTGGTAAGATCATACCCCATCAGTTGCAAATGATCAGGAAGGAAAGTCTGTGAACTTAACCAGATGTCTCATTACTTACTTGCACACCTTGATGGTGGCCTATTTTCTCTGCTGTAACATGGTCCTCTCTCTCCTTGTTACTGGTGTGGCCCTCCTTCCCCATCCCTCCTGTTCATAATCTTAGCAATTACTGTAATTATTACAGAGATTTATCTTTGAGCGTCTCTAAGTGGGTTTTGTACTAGGAGCCACCTATTAGGGAGTACATACGGCACTTAATTTTCCATGTCTGGGATACTTCACTCAATATAATTGTTTCTAATTCCATCCATTTCCCGACAAATCCCATTAATTCGTCATTTCTGATGGCTGAGTAGTACTCCATTGTATAGATGTACCAAATTTTCCTTATCCACTCGTCAACTGTTGAACATTTGGGTTGATTCCATGACTTTGCTATTGTAAACAGTGCTGCTATGAACATGGTCGTGCTTGTGCTATCGAGGTGAATTTTTGCTGTGTGTGGGGTTATTCCCAAAAGTGGAATAGCAGGGTCATATGGCATTTCAATCTTTAATTTCTTTAAGAATCTCCAGACGGCTCGCCAGAGTGGCTGTATGAGCCTGCATTCCCACCAGCAATTCTCTCCAGCATTTGTTGTTGAAGAAAACCTTTTATATTGTGGAATGGAACCAAATAGGAGCTGCCTATGTTATTACTATGTATAAACACATAAGACTGGAGCACAAAGGAGAAAAACAGTGCAAAATAAAATGCAGAGGAGCACAGGAAGAGAAAAACAGTATAAAATTAAAAAAAAATGCCTTGGGTTGGTTCACTTAGAACCTAGTGACAATTAAAACTATGGTAGAAGTAGCAGGAATGTAACACTTCCTGATAAGATATTGGTCAGAGAGGTTTCAAAGCATGCCTCCCAAACAGTATAGGATTTTGCCATTGCTACTGGTTTCCCTCCAAAAAACAGACAGCAAGGCCCTACTACTGAAGATGCAACATGTATAGATCACAGTACATAGACAAAAAATACCAACCAGAACTTCCTTCTTACTGGTTAGCTTACACAGTATCAAGAAATATTATAGAAGATACTGGGGAGAAAATTAATCAAAAGTCTCATCAACCGGTGAGGTCTGCAAGTTTCTATAAAAATCACTATGGCAACATGCCAGTGTAATAGTGGCATGAGTACCAAGGAGACAACCAACAGCTTTATGATCAGATTTAAGGCCTGTTTGTCAGAATGGAACACATTCCTGTTATTCTAAACTAGAACAAGAATCTATGAAAGGGAAGGAAATAGGTCATAAAGGAAGAACAGGCTATGAATCTTTAGCTAAGAAGACAATACACCAAACCATAGATTGGAAGAACTTTTAGTACTCAATCTAGAATCCTTCTTCTACAACAGATGGTGCTTATTACTACAAAGCACCACTTGCCAAAAAATGCAGAAAATAGATGTCTGTTGACTGCTTGTCCTAAACAGGACATATAAGCCTCACCTACATCCACTCCAAGGAAAAAGGTGTGGCAACATTGCAAGAGCCTGAAGTGGGAAAGTGGTGGGCCATGCGTTATATCCATGACATGACATAGTTGTGATATAGAAGATTTCATAGCAGATACACAAGAATTTTACAGAAACTGTCTTATCAACATCTCACCGTAACATCAGAAAGATCTCAAGAAGCTCCACACCTCTCTGGGGACTAATGTTGATGGAGAAGTAAAGGAGGATGCTTTCCTCAATGGTATATCTACTAACCTAGTATTCTTGCTGGAGCATGAATCAGGTTAGGCATAAATCATCACAGACTAGATAGAACACAGTGATCTGAACAAGCGAAAAGAAATAGAAGGGTGTTTGGTAGGGGAGATGAAGGGTTGTAAGGAGGGAAAAGGGGGGGCTGGGATTTGGGACTAAGGGTTGAAAATATTTTAAAGTTACTATAAACTATAATGTTGTATACTATAGTATACGACATTAAAAAGCACATTTAAAAGGCTAAAAAAAAGAAGAAAGAGGATGAGCTAGAGTAAGAGGAAGAGAAGGATGAAAAAGAGGAGGAGAAAAGAGGAAGGAGGAAGAAAGGAGCAGTAAGAGGAGGAGAAAAAAGGAGGAAGAGAAAGAAGAGGAGGAGGAAGAAAAGGAAGGAGGAAGAAAGGGAACAAGAAGAGAAAGAGAAGAAGAAAGAGAAGGTGAAGGAGGAAGGATGAGGAAAAGAAAGATGAGGAAGAAGAGGAGGAGGAGCTGCAATTAATGTTCCACTCTTCCCCACAGCCTAAGCCACACTTTTTAAAATTTATTTTTTCCACTCATACAAACTTGATAGATTCCCCATTCCCCTCCCTCCCTTCACCCCTCCCTGGATCCCCTTGCTCCCTCCCCCCTTTTCCCCTCCCCTCTTTTCCCTCTCTCCCCCCTCCCTTTCTCCCAGCACTCCCTCCGCTCCCATTCCTGGAGCATCCTTTTGTGTGCATGTCAAACTTCCCTCTGGGTCCTCCTCTCTGATGAGGTGTAAGGACTCAGTAGCATTGCCTAGAGCTCTTTCTTGTGTTCTCCTTTAGTTTAGGAACACTACTGTGACTGTTAATCTCTTGCCTCTAAGGATCCTAGTGCCTGTGATCCATGCTAGACATATCAATGATATGTTGGTCATTGTGCAGGTCATGCAAAGTCCTATTATGATTACTTCGGCCCTAACTTGTGTGGAGTATCTTGCATATAAGCCACACTTTTTGAAGGTGGTGTGTATAGAAGTCACTGTGATATCAAGTATAGGTCTCATTTGTCATCTAGATGACCCTCCAAGGAGGAAGGACTCATTCTTCAGTTGCTGAGGGCACTGAGGAAGATCATTCAGATGTTAGCCCCCTCTTAGGGAGAGATAGGATCAGGATGTTAGTAGATCATATAAAGTCTCTAAGACTATGATAAGATGTTCGCACTTTTTTCTCCTGGCGTCAACCGTATTCAGTTGTTTTTGCTAAAGGGATTGATTTAGCTATGCTATTTACCAGAAAATTTCATCTTCTAGCTCAAGGAATAAATCATTTCTTTCTGTTTGAAGTTTGTAGCTGATTTTTAGATGTGCACACTTAATCTTTCCTAACTTATTGTCTGCTACAGGAGAAACTATTAGCTAACATATTGAAAAATGATCTAGATTGAAGTTATCCAAGGTGAGCCCAGTAGCATATAAGAATTTTAAATCTTTTACATAGGTTGCGCTCAGTATCCTGTTCATGAGAAGATGGTCTATCAGAAGGGATTTGGGGGAAGGGAGTAGAGAAAGAAGTCACAAAAGGCGCAAGACAAACTGGATGCCCAGACTGGAGCTGCTTCATGGGATGAGACAATGTCTTGTTTATAACAGTATATACTTTTGATGGAGGCCAAAAGCACTGAGACTTCCAGACCCAAGTGCTACTGCAGGGACCATGTTGACAGGAATACCAAGTAGGAAGCAGGAATTACTTTTTTCCTCCTTTTCCATCTCTTTTTTGGGTAGTACCTTTGAGATTATATAAACTTGAGATTAGAAACTGCTATTGACTGACATCCAGGTTTGCTTAGATCACTTAAAATCAAATCTCCAGAGATGAATCATTTACCTGTATTTTATAATCCACTGTACTGATTGACAGAGTGAAGTAGCATCAGTCTAGAATAAAAGTTTCAGAATCCCAGTTCCAGTGTCACACAGCAGGATGCAGAAGGGCAGGTTCACATCTTGGAGTCAGGATTTAAACCATAGGACATCATCCAGGTACATGTGAGGTTGTTGTAGTTCTTTATTTCTGCTGTTGTGACACAATGCACAACTTAAGGGAGACACATGTGACTTACAGTCCAAAGGATAGGTATAGTACATTTTTTTGTGGCAGAAAAAGCATGGCTGGAAGCAGAAGCTGGAGGAGGCTGGTTCAAGTCACAGCCTCATCATGGAGGCAGAGCAAGCAAGAGCAAACAAGCAAGAGGCAAACTGCAAGGGGAAGCAAGGCAAGGCTACCAAACCTCAACCCTCCCCACGCCATGGTGTACCTCCCCACGCCCCAAGCAAAGCTTTTCCCCACTAAAGTTGCCACAACCTTCCCAAATATTTACAAGAGATAAGAGTTGCAAACCCATGAACTTATGAGGGAGAGCTCGTATTCAAACTGCCACAGAAGTTATCTGCTAATGAAAGTCCAATTTCTAAACATGATTCAGAAGACCTGGAAATGGAGTAAGAAGACCATTCTGCAGAAGCCATGTTCTCCTGAGGAAACTAGACTATCAAGGGAAACCTTGCCCTACATTTTACTGATGAAAGGAACTGACTCTAGAATCAACACTGTGGGTTTGAATGTCAGTTTCATTGATTTATTATTCCATGATGTGTGATGTTACTTATTCTCTCTACTGCTTTCCTTATTTGGAAGGGGAATTAAAAAGAGAAACAATTTCACTAGTTTATTATGAGATGTGGAGGAGATAGGTAGGGAGTCAGTGTCTTATGTTTACAAAGAGGAAAGTGACTACTCGAATACAACTTTGTGATTCCCATGTGGGGTACACTTTTATTGGTTGGAAAATATAATCTGTGAGTGGTATTCTGGTCTGGGAATATGGGTTGGACAAGGTATTCTTGCATCAGTTTTGGTTGGAGATAGTGCTGGATACATTTTGAGAATAAAGGTGATGTAGAGATGTCCTTGGGATCTGCTTCCCAGGCCTTTGTGTTGGCTCCTCCTTTGCTAAGATGTTCCTCTGGGCAATTACCCCACAGCTGCCTCCTCAACATCATATACTAGCCCTAGTATTAGTTCAGTTGACTTCTACTGCCATAACTACCTTATTTCACATCATCCCTATACCTACATTGCTATTCCAGGTCCCTGTTCATGGAATTTCTAATTAACTGATGCATGCATATGTGTATGTGGGAAGATCCAGTCCATGGTGGGTGGGGCTTTTCCCTGGGCAGGTGGATAAAATGGAGGGAGCGGATTAAGGGAGTTAGTGTTCTTTCGTATACTTGGACAAACATGCTGTCTGGCAAGTGATGTTTATCCCTCAGCTGCCCTGTGACTATGGTGTGGCCAGTTCCTCGGCCCAAGGTGAGCTTTCCTGTCAAACTGGAGTAGTAACTGTAAGTGAGAATTATGAGAATAGAATCCTCTTGCTTCCACAAATCCATTTTGTGGTGAATTTATTGACGACATTCAGGCATGCTTAAACACACAATTTGCCCTCGATAGGAATCTTAATTTAGGAGATTTTAAGAACGCAAAGGTAGTAAGTGGGTATGGCTTGCAACTTGATGGGAATGGTAGTGAGTTATGGCCACGTCTTCTCCCCTCCTTCTTCGTATATCCATACAATATTGTATACTGGTGGCAGAAGGCACGACTGGCTCCCAGGGTGTTATGATGCCTCTTTAGGCAAGTATTAAGTACACAAAGGTTTATTCTTTTGTCAGCGAGGTACGGCAATCTCTTCTGGTGAGAAGGCCGTCTTTATAGTTCATAATGACTCTACCACAGCAGCTGAGGCGTGGCTAGGGTCCACGGTGTTCCTCCGCACTTACTCAAGTTCTTCCAACCCACCCTAAACATTCAGTACCCAGTTCAAGATTTTTGAACTCTTGGTCCTGGGTGTAATCAGAAAGCAGTGATGAATTAGTTATTCTTGGAAGAAGAGATGAATTGTGTTATCTGCTGTATCACTATGTATGATGTTGCACAGCATATATACAAAGAGAAGCAAAGAATCAGAGACATTCTTTGTAATGTGTCAATATCAGCGTGGCTGGCTGCCCATGAGCCATATGCTGAGGCACAGAGACTCATTCACTCATTTATTTAACTGGCATCTTTTAAATACCACCATGTGACTGCTATTTGTGGTTAGATGGTAGGCAGCCATAGGAATGATACTCTATGGACTTTACCAATCCGAAGTTTACTGTGAAAAGAGCTATACCTCCCCTCAGATACACTGTCAGAGGTGCTTGAGCATGTGATTCTGAGACCCAAATGTAGCCTCCCTTTCCACATGTGAGACTGAGGTTCTAGAAACATCTCTTCCTCTGTGTGGAGAGCTCCATGGTCCCAGGAAGCTGTCCTGATACTCTATACCTGTTACTCTCCCTTTGTTGGCTGCTAGCATGAAAAATAATCATGTAAACCCTCTTTTTGTCACAGAAGAAAGATAGTTACAGTGTTGGACATAAGATGAAATGTAGAGCTTCCTCTTTTCTATGGGGAAGACATGATTACCAGGAGACGCTATGTAATGCTCTCAAACACCACCTGCTCCTTGAACACATTAGCATTTTAAGAGTATTTTTCTGTTGCAGAAGAATATTAAGCCTGATGTATGAAACAGGGATTTGCGTTGCAGTTATCTATGGTTCCTTTGGATGGGTAATAATTCTAATCATGAAGAAGAGAAACTTTATACTTAAAAAAAATCATATCCCATAAAATTACACAGTCAAAAGGATGAAATCTCACTCACAGAACCTTCTAGAAACTGATGCAAGCTAAATGACACAGCCTTTCAATGAGGATATTATAGAGAACAGTAATCTCATTACTTTCCTTTAGGAGAAGTGGATGATGCCGCTTTAGCGTGAAGAGAATGATCATGGGCTGTCTGACTGTGAGGAAACTGCTTTCCTCTTGGGAGAGTGAATCAGCAAATGCACTTTTAAAAAAAGAACTTATTTTTGACTTTCAAAGATGACATTCTGCACCATGTACTGTCATGTGTACTAGTCATGATTATAAACTATTTGAGATAAATCCAAAATTGTATTGACTGGTAGGAAAAAAAATAAATACATATATACACACATACACATACACATACACATACACAGACAAGCAGCAAAGCTCTGCAATTCCCCAGGTCTGAGTTACCCACAGCATGTTCTTACCATAATATTCCAGGTTCACATGTCCCCTGCAGAGAGGGAACTGCACTGGTTGGCCAGACAGCACCGGAGAACAAGACTGAGCCTTCCCTACACCTTAGTACCTATTTGGAGGTAGCTTAGGAAAGATTGGGAACAGTTAGTTTTTCTAAATTATAAGAAATATACTAAGGATCTTTAGACATAAGAAAAGCCCTAGGCAGTTACAGGTTGGATCCTGGCAAGAGCCCCCCCCCCCCCCCCCCCCCCGCCAAGCGAGAAAAAGGCATTGTTTTTCCTTCTGGAGACTGGGTCAGTCCTGCTAACCCAGCTCCTCATTCAAGGGAAGGGTGAAATTGTGAGACCTCTACATTTCATTGATAGCGAGGGGGTAAAGAAATTAGGAAAACTGCCTAAAAGATGATCTTTATGTTTTTATACAGATCACCTCTTATCCTACAACTGGATAGACAGACTTTGAAGCCTTAAGTCAAAATGAATCTCTAAGTTGATTTTTTAGGCATCTTGTTGGAGCAATAACAATAACAACAAAAGAAGCACTGAAGCACAAAAAGTATTTAACACACTAGGCAAAGACTTTAATACTGAGTGTCATGGTTTGAAATGTGAGTTGCCCCCCCATAGGCTCATGTGTTTGAATCTTTAGTGTTTGGGAAGGTAATGGCACCTTTAGGAGGTGGAGCCTTGCTAGAGGAAGGCAGTCACAGGGGGCGGGTCTTGAGGTTGATTAGCTCCACCCTGCTTCAGTTATTTAGCCTTCTCTTGCAGCTTGCAGTTTTGCATCTCTCAGCATCCTCGATGCGATGTGACTTAGGCTGTCTCCAGCTTCTGCCACCAGCCATGCCTTTTCTGCAATAATGGACTGTATCTCCCCTCTGGAACCGTAGATGAATAAATCTCCCTTTTCTCCTTTTAAGTTGTTTGAGTTTGATGTCTCACAGCAACAGAGAAGAGTAACTGCTACCCTGAGGTTGTAAATTTAACTTCAACCATATTACTAATGGCATAATTGACAGCAGTTGTCAGATTGGATTTTAAAGCAAGCTCTAACATGGCGCTCTCTTAAAAAAAAAACCCTACTTTAAAATATAAATACATAGATCAGTTAAAAGTAAAATAACAGATCAAATTTGAATCCAAATTATGCGGTAATTTTTTTGAAGATCAAGTTTGAATCAATGTGTAGGTGTGTGTGTGTGTGTGTGTGTGTGTGTGTGTGTGTACACATGTGTGTAGAAGAGGGTACTTGAATGTGTGCACCAGTGAAGGCGCAAAGGTGACATCAGGAGCAAAACAAATTATATATATTTCTATAATTTCATCTTTTTATTTTTAATACAATTTTATATTGTAAGTATGTGTAGCATATGCTCCTGTGTATCTGTGAGCACATAGGCTTCTGCACATGGAAGCCAAGAAGGATGTGGAATGGATTATTTCCTTGAGACAAGATCTCTTGCTGAACCTGGAACTAGGCTGGCAGTCATAAAACCCACAGAATTTCTGTAACTACATTATTGGGCACAGAAGTGTGAGGCCATGCCCAGCTTTTTGCATGGATTCTGGGGATTTGAACTCAGGCTCTCATACTTGTGTGACAAGTAGTCTTGCTCCTGATTTTTATTTTTACAAAATGGATAGAAGTTGAACTGGAAACAATAGTTATCACTATAGAAGGATTTGGAGTTCTGAGTGAAGAGAGACTGATTTCATTAAACTCTACAGTTTAAAATGATTACACCGATGTTCATTTGTTACTTTTAAATAAATGGATCACAGTTTTAATATCAAGGGAAAAGAAGTGAATGATATAAAAATTTCAATGCTGTAAATTAAAAATCATTCCAAATTAAAACTTTTATTTATGAAAAACTGAGCATGTACAGTTGTGAGATATGTTCTAAAGGTCATTACAGTTTTGAATTACATTCCAATGGATGCAAACCCTTTATCAAAATGAGGAAAACAACTTTTTGCAAAGATTTAAATCAAGGTAGTAAGATTCTAGCATTATATAACTACTATCAAGCACACTTAAGTTCATCAAAGATGAAACTATGACATTTATCTCCAAGATCAATATTCCTGATATGAAGAAAATCCTCCTGTTTTTAAGACTAGGTGGCAGCTTCCTTAATGAGAAAGATACTGTAGGAGTTTGATGAGATTCCACCTATCAAATTGGACCTCAGATGAGGTTGCTATTTAGTGAGTGACAGTCTTGTCAAACAAATGAAACAACAATAAGGATAAAGGAAAAAAAATCTAGTGTTTTTTTGAGAACCAGTAAATGATTTGGAAATTTTCAGATGATGTAGTGACTAACTAGTTCTGTGGCTCATGCTATTTGACAAAGGACCATGCTTCCCTCATTCTGTTTATATCATAATTTATGATGTATTACTGCTTTCTTTGTATTTTGAACATCAACCCAATTTACAGCCATTTATCTCAAAGACAGTTCGAAATCAGGGTTTTTAACTCTAATTATGTAACACTTTGATTTGTCACTAGAACCTCATGAATTGTGATGAGGATAGAAAAAATTCTCCACGAATAAAATTGTTCAACAGCTGAAAAATAAACCTACATTTGATAATAATCTTAGCAAGGCAGATTACCATGGAATAAAGCAGTAACTTTAAGAATTGACTTTTTGGGGCTGGAGAGGTGGCTCAGGGGTTAAGCCTCTGGCTTGCAGGCAGAAGGTCCTGAGTTTGGATCTCAGATCCCATGTATAGACGCCAGGCAGAAGCGGGGGCGGCCTGCGTTTCTGGTCCTGGTAGGGTGGAGCCTGTGAATCCTGGGGCAGAGTAAACAAGGAGGAGGTGGAGGCGTCCATGATGGTTCCCGAATTCGCCTGTGGTTCTACACACACACACACATACACACACACGCACACACGCACAATTGAATAAATAATAAATAAAAAAATTAAAAAAAATAATTGACTTTTGTGCGTGTGTGCGCGCGTGTGTGTTTGTCTGTGAATACACTTAAGTGTGTGTGCCTGTGCAGACCCAAGGGTGACATCAGGAATCATCCTGGATTGCTCTATCTCCTTATTGCTTTGCTCTGGTGTCTCCAGGCTGGTCCTTCTAGAGCCGGAATTGCAGGCTGCTTCTGTTTTCCTCTGGCATTTTCACCTGGGATCTGGGATCCGACCTCAAGTCCTTTTGCTTGGGAGGCAGAGGTTTTAATCCCTGAGCCATCCCTCCAACCCAACTTCGAATTTTCTTTTGAAAATTTTGAAATTTAGGATAAAGAGAATAAAAATGGAAATTATTCAGTGAGCATGGCTTCAAGAAAGTTCTGCTGTGAAACCAATAAGGAACCTAAACGATAATGACAAGTGGTAAAACCAACTTACGTTTCTTCTAGTGCCTTAGTTTTATACAGCTGCTGCTTTAAGTAATACAACCTAAACAATTTGAGAATACAAGGGATCTATCTAGATAATCTAGATATCTAGGTTATAATCATTCATGATGGCAGGACTGTTCATATCAATCAGGAGCTGAGAGAATTGGTTAACCTATGCCAATTCTGAACTGAGAGGTGGGCATCCTTATGACCTTGCCAGGCTGTCAAAGCTTACTAGTTCTCCACCTTCTCCACCTGTATAGGGAATGGTCCCACCTGCTCTGGGCTTGTCTCTCCATATCATTTAGATAATCTCCCAAGGGCTTACTCAGAGGTTTGCCTTAGTCAAATAATTCTTCACAGATGTGCTTAAATGTCAGGTTGATACCTATATCTACTTGGAAAAGCAAGTAACATCCGTTGCCAAAACTGTCAACACTTTAGGTTCAGGCTCTCTAAAACTGACCAAGGTAATAAAGCAAAGCAGCAGTAGCAACAGACTCTTCTTTATAAAAAGCACCAGACTTCAAGCAGTCAACCAAAAATGATCAGCTAAAAAAGCTAAACGTGAAGAATGAACAACTTAAAACCCTCATGCTGATTCGCCCATCTCTTTGCATGAAAAGAAAGAAATGCTCTCCACGGCTAGGGATGTCTGAACAAGGACATCTTCTGTTAAACCCTGCAACAACTGCTTCATGTGTGTAGTGAATCCGTGTGTGGATGCTTAGGAGTTCAAGTACTTTGCTAGTAAGTGGAGTTGATGCTATGGGAGAAGAATAAGTTATACAAAGTAACACAGAGACCTGGGTTTGAACAGGACTCAGTATGACTTAGAGGCTGCATTCTTACCTCTGCCTGCTATTTTGAAAAGTGTTTCTCATCACGGTGTAAGGAAACTTTCAAATATGCCAGCGCATGTGGCTCCCCTCAAGTCTTGACTGCAGTTGCTTTGGGGTGGAGCCCTTTCTTGATATATTTTTTTGCCCACCTTCTCTGTGATGACATTTCCTGTTAGGAAATACAGTTCTGAAGAATCCATGAATGTTTTGGTAATGGAAGATACCTGTATCGAGCTGAAGAGTTTTCTTCATTGGAGCTCATGCATTCAGCTAGTCAGAGCAGCTTTTTCTTGTCAGTAACTAAAGAGTTACCACATGCATACCAGAAACTCAATCATTGCCCTCTAATGGCTTCTTTGTTCTAATAAGAAGATAATGATTAAGGGCCAATCTAACACTTGCTAAGGATTTTTCATCAAATATTGTCAATGAATACCATTAAGTCCAAACTAGAGCAAGGCTTCTTGTATAATATTCAGTTTAGATTAAGAATCTGACCCTTATCAAAGCTTAGGATATCATGTAGCAGTGTTTATTTTGAGACCTCACACTTCAAGTAAGAAATTTAGAAATCACTATATCTATTCCAACAATCCCATGATATAGGTGGCAGCATCTTTATTTGCTGATGAACAATTTGGGTCAGAGAGTTAACACAGCGTGTTCAAGCTAACAGTTGGAAGAGGGAGAGAAAGAATTCAAAGCTAGAGCAGCATGACCCAAAATCCTGTGCTCTTATTCTTAAGTTTATATTAGCAAAATACTGAACATATAAGAGCAATATTAATTCTTCACTGAAACTTAAAATATGAGAACATTTATCCACTATACTACCTGGCCCATCTTCACTAGGGCTCCATCTAATTATGAGAGCAAATTTTGCCACCTGGTTGAGAGTGGGGCTGGCAGATGAAAACTGGAATTGAACTGCTTATGGTGTCAGAATTCCCAGGTAGGTGGGTGCTGGGCTGTTACTCCCCGCAGCTGCAGCCACTCCACACAGGTCCCAGAGTGCTGTATGGACAGCTTCCTTTTTGCCCTTCCCCCTGCCATCTCAGCCCCTCCCCTGCCACTGTTTTCATACTAACCAGGTCTAGAGTTGAAGCTAGCGTCATGTTAGGTGTTGAGATTTGTATTTTCATGGGGTCATCCAGACTTAATCCCATTTAATTATGAGAAACCCATATCTAACTGATGTCTTCCAGGAACTACTTGCAAAAATCCCAACAAGATTAGGGTTGGCAGATAAAATACACACACACACACACACACACACACACACACACACACACACACACATAGCTGAAGCATGCATGAGCCATCAGTATATGGGAAACCATTCTTTATTTCCTTGAAATCCAAATTTACTGGCTGTCCAGTATTCTTTGTTCTGAGTCTGGCATATAACACTTGGTCATCAAGATTATGCAAGTCTGAGCACTAATGTAGGGGAAATGAATGATAAATCCAGAATGTCATTATGGAACATATACAAAAGGATCCCAACAGAAATTTTAAAGAGCATTCTTGATCCACTCTCAAAATTTTACAAGGATCAGTAGAAATTGACTTAATGAAACATGATACAACATGCCCACTTTGTCTCTTTCCATTTCCCTGACGACACTAATAGTAAAATCCTTCATTGTAGCACATATGCTTTTCTTGTGTTTACTTCTCTGACTGCAGTTTCTAAGGAGCCTTTCTTTTCTTAAAAGTAGGGCAAAGAAGAAAGGTTGTCAATGTCATTATCAGCACAACGCATAATATTTATAATGCTAAATAACAGTTTTCAAATATTGTACTAATCCTTGCCACCCTCCTTTGAAGGGTTATGATTGTTTGCTATAGGTAGAAGAATGTAAGTCCAGATAATTATTTTTTTTTGTCAGCATCAGAAATTTGAGAGGCAAATGTCAGTTGAAACTTGCCGCCACCTCTCTATTCCGACCATATGACCAAGTTACCTTTGCTTCTGAAATCCTGGCTCAGATTACTGAGAAGTTCTAGAAACTGAAGAAAGGGGTGGGGAGCTAACCTTTGCCTCACAACGGAAAGGACCAGAGTTCAGATCTCCAGATCCCGTGTAAAAATGCCAAGCAGAAATAGTGGTGGTCTGCAATTCTGGCCCAGGAAGGCAGAATTTGGCAAACCCCAGAGTAAAGCAACAAGGAAGTAAAAAAATCCAGGATGGCTTCCAAAGTCACCCTTGGGTCTCCACAGTTATACACACTCAAATGTATTTTTGTGGACACACATAGCACAAATATACCTCTTCACACATATGCAAAAAAATAAAAGCCTGAAGAAAATCCTATTAGATTTTAGGAAAATGTTGAGTGTCAAGACCATTTAGAGGCTTGTCATGTTCCCAAGGGGAGGGGCGAGAAGAGAGTGGTCAGCACTTCCTCCAACCTGGAGTAGTGAATGTGCCTTGGCCTCAAGTGACTCATAAAAAATAAAATTAAATCTGATGCATGGAGAGCAACTTGTTTATTCATCAGTCTGGATAGATTGTGATTTGTTTTTCCTTATACAGTGTTTCTCCATTTAGTATGGTGCCACTAATGAACACATATTAAATATGCCGGTTTTTAAGTGTCATCCAAACATGCCCATTTGGCTGCATGGATTATATGACTTAAATTAGTCTCCATTTTTGAGAGTGTTGAAGAATTGCTTAAGCTCTTTAGGTGTGGTTTTCTGCAGACAAGGAGCCAAGTGTGTGTGTGTGTGTGTGTGTGTGTGTGTGTGTGTGTGTGTGTGTGATAGGGCTGGTGACCTTCATTCTGTTTGGCTAGGTGACAAGTGGCCAAAACATGCATGCTGGCTTAATAATGTGGTCATCTGACTACTTCTACTACTCTCAAGTGTCCCCAACAAAAAGCGTCATGCAATGTTTCTCAGCGAACAGAATCTTTTATCATGGAGGAAATGACCTAGATTGGCGTGTTTATGAACATGCTCCTTCTACTCAGGCCCTTAGATAAAGGAGGCCTTTAGTAGTGGTGGTAGAGGGAGGGGTACTGAGGGCGAAGTACACCTCAGTTTACTATACAGGCGTGTGTTTTTTCAGTAGGATCCACACAAGAATTGTTGCCCTTAGCCTAAGTAAATCTCCAGATTAGTCTGGAGTCTCTTTTGTACACCAAAATGCAGCCCATTTCCCTCACGCCTAAGCCCTTTCCTGAAAATGGGTTTCTAATATTATGTCTGAATTCCTTGTTCACTGAACCTACAAGGAACTCATGGGGCAATAGAATTAAAAGATTAAACCTCAGCCACTTGCGCTAAGTCTTTAAGTGCCTTACGAAGCACAGTTTACATAGCAACCGAGGCTACAGTTAGAGTGTGCAACTTGATTGCTTTCAGAGTCTTAGAGACTCAGGTGTTGGAGAAATTCTTCTTAACTGTTTTTCTGCTGAAGATAGCAACAGGCAGTAGCATAGTAATTCCTTTTCTTCCATACCATGCAATTTTCACTCATGGGCATATGTATTGTAGTTGCATATTGGCTTCTCTATAAATAGGACAAAGTGACCTCATGTGATCTGGACTTTGAGATTAGATTCTCTTTAAGGCATCATGTGTGGTTTCTTGAGTAATCTACTCTATCAGCTTGTTAGAACTGGAGGGCATTTAGAAACTATGTCGGCTTCTTTTTAGAACTGAGAAAAATGAGACAGACCTAGAAAATGTCTAACATTAGCCAAGTACTTTCAACATGCCACACATTTGTTTCCACGGATTGTTGCTTTCGTTCCCTGTGTAGCAGGCCTGTGAGCTCTGTACTTGTATTTTTCTCAATGTGTTGCATGTGAACCCAGCCTTCTGTCCTATGGGAAGGCATTGCTCTAGTGGTCCTTCCCTGACTATTGATACAGTATTTTTCTTCTGATAGGCATGGACTAATTAACTTTCAAAAACAAAACTCCTGAGGTGGCTCAGGGGTTAAGCCTCTACTTTGCAGGCAGACGGTCCTGAGTTCGGATCCTAGACCCTACGTATAGATGGCCGGCAGAAGTAGGGGTGGCATGCGTTTCTGGTCCTGGTAGGGCAGAGCCTGTGAATCCCAGGACAGAGTAAACAAGAAGGAGGTGGAGGCATCCATGGTGGTTCCTGAATTCGTCCATGGTTCTACACACACACACACACACACACACACACACACACACACACACACACGCACGCACATACATACACACACATACATGCACATGCGCACAATTGAAAAAATAATAAATAAAAAAGCATAACAGCTACAACAAAGCCTTCTTCCAAACTATTCCAAATAATTATCATCTCCATTTCTACTCCTTTTATAGCACTAAGTTCAATCAGCTGTTACCTCGTTTTCCTTCCCTTGCTTCCCCCAGGTATGCGACCAGTACTCTGCCAAGGCTGTTTCTACCCAGGTCACTTTGCTTGCCAATACCTCCAAATTCAACACTGTCCAGTTTTTCCCCTGCCTCTTTTACCAGCAGCTCTTGACAAAATCGCTTCCTCTTCCTGCCATGACTGTTTTTCCAGAACCACTCTTGGGTTTTCCCTGGTCACCTCTATTTCCCAGCTGTCCTTCATGGTGGAATGTCCCAGGTTGCAGTTCTTCAGGTCTGAATCCTCCTGGTTCTCTGCTGATTTCATCCAGTCTCATGGCCTTAAGTAATATTTGGGCTTCATATTTTCTGCTGGCCTGTCCTTTCCTAGTCTGCTCTAATGGAAGATATAGTAATGGGCTCTCTGGACTTTTAATCTTCATTAAGTTTGGTCCATGGTGGACACTGGCAGAAATAGGGAGCGTCGACAGAAAGTCAGGATGGAAGAGTTATTCCCTGTTGTATTACAGTCTCTCAATGAAGATCACATTTCTGAAAGGCCCTTGATTCCGCAGAGCCACGCTCTGTAGATTGCATGAGCAATCCTTCCTGTGCCTCTTACCAGAGGGATGCCCGCACACATGTGATACACACCTATCCTTTGTAGATTTCCAGATCATTCACTTTGCTTCTCTTTTGTAAGGATTTCTCTTTTCAAGTACTTACTTTGAATGTACCTTCTATTTCATTACTAATCTATGGTTTTGGTGTGACTTTTTCCCCTGGAGAAGTCAAACATTTCTCTACTCAAGAGAGGGCACCAACAATAGACCAAAGAAACAATTGTACTGAAGTCTAGCTTGGGAGAGTCCTTGAGTTTATAGGGCTTGCTTACAGGACATAGGAGGTGGGTTACTCACCAGTATATGGGTAACTCAAAGGCAGCTGGTTCACTGAAAGCCCACCCAGCATGGGCTAAGACTTCACAAAAGCAGCATCTCTGAAGCCCCCTGACCATCTCCAAGGCCACTCAGGAAACTTAGAACACTTAGCAAGCTAAGAAAGTTAAAAGATTCACAAGGTCTCTTCTCCCCCAACGCTTGCTCACTGTCTATATCGGTGGGGAGGGTACTTGTCAATCTTTTAACTTTCTGAGCTTCCTGAACCTTGGAAGTTTCCTGAGCTTCCTGAGCTGGCAATTTTCATTAGCTTTCCCGTCTTATGAACTTCCTCCCCTTTCAGGAGAGCATGTCTCAGTTTGGGAGAATAACTACACAACAGTGGCCTAATGCCCAAATTTCTGTCTCCAGGCCAGTCCCCACGCTTCCAAACACCAGATTTCTATATGCAGTTGCCTCCTACACATTCATCATGTTTCAAACCGTCTCTGTGGTTTGCTTCTAAGCTTATGCTCCCTACAGCCTTCATCATAGCCGATGTCAATTTCATCTTCTAACTGAACTTCTAACAGATCCCCTTGAGTCAGTCTTCGTTCTTTCAACTTTCAGTCTCTACTCTATCATGGAAAAATTCAAGGCCATTTCTCCTTTTTGTTAACTTGTAGCGGCTCATAAACTGAACAGAGATTTAATTGGTAAAGACAGGTGAGAGGCTTATTAAGATTAAAAAACAGTACATACTTAGATTTAAAAGAGAGAGAGAGGGAAACAGAATCTTCCAAGGAAAGAAAATATGTACACATTTAAGAGGAATAGACTTTTTAAGAGAGACTCAATCACCTGGGTTCTTCTTGCTAAATGTGTGTAGAACCCAACCAGTTTTCACCACCTTTTCCTGAGCATCCTAGCCTAAACCACCACCATTTTTCTTATTTATTGTAGTGATTGCTCACATTATTGCAGAGTTCTTTACTCTGGGACATCTACGCTTTATTTTAGAACTCATCATTGCTCTCCTCTGCACAGAAACCTTCAGCAGATTTCATCACCTACAGTTAAAATCAGCATTCTCCTAATTGCCTGCACAGCCATCCATGAGTCACGATACCCTCCTGATCCTCTCTGCTCCGTTCCCTCCCTCGCTCTGCCCCAGTCACAGTGACCCGGTCACGTTTCTACAGCACATCAGGTAGATCTCACTTAGCATCTTGGATCTAACTCTTCCCACTCTTAGAGCATTCTTCCCTCTCGTAACTATTTGACCAACTTCTTCAATTCCTTCAGTTCTTTACCCTTAAATCTTAAAATGATCCCTATTCTAACAAGCAAAATTCTTTCACTCTGCCCACTTTTCCTTGTTGAAAGCGTATGTCATTCACTAATATCTTCAATTATTTACTTAATTTGCTTATTGTTTATGATCTCATCTTTATCTAGAATTCAAACACCTAAAAGGAAGGATCTTTGCTTTCTCAAAATTAATTTAACATCAATATCTTAAAAAGTGCTGACTTCATCTGATTTAACCTACCAATTTAGTAACTCCCACAGATCTTCATATGTTTTAGTTTCATTGTCAGCCTACTAAAATATATCCTAATTTTCTTTGTTTTCATTATTTACTAAGTGACCTAACAGCAACATGTTTAATTTTCAAACGATTGAGGTTTCCCAGATTGATTTGTTATTCATTACCAGTTAAATTGGTGAGTGTTAAAAATTTTTTTATAATTGTGGATTTGTTTATTCTTCATTTCAATTTTTATCATTTATTATCTCATTATATTTATTACTTGATATTTATCAATACACAACTGTTAATGATTGCTAGGTCCTCTTTATAGGTGTCCCCTTTATCGTAATCTAATATTACTCTTTATTTTTGGTGATACAGTTTACTAACTTGTATAATATCAATACACCCACTTTAACTTTTGTTTTGAATTATGCCTGCATGGCATACTTTTTTTATACATGTACTTTCAACGTGCCTGCATCTTTATATTTGAAAGGCATTTCTTGTAGTTAGCATATCATTTTAATTCACTCTAATAATCTCTTCTATTTAACAGGGATATTTAAACTATTTATACTTAATGTAATTATGTATGTGTTTGGATCTAAACCTACTTCATTCCAGTTTTTTCCATGTATTTTGTCATTATTTTCTTCTTTCTCTGCCCTTCTTATCTCTTGTTTTTCAAGCAATAGCTAGCTATAGGGTTTGCCATGTACAGCATTAACTTACCTGACTCTACCTGATTACATCATTCTATAAAAACTATAGTGTAAGAATTTTGAAGCATCACATATCTTCTTGAACACTTGTATGTTTCTTCCTTTCTTGTCATCGTTGCCATAGATCTTATTCCTAGTTAATTCCACCATTCATACCTATGGGTAATTTTGACATATTTGAAGAAGCACTATTATGCCTATGACTTGTCTTTGTGGATTCTTTGTACAAAGAATGTTATCTTTCCTAATGTTTGCAAATGGCTGTGTAAACAGTAACAGAGATAGTGGGAAGGCACAAGGCACAGCACAGACCTTCTGTGCTTACAAAGCATTTTTATGAAGTTTTCCAACTTTTGAAATATTAAAACAAAAATTTCTGCATAGACCTTTTTTACCATTTATAATACTTTACAATTTTTAATTTAATAATTTTTCTTCATTGTGAAGAAATTCTTGCCGCCCTTCTCTTTGACATGGAGGTTATTCTGAAATAGTTTCATTGTTTGAATTTTCTCATTATATATATATTCATTATACACGGCATTGTTTAGAGGAACACTGTCACGTAAGTGTACGTGGTCCACTGAGCACTTTTCCCCACTACAATCCTACCTGTGCCATGTAAGCTCTGTATGCCCTCAGCCTTTCTTATCTGAAAGTGCATCTGTCACTCACTTTTACTGCTGAAAGGCATGTTTTGTCGAGTGCAACTATGTGGATGGGCGATTCTTTTTTTCAGCACTCATAGATAGGGGTTCTTTGGCTTGCCAGCTTTCTGACCAGTAGTTTATTGCAATTTTTTCCTCTATTTGTAATTTCTCTCCTGTTTTCTTTCCTGGAAGTTTTCTCTCTGTTTTTATTTGTAGTTCATAGCAATTTGGCTTTTAGTGTGTATACATCTCTTGTGTGTCCTTCTTGAGATTCTCTGGGCCTCTCAGATCCCTTCTCTTTGATTGATTCGAAAAAAATCTGTAAACCTCTTTATCCAAGTTATTTTTATTTCATTTTCAACATTTTAACACATATTATAACCTTAATCTTATGCTCCAGTATTCAGAAGCTTTTCTTTTAATTATCCTTTTATTCTTTCTGGAAAACTTTTATTGATATATATGTGTATATATATGTATATACATTTTTTGATGACTGCTACTGCTATGTTCTAGAAGTCACTGATTCATTATGTTGTTTTGTCTTGCCTGCTGGTGAGGCAGTATTCTCTTACCCTCAATATTTTTTTTATTTGTAACATTTCATTCGTATATGGATTTTAAGCAATTTTTTTGTTATACTGTTGGAATTCCCCGTATATTCATGGGAATTTTCACATTTCCACCAGGTCCTCCAACAGACATATCAATTATCGGTGTATCAGAAGTCTTTGACTGATGGTTTCCACCCACGAGTTGCCTCTGGATCTGGTTCAATAGTTTGCTTTTTCTCTTAATGTTAGATTATTTGTATCTAGGTTGTCTTTTGAATATTAAGCATTATGTTCACAACAGGAGACAATGAGCTAAATCCTATCTGCAGCCAGGAATTGTTTCTGTCAGGTGGAGTCCACACAGATGTTTCTTTCTCACACAAGCAAGGAAGAAAGCCTAATTTGTTTGTTTATCGTTTGCTTTTGCTCTCTCTGCCTCTATGATGTCTGCAGTGACCTGAACCATGTCCAGCGTCTATCTCCAAATCACGCCTGCCGTTATGAGATTCCCACCATAAATGAACTCCATCCTCTCTGGAACCAAAGGTCAAATAAAGCTCCTTTTCTTCCTTAAGTTATGTATGAGCGCTGGCTCACAGTTACAGACTAACTACAGCAGTGGTAAAGGTATTCTCAATAGTAATGCTGAAGTGGACTCATTTAAAACTGCAAGTTGGGGAGAGGAGATTTCTTTTTGCTGTTCTGTATTCACTTCGCACTTTTGTAAAAGGCTGGGTTTCGCCTTTATGGAATACTTGTTCATCCATGAGCTCCCAGGAGAATTCTCTTCACCCTCAACTTGCGGTGTGGCCGGACAAATCTCTCAAACCTGAGGTTCAAGGTGTTGCATGTGTCCTGGTCATAGGTTTTGAGTTTGGACAGGTGGTTCAGTCAGCAGCAGTGAGAAGCAGTTTGCTGCGCTCCGACTGTCATAAAGAGAAGCATGTGCTCTCTTCTGACGAAGTTGATCTGAGCAGATGTACTTCAGAACCACAACAGGATCAGGATCAAAAGGTTTGGAATGGAGCAAAAGGAGCGGGAGTCAGGGCCAACAGATTAGCAAGAACTGATGACGTCTCTCTCCTGTTTCTGGGGCCAGTGCTGGCCAGAGTTTCAGCATGAGCCAGTATGAACCAAGGGAGCCTTGTCGTTTGTTTAAGTTGAAACTTCTTTCATTTACAACTAGTGATTCCATCAGGACTGATATTCCTTAGGAGGCACAAAGTACTGTAGAACAGGTATCTAGAACAGGTATCTGCTGCTTCCTGCTGATGCTAAAATATTTATTTATTATTTATATATAATATTTATTAAAATATTCACTTTTTACCTTAAATAGACTTTAGTTTGAGCAATTATATACATAGAAAATATCATTATGAAAATGAATACTTTACTAGCATACATTTTACCCTTTTCTCTCCTGTTAGCTTGTCATATCAGTCAGAACAGTGGTAGTGTGCTACTAGCAACTAGCAACACTACAGCTTTTGTTTGGAGTTCATTTTTCCCTTCTATGTTCTGGGATCTCACATTGCATTGAGTTGTCAGATCTTAATCGCTTCTGTTTTGAGATAGTTTCTCCATTTCCCTTGTTTTCCATGACCTTGGCAGTTTTGAAAGGTACGGGGTGTGTTTTTTTGAAGGATGACATTTGATTTGAGGCTGATGCTTTGTCATGATTAGGATGAGAACAGTGAGTTTTGGAGAGAATCTTATCAAAGTGAAGAGGGCACTGCTTCAGCCAAGATTGGGGGCGGGGGGAGTGGACACAAAAGTCTGTGAGATAAGTTAAGAGGCACCCGGGGGCACATAACTGTTTAATACTGAGCAGCCAGAAGCTCTCTGCATTGCAGAAGACAAAGGAGATAAGACAACATCAATTTGTGTTGTCTCTTTATAATGATGAAAAATGTGAACAAATTTTTACTTTATAAAAATTCAAGACATGAAATACTAATTCATTTTGGTAAGTGAACATTCTAGGCTTTCCCAAACCAATGGCAATACCTAGTCATTTAATATCGGAAGAAAGGGCCACTTGATGTCTTACTTTCACAGCCTCTTTGTTTGGTAAGGATCTCATTGCTAGAGACTAGATTTATGCTCATCTCTCCAAATGATCTTTATATACTGCTGCAAATATAACTACCAGATTTTCACACACACTCACATACACACAAAGTATCATCAAAAAGTTATAAGGTTTCACACACAACTGCATTGCTAGATTGTCTTGGTCTTTTACCACGAAATAATAACTAGATCATTCACTTCCTTCTCTCTACTAATCTATCAATAATTGAATATGAATATTCACTGGGCAGAACACTGAGAAAAGTCAATAGAAAAGAAAGCAAATAATACAGCCCTCACCCAAGGCCTTCTGTTCAAACAGACATTTATCATTCATGTGTCCAAATTAGCTCACATGTGTGAAGCACTGTAATCTTATGTAACAAGGGTGAAAGTTTAACTTTTTAATTTTTTTCCAATTTTAAACTCATTAGACAAAAGTTTTCTCTCTTTTTAAAATTTTTAGTTATGATTGGGAGTGGTGTGTGTGTGTGTGTGTGTGTGTGTGTGTGTGTGTGTGTGTGTGAAAGAGAGAGAGAGAGAGAGAACGTGTACAAGCCACCATACTTGTATACTCAGAGGACAATTTTTGTGAATTGGTTCTCTCCACTCATCTTTATGTGGCATCTGGGAACTGAATTCAGGCTGTCAAGCTTGGCTGAAAAGTGCCTTTACACACCAAGTCTACTCACTAGCCAGAAGGGTTTTTTTTTTTCTCTGCATCACTTCCTCCACTACTCAGCCTTTGTTCCTGAAGTGTGATGACTATCCTTTACCTGAAGTTGGCAGGAATTACCATTGTCTTTTAGATGGAAGGATTGAAAATTAGAATTTTCTTTATTTTTCTTCTTTTTATTTGTGACAACACTGTGTTGTCTAAGTTGACTATAAACTTGTGATTCTCTTGCTTCAACTGTCCAAGTGTGGGCATTATAGGTGTGTGCAATCATACCAAGCTTTAGAGTCCATTTTCGTTACATGTGTACATTTGGAAGAGGTAGGCAAATAGCTTTAAAATAGTAGTCTATTGCTTATGGACCTTATATATTCTTTATATTCTTATCTATTTGTGTGTGTGTGTGTGTGTGTGTGTGTGTGTGTGTGTGTGTGTGTGTGACAGAAAAAGAATGAGAGACAGACAGACAGAGACAGAGACTGAGTTATTTTTAGGTAGCAACCTGACAAAAGAGAGATGAGCCTTTGCACACACCTATGAAGGTTTTTGTGTTATTGTTGTTGATAAGGTAAGCCTCTGAGCAGGCCTAAAGAAGATTTTTTTATGTGTAAAGACTCAACTTCCAGTAGATAAGTTAAAGATAGAATTTCCTCTCCTCTTTCAGCTGTTTCCTGTGGATATGGTGTGGCCAGTTCCCTCAGCCTCTGATGATAACTCTCCTGTTATAATGGACTGTAACCACATATTGAAAGCTGGAATAAAAAAGTACCCTTTTTGCCCTAATTGTGGCAATGATGGTATGAAGCCAAGATAGTGTGTGTGGTGTGTGGTTCTTATGCTCATGTGTGTGCAAGTGTGGCATAGAGGCCAAAGGAGGATGCCAAGCATTCTGCTTTATCAGACTTCATATTATTCCCATGAAACAAGGTCTTCCACTGAGCTTGGACTAGGATGGAATACAACAAGCCAGTGATGGTCCCTTTGAAATATTAGTTTGATACATTTGCAATTTGAGAGAATTCTCCTAAAATAATGAACGTATTTCTTCTCAATGAATGAAAAGATTTGTTATTGTTGGACAGTGCTGCCCCGTATGCTCAGAGCTAGGTATAAGCTAACTGGCTCAACTCACTCATTCTCCTGTCTGGTCAACAGAAATACAAGTCCTAATTTAGCGATATCAACAGTGGATTGTGTACTAGGGTAGATAGAGTAGAAGTTTTGTGCTTTTTAAAGTAACCACAAAAGTATCGCACCTTTCCAAAATGGGATGGGGCAAGGAGAGGATGGTACGGAGTCCTTTGGAAAGCAGCTGACCAAGGTGGCAAGGTATAAAAGGGCTGGGAGTCTGTGTACCCTAGAAAACACTGCAGTCCCTTGATGGGTATCTCAGTGACTGAACTGGCCTCAAGGCCCTAGAGCTACCACACTAGTAACATCCCAGTCTTTAGAGGCCTTCCAAAGCCCATGAATTTATGGGTCAAGAACCTTTGATCAGAATTTCAAAAGGTGATGCCTTCTGAAACAGTCCAACCAAACCATTGGTTAGCTTCCTTCCTTCCTTCTACCTTCCTCCCCTCTTAATTGGCTTTGGAATTGAACTATATTTTTTAAATTATTTGTTGTATTTATTGAATAAAGTTTTTAATGTCCCTGTTCTTAAAAAAGAAAAAAGTCAAACCTTCTAAATCCCTAGACCCAGATTTATTCCCATCTCCTGAGACTTCATATATCTGAGAGAGGAAGAGTGTTTTTAAGACTGTTAGGGCTAGGACTGAATTTCTTGCTGATTTTGGGGGGCAGAGAATCAGAGCTATTGTGGCAGTTAGTTGAAGATGTCGATTTCACAATTGAAGGCTAAACCTTTGGACACATCTGCGGAGTTAAGGCAAACCCTGATCAACATTATGGGAGATTGTCTAATTGATGTGGAAAGACATAGCTCCTAGCAGGTGAGACCACTCCCTTGGCAAGCGGGTAAGTTGGAGAGAGGTGGTTCAGTCTGGCAGACTGGCAAGAGAGAAAGCTTGCTACTTTTTCAGCAATTCCTGTGGATAGGGTGTGGCCAGTTCCCTTGGCTCCTGAGGTTGGTATGAACTCTCCTACCATGTTAATGTACTGTAACCAAACCAGTAAGCCAAGAATAAGCTAAGTTCCCCTAAGTTGTTTTGATCCTGTATTCATTCAGCAATGAGAAGATGGAACTTATATATGATTAGATTTTGAAAAACAAAACAAAACAAAAGGGCAACATTGCCTTCATGTTGGGGTTTGGAAGAGCCTATTCCTGTGAATTGCAATGCAATTGTCACTTTTTAAAGAGGAAGTCATTACTTATTCCAATAATCATGGATATACAATAAGAGGACAGTAATTGAATTTTTGAGGTTCAACTAACCTCAACCATATGGCATTCAAATTCTCTCTTGACTCTGAAGTATATCAGTAGTGGTAACCTGAGGGGATGCTCAGAATATAGTTGGTGAATGAAAGCTGAGTTATGCATCTTGGCAGGGAGAATGATTTAGTCAATCAGACAGAGAAGGATGGAGATGCAGATATCTATCTTCATTGTAAAGCCACTGTCACTTACCACATGCATCCCATGGCTAAGATTGAAATTCAACAGAAACTGTGCGTCTTAAACCAAAAGGGACAGTTTATTCAGTTAAAATTTACCATTTTGCCTCTCTACAACTTTGTTTCTTTCTTACCTACTACACAAGTTTGATTTCAGAGCTTGGGAATCACATGTACAATTGTGTAATGAAGTTTCCCTGGGCAGTCACTCCTGGAGAAACCAGAGAAACCCTTTCAGATTAATGCTCGAGTCTCTAATGGTCACTGCTCTGTGTTTCCATTCACTAAGTGACCTGAACTGATGCCCAGCGGTCACACCCATCAGCCCTTACATTATGGATTCCATATTTTTAATTCATCAGGGCCAGGAAACACTGATCTTTTCGGAAGGTTCTCATCCCTTCCCTTTACTCATGGCTGCAGATAGTCATCATCACTGGCCAGAAACATTTGTTGCCGTTTCTCCACTAAAGGCAACTTCCAGCTTTTAATCCATTCAAGAGCCTTCAGAGGACCATCATAGTAACCTTTTAGCTCTCTTTGAAAGACAACATAGTTGGTATTTGTTTTCCTACAAGGTAGTCTTACCATATAATCCAACAGCTGTGCCTTCGTTATGTATACATGTGCATGGAAACACGTATGTACATAAATAAAGTTAAGAAAAAAATATTTTATAACTTTGTCCACAACTGTCAGAAATTGAAAGCAATGAAGATATTCCTCAGCAGGTAAATGATAGGTACACTGTACATTCATGAACTGAGTACTATTCAGCAGCGAAAAGGATTGTACCCTTATGCCATGCAAAGATATGGATGACTATGATGCAAATGCATAAATAATTAAATATATAAAAAGTGGAGAATAGGCCAATTCCCATTGCATCAAAAAGAGAAAAAGAGAAAAAATAAAAAGTTATGTACATACTTAGTCCTCAGGAAGACAAAACACTATTTCCTCCTCCTTAAGTGTGGGTCATTCACAGTAATTTTCTTACAAAAAGAAAAGCATAGAAATGGAGTAATAGATTAAGTTTTCAGTGGATAAACCTGAAAAACACTACCTCAGCTAAGTGGCCAAAGTTAGTGGCAACAGTGACAGATCATCCTGACAGTGTGTCCCTGATGAGAATTGTACTACTTTTGTGGTTCTCAACCTCCCAAACCTATAACCACATGACAATCCTTATGAATACTACCAGACAAATCCCAGTTGAGGAACATACAACTAAGCACTTGATCAGTATTTCTTGGGATTGCAAAAAAAGGAAAGAGAGGAGAGAAAGACAGACAGGAAGGGAGGGAGGGAGGAAGGGAGGAAAGAAGGAAGGAAGGAAGGAAGGAAGGAAGGAAGGAAGGAAGGAAGGAAGGAAGGAAGGAAGGAAGGAAGGAAGGAAGGAAGAAGTATATTGAAGATCATCCCAAGTCAAGGCATTAGCAGCCATTTTAAACTGCATGAAATTCTTCATTAGTTCAACTTGATTATAAAGTCGAAATCTCTTAGCAGTTCCTTCAAGGCCGTCTGAATAACGGTTACCACAGACCTTTCCAACTTTGTTAGTGTTGTTGTTAATTATCCGATCTTGTAGCTTTCATCTTATTCCGCATGCAAATCCTGCTTGGCCTCTTGAGGAGGTCACTGAGGCTTACTGTTTTCTATCTATGCACATGCCATTGACTTTCTTGTCCTATGAGATTCTTCCTTGCATATCTGTTTGTATTTCTGCACTTGTGCTAACAATAACCTTAAACTTTTTATGACATGAAGCTCCTTTCTGGTAAACAGAATTCTAGCCTCCTAATCCCCTGAACTCATGAATGATGTGTCTCAGATGATAAAAGGGATTTTGTAAATGTGATTAAGTTAAAGAACCTGAGATAGGAAGATTGTCCTGAATCCCATAATGTACCCAAGGTAGGCACTAGGGGTTCTTAGGCCACAAAATGTGAAGGATCAGAGCAGAGAGGGAGATTGATAATGGAATTGGAGTAGGTGACAAGTAACACAGGAGACCTGAAGAAGGTAGAAGAGGCAAGGGAACAGATTATCTCCTAGAAATCCAGAGGTTCACAGTGCTGCCTATGAGGCAGGTTTCTGGAGCACACCCAGGTGAGATTCTCTAGGTTAAGGTTGGTCTCTGAACGTGTTTATGGGCAATATCTTGATACTGCAATTGATGTAGAAAAATCCATTTTAACTGTGAGTGAGATCATTCCTGAACCGTAAACAATGGAGAAAGGTAGCTGAACACAGGCAAGTATGCATGGGTTCCTTCTTACATTCTGCTGTTGGCAGTGGATAGAGTGTGGCCAGCTCCCGCCAGCTCCCTCCAGCTCATGATGCTGTTATTTCCCTGCAATAATGGACTGTAACCTGGAATTGTGAGTTGATTAAACCCTGTGTCTTTAGTTGGCTTCTTGCCAAGTACTTTGCCACAGAAGCAAAATAAGAAACTATAACACCCAATATACCTCTAGTTATTTCCTATTAATTTACTTATACATCCCAATGAACTATTACTTATTTAATTTAATTATTATTTATTAAATTAGACAATAACAATTTGACAACCCAATGTCTAACACACTACAGACTTTTTAAAGATATTCATTGAGAGTTGGGGATGTAACTCAGTGGTTAGTGACTCTTAGTCAGCATATGCAAGGGATGGGTCTTAGTCCCAACATGCCAGAGACAAAAGAAAAATCCAGAAATTAAAATCTAGAAATCTAAATTACTTATCCTTAGTGTCATGCCTCCCCAAAGCTAATAGCCTTAACTAATAGCCTCTTGCTTGATGGACATTAACTTCTGATTTCTCAAAGGGTCTGTTGTCCATCGTGAGACCTAATGATTCTCAGGCTTTCCTTTAAAGATCATGACCAGCTTGTGTGAGCTCCAGACAACTTGTAGAAAAGTAGATGTAGTGGAGCAATAACCACCTTGGAAAGAGAGAACAGAACTGTGTAGGCCTGACTTCAGGACCCACATCTACTTACTGAATGAGAAAAAACCTTCTCAAAGTGTAATACGGTTCCCAGCCCATAAGGACTTCTCCCATCTTCCAGGAGAAGTTTCTACTGTGTGAGATTGACGCAAGCCACATTTAGTACAAATTCTTCTGAGGCCAGACGAAAGAAGAAAACATGGTATTGGCAACCTTGAAACATCACTTACATTCACAGGAGAGAAGACTCTAACACAGATAACTTTTTTTCTTGTAGCACCTCTCTAAAATGCTAAGAAGGATTAGGTGAAGCATGAATTCCCAGGAACAAAGAGGGAGGAATATAGGACTTTAGCAAATGTGAGCTTTTGTTAATGTATTTTGCAATCTGAATGGGTTTAACATTGGGGAGACTATGTACACATTGCTATCTTTCCTCTCTAGGTAACATACACTAAGCTAATCCACTATGTTTATTCATAATAAAACAAAAATGCCCACTCCAAGGACTAAGCTATAAACAATGCTGTTTGGAGCTTAGAATCACAAGTCTCATCAGAGCAGAGATTCCTACTAAGGGCCCCAGGGTGCCTGTAAGATACAAAACAGTTAAGGAGCAAATAGGGATGGCAGCTGGTGACTGGGTAGGGTGAGAGAGCTATGTGGTTTTTTTTTTCTAGTTTTACAAGCATACTGTGACACTTATCCCTTCTTCCCTCCACTGTCTCTCCCTCCCATTCTTCCATCAATCCAGCCCTCTTGCTTGTATGCTTCTAAGGATCACAGGGTTCCCTCTGGCTTGTCTACTCTTGTGAGGGTTCAGGCCTTTGTGGCTTATCAAGTTGCCTCTCATCGGGCCATCCCACTGATCAGGGCATTTCCCTTCATTCATCCAGCTTTAGTCTCCAAGGTTTCCAATGTTTATTCTTACCTCTCTTAAGTTCCTCAATATTCTATGGGGACATGTTGGTATGTTAGTCATTACATAGTTCTGGTAAGGACAAGTTTCACCGAGTTCCTAGATGCAGCAGTCCTGCCTTGGGTGAGATACCTTGGCAAAGGTGAACCTTATAATCTTTAGGTTCTTACGTTCTCACTGCTTCCTCTTCTGTGAGGCTCCCATAGCCTTAGAACAGGGAGATTGGGTTAATATGATTCTAGGTGTGTCTTGCTGAATCGCTGGTACTATGCATTATGGCTGGCCATTGCTGTCTATTTCACTATTCTTGTATTGCCCTAGACTGCATCCTGTCAGAGTGTTGAGATTCTCTACCTGAGAGCCGTGATTTGTATGCTCACAGGGAGGATGTCTGAGTGACAAAGCAGACTGGCACAACAGAACTGATGGGGAGCTCAGACCTCAGAGGGCCCCCATACATAGTCATGCCAAATGGAGAAATGGGAGCTATAAGGAAGACCATGCCCAAACACTGCTAGCTTACTACCAACTCCTCTGTACAGGGTACCAAGTAAATGCTTATCACTTGTACACTCCCACCTTCCCCAAGCAAGAAGAGACCAGAAGCTACTCTTCTAATTAGCCATATCTATCCACAACAGAACAAAATGTAGCAAAGACGATATATTAGTTTCATCTTCCCATTGCTGATGGATGCATACATACATGGCACAGGGGAACAAGAGATTCTCAGTAACAGTTCATCAGCAACGTCAGGAGCTAAGGGATCTATCCATACCACATCCACAGAAAGAGCCAAGAGGGGACTACTTCCTCACTTGCCAATGTGCCTTCAGATCTGTATCTACCTACCCAGGGAATGAACCTGATCTTTCAACATAAAACAGACAATCTCCCACGTTTGCTCACGACTTGCCTTAAGTATTAATTCTTCTCAGATATGACCAAAGGTTCATCCTTCAATGGTCAAATTGGCCACTCTCAAACTGTCCAGTAAGAAAACTAGGCTTAAATCTAAAAGTCCCTCATCTGCATGGTCCCATTCTGAGATAGAAGACCTGGGAAAAGTGTCTATAGTGCATCTTCATAGATGTGTAATTTTCTAAATTTTACAAAGTTAAAATATTTTAATCACAAATATTTGAGACTATTCTTTTTAATTCAGATTCCTTTCTATCACACTATTTTCATGATGGTTTTGGACAAGTTACAGGCATTTGGGGAAATGTGTATAAGAAAGAATTGAAGATGCAATTGAGCAAGGTTACTAGAATGTATCTATGTAATTTTCAGGCACTTCTGTGTACAGTCAAGATGTGACTTCATATTCCAACGCAGAAAGGATTACCCAGTGTATCAGCTATCACTGTGTTCCAAAGGTATAGAGATAAAAGTTACACAAAAGTGTGAAAGTATTCTATGGTACCCAGATAGGGAATATGGAGATCATGGAGGATAAATATGTTAGTTGGTGGGGAATACATCCAATCACATGATTTATAAATACTAAAAAAAGAATTTGGTTCCCATCATGTCTGATCAAAAGAGAAATTTTCCTTTGTCAGAAACATACTTGGTAATAAATTACATACAATTATAAATGCACCATACATATTCTTATGAGAAATTGCCCAAATAGGTTAAATAGAAAGTGTCTGTAGGAAGTACACAGAAAGTCTATATGTAAGAAATGAATCAGATTGCCATAGAAGTCAAAATGATTTAAAATAAGTGTAAGTATCAAGTTGTTTGTGTGTGTGTATGTCCAAATAGAATAAGATAAAATATGTATTATGAGTATTTATTTAGAAATAGAGAAAATTTAGGTAAAATTTTAAAGGAATATGAAACAAAAATGATAAAAATGACAATTGGTAAGGTAGAAATTTTCCTGAGATAAAAAGTGACATACAGATTTTCAGGGTATCCAAGGATGGTAATTTATTAAGAGAAAGAACAATTTGAATGTGCTTTGGGATAATTTGAGAATATAATTAATGAAAAAATTAGATTCATGTGAACAAAGAAATTGGCAAAAAATTGGTGATGGTCTTCATTTACATGATAGGAACAATGAGTTATAGAGCTGGAAGAAATCTCTAAGCTACTGATATATTTAAAATAATTCAATCCAGGCTGGAGAAATAAGTCAGTGAAAGGTTAAAGTCACAAACAAAAGGACCTTGAGTTCAGATCCCCAGATCCCACACAAAAAATGTAGGAGCCAGTAGGGCAGCCTACAATGCCGGTTCTGGGAGATGGAACCTGGGAAGCCTCAGAGCAAAATAATAAGGAGGTAGAGTAATCCAAGATTATCTCCAGTCACTCTTGAGTCCTCACAGGCCACACACTCAAGCACCCTTGTGAATTCATATCTTCAAACACACACACATACACACACACACACACAAAAGAAAAAGATTAAATCCAACTAACAGAAAACTCTGTGTGTGTGTGTGTGTGTGTGTGTGTGTGTGTGTGTGTGTGTGTGCATATGTTATAAAGAAGCAGAGAGTAGTAAAAAATAAAAAGAAAAGAAGGAAAGCAAACATGGGACATGAACTAAAGGAGAATTAAAGTTGTCACTTTTTTGAATTTTATAATGCTGCTGGAATTTTGTCATCTTTTTCAAAAATGCTGCTTTCACAACATTTTTTTATTATAAGAAAATTAACATTTCCGTACCTTGTTTGGATTTCTGATTTTACAATGTTTTCTTTTATGATGATCCCCACATTGTATATGCTTTAAGATCCCACAAAACCTATTTGTCCCAGCTCAAGAAATCTGACATGAGACTGAATTGAGACTCATCAGAGATACAGAACTGAAAGCAGAGGTTTGCCTGAATGTCTGCCAATGGAAAGACAGCGATCTTCCTCCAAAACACAGTTCCCTGGCTAGGGCCTTAGTGCTATGATTCTTTTTAACGAACACACAGAAAGTTGCAGAGAATATCATGAGTACACATGACACAGACTTATCACCACTTTTGTCCATTGCCTTTGGATACACTTTAAATAAAATACAGTTAACGACCCCATTTAAAACGCTCATCTTTCTTATTTGACTGCTTCTTAAATGTATCTCAAACTTGGTCATTCTCATACTCCTCCTCTTAGGCCATCGATACCTGTCTCACAGACCAGGATAGCTTCCCAACTGATTTCTTTACTTCTATCCTGAGAGTCAGTTTTCCATGGAGTACAATAATCTTTTTATAAGCTTAAATCAGAAAAAAGGAGGACTGGGCAGATGGCTCAATTGATAAACTTCTCCAAACTAATCGTGAGGACCTGAATTCAGATCCTTAGCATGCACATAAAAAGCCAGGCATAAGCAACTTTAAGCCCAGTGTTGGTGAGGTGCAGGAAGGTTTCCTAGGGCTTGGCCATTCAGTCTAGCTAGATCAACGAGTTCCAGGTTCAATGTGTGACTGTTTTAAAAAATGAGGTTGAGTAAGATGCTTGATGTTCACCTTGGATTGTCATACATATGTACACACGTGGTGCATACTCATAGCGCACACACCCATACACACACCCTGTGAGAAAGGCAAAGGAATCATCATAATCATCATAAGCTAAGAACAGGACCAAACCTACTTGGTGTGCTCACTGGTCCTTCGCAGGCTCTAGTCCCTGTGGGGTGACTGCTGCAGTGTCCAATCTCAGTCCATCTCCAATCCCCACACCTTGTGTTGCTGCCTCTGCCCCCAGTTATCCTGTGACATCTCTAGCACCCCTCAAGTTTCAAGTCCATGGTACACCTGTGGTACAGCCACTCCAACTGTTCTCAAGAAGAATTGCCTCTACTCTCAGTCCTTTGGGTCGTTGTATTTCTCACAACAGGGAAATGCACAACTTTCTCATTTGCTTCCTACCTTCATTGTTATTGTTATTGTAAGTTCTTCAAAGGTGGGAGATCCTTGTGCATTGCTGTAGATTCAGCAGTGCCGGGTTTTTGGCAGTCAATTGACCTAGACTTGTGGGACAAATTCAAAGCAGACTTCCCAAATGCCACTGACTGTTGGCCAGTAGTAGAGCAATGACTTGAAAAATCTGGGAGATGGTAATATTGAACTTCGAGTGGAGTATCCACCCTAAATATTAACCAAATGCAAGAACAGGAAAAGGCCATTTCCTGACGTGCCAGAACTCAAGAACCTGTACTTCCATTATCTTTTTTTCTTGAGCTGTTGAGTGGGTTCTACTTAAAAGAAGAAAACAAAAACAAAAGTAAGTAAGAGGAAGACACAGGAATCCAGAAAGCAGTACATCAAACCCTGCAGCACAGGAAAGAGCTGTCTCAGTGCGAGGAAAGAGGGCAGTATCAGGAAGGGTCACCAGGAAAAGGACCATCTGATAAGACAGGTCACTTGGAAAACAAGAAAAAAAAATTCAAAGACAGACAAGACAAACAGGGGTAGTGATTATGATGCTTTTGGAGAAGATTTGCAAACGATATTTGCAGCATCATAAAATGTAGCTGAAAATAGCTCAATAATTCTATTCAGAAAATGGGTCAAGCGAGCCAAATCCTCACTTAGATCTGAAATCGACCAACAAAGACTATAAGCAATCTGTGCATATTACTTGGAAACAAGAAGGTGAATATCAGTGCCACGAACAGTCAAGAGAGCAAAGTGCAGTTGGCTCTGGGGACTGAACTGAGAAGTTGGAAGTCTGCAGAATGGAGAAAGGGACTGTCATTTTTCTCTTAGGTCCTTTAACAATATCTACATATGACTGGTGGAGAGAAATTGTCTAATTTTTTTTAAAAAACTGTTTATTTATTTATTTACTTTGTGTGTGTGTGTGTGTGTGTGTGTGTGTATCAGAGAGTACAATATATCCCTGTGGAGGACGAAGAGTGACTTCAGGAATCATCCTGGATTGCTTCTACTTTCTTTTTGCTTCACTCTGAGATTTCCCAGGCTCCACTCACTAGAAACACCATTTCTGCCTGGCATTTTTTACATAGGACCTGGGATCCAAGAGTCTTAACCCTTGACATTGCAGTTCTTCTGGTAACAATAATCAAAGGAGCAAAAGTGAATAAACAATACAGTCACCTGCAGCCTCTAAGTTCTGGGAAATTGGAAAAGATGTATCTTGGAGACCTTCCTGGTATATGTGTGGATTATTCCCACTCATGCCTTTGGGGCACAGTGGTTTTGATAACCTTAAAGATTAAAAGCTAAATTGTACAATGTACTTGTCATTGAAGGTCTGGCTTAGAAATTATATATTGTGCCAGGAGAATGTGTGTATGTGCTTGCATGTGTTTGCATTTGTGTGCATGCATGTGTATACTTTCGGGAACTGGTAAATTTGTCCATGAGAAACTCAAATTCTTCCACTAGAATTCCCAATTGGCCTATAGCAGACATCTTTACAGGCAGAAAGAAATTTGCATGTGGTAATGAGTAAGGCTTTGGAAAAAACAAAACACAAAACCAAAAAAAACCAACTTTCAAATATTAGCCAGACTCTTTGAAGGAAATTTGGGAATATTGAAAAAATAATTTACAAAGAATGGTCTTTAGAAGGCAGTGGTTTAGATGGGAGAAACAGCTTTTATTTTCAGGACTTTCAAGGCCAAATAAGCATTTCTTTTTAAAAGAAATGAAGACTATGGTTTCAGTTGTTTTGTGCTTCTGGTGGCAATGGGAAGTAAAATAAAACAAAAATAAGCAACAATTTCCAACTCCACTTCAGTCTGAAGCAAACAGAACTTGAAATGTAAAAATTTTGATATTTGTAAAATGAAAAAAAAAATCCTTGCAGCTGCTTAGGAGCCCAAGTCCTTCCTGCTGTGAGTAACACAAGACTAGGTGGCGTGGTTGTCACTGTTATTGTGTATTTAATAAGGGCTTGTCGACTGACTTCACCCAGAGGAATGGATTGAACTGACCTTTGTCGGTGAGGCGCTTATTCCCAAAGCACAAAGCAGGCGAGTCTCTGCCAAAACGCACTTCCTTTGGGAGTCACATGAGGCAAACATCCTTGGCTTGATTTGGAGAGAGCATGAGAAATCTGTTTGGAAGACAAACGGAGCAGCAAGCAGATAGAGAAAAATGACCACTGCCTTTTCAGTAAGCTGTGAAAAGTGATCCTCATCTTGGATTTTTCTGTTTGATGGGTGAAAAAATGAAAATGAAAAAAGACTTGTAGATAGGTAGAGAAGTGCTGTGGCCAGACTATCTATTGGATGAGGCTGTTCCGGGAAAGGAATGCACGCCTGGTGCCACAGCCAGGAGAAACCAAACCAAACCAAACAAACACAGCTCTGTACCAGGCCAGAGTTCTGGCTGAAATCTGGCATAGTAGAAACTTTTCTTGTGTGCAAATCTTCGCTTTCAGCCCGTCCCTACCCCCCACATACACACTGCAGGATTCTCCAGTACTAATTATTCTTCCAGTCACAGGGAGCTAGCACTCTATAAAGAGAATGATTGCCAGCCCCGACCCACGCTGAGCACTTTTTTTTTTCTTTTTATAATAGGAGCTGTGAAGAGAACCTTCTCTTGGTCTGTGAAACACGACCAAGTGAGTTAGGTGTGCTAATTAGATACATGTGACACAAAGAAAGTAAGTTATGTGGGTGTCATAGTTAGGCACAGCAGTCAACCTTACAGTTGAGGGTTTGAGCTCTGGACACATTTGTGGAGAATTAGTGGTTGAGTTAGGCCCAGAGCGAACCTGCAGGAGATTGTCTAGCTGATGGGGAAGGCCCAGGTGGGTGGGACTAGGCCCTGATCAGATGAATAAAATACTGAGAGCCGGTTGAGGAAGTTGGCATCCTTGTGTATACTTGGCCAGACATGCTGGTCTGGCAAGTAAGGATCGTCCCTCCTCAGCCATTATGTAGAGATGGTGTGGCCAGTTCCCTCAGCTCTTGTGTTGATGTGTGCTCATCAAAATGGACTATGAACTGTAACCAGTCTATCTCTATGGTAAGAAAGTAAACCCTTTCTTACCCTTAAGCCATTTGATGATCATTTATCAGCAACCATGTAGGCGAACTGCAACAGTATCCTAATTAGATATATGTGACATGAAGAAAGTAAGTTAGGTGTGCTAATTAGATACATATGTGTCAACTTGACAACTGAAGGCTGAGTTTTGGGGCACATTTGTGACAAATTAGAAGTTAACCCAAGTCTTGCACAAGTCTGCTGGAGATTGTCTAATTGATGTGGAAAGACCCAGCACATGGTGGATGAAGTATTCCCGGGGCAGTGGATAAGATGGAAGGAGATGCTTCAGTACTTTGGCATACTTCAGCAAACTTGGGCAGACTTGCAGGCTGGCGAGTGAGGTTCGCCTCTTTCTCAGCAATCCTTACAGATGTGGTGTTGCCAGTTCCCTTGGCTCCTGCTGTTAGTATGAGCTCTCCTGTCAAGCTGGGTGAAGAACTGTAACAGAGAACCATAAGAAAAAAATAAAACTGCTTTGTTCCCCTTGGTTGTGAACAACAAACATGCAAGAAAATTGCAAAGCTGTAGAGACAGCTGGTTTGAGGCAATAACTAACAGGAACATCTAACATTAAGAAAGGAAGGTGTGGAGAGAGATGATATTTGTGATGTGTGTAAAATCTCAGCAAAGTTAGAGAAGAACACAGTGGTGTCTGTACAGGCATCATATCTCTCCTGTTGTGTCTTTGGTTTAATGTATAACACTCTCTTTTTAACTTAAAATGATTACAATTATGTTTTAAGTTGGGAGAGAATGATTCAGCCAAAAGTCTGACCTTAAAATAGAGAAAGTAGAGACAAGATCATACTGTAAAGCTTGGGCAGAGGATGGAAACTTTTTTCTGAGGTGGAAACTTAGCTTTCTCTGGTAACATGCAGCTTACCAGCTGCAGAAGATTACACTGATAGGTTATTGTTTTAAAAAAGAAAGAAAACACAGGCTTACTGTGATGCAAAATAAACTGTGTGTATTAATATGTACAATTTTATGGGTTTGTAGATATTAATGCTCCTATACTACTATCACCAGAGTAAAAGTTTTAAAAGTTTCTTGGCAACCTCCTACCCCAGTCCACAGCCAAACATATACTGGCACTCATATAAATGGAATTATTATATTTTCACTTATTTACTGTTTATTTAAGGTATGGATTTTTCATTCATAAGACTTAATATCCAACAATGATATATCCATAGTTCTTCTTTCTCTGTCTTAAAGAGTATTCCATTGTATGACTTTACAACACATTGTAATTTATCATCCTCTACTAAGAAACATTTAGCTGATTTTCAACCCTGAGGATTACAATTAAGTTGCAATGATGTCATACACAAGTTTTTGGGTGTATGTTTTCATTTCTCATGTGGATATACATGTAGAAATGGGAAAAATGGGTTGTGTAGTAGATGTTAAGTACAGTGCTTTTAAAAATAGGTGAGCTCTTTTAATTACAGTATTTATAATTACAGTATTAATAACTCCAAGTAGCAGTGTATACAAATTCCAGTTGTTACTTCAGTTGTTACTTTTCCTTAGCAGTATTTGGTATTGCCTATGTTTCTGTTAAACATCGGTAATGAGTGTGTGGTTTTAGTTTGCACTCTAACTGCAAATGAACATTTTTCCTATGCTTGTATGTCATGCTGATATCTTACATGATGAAAAGCCCATTCAAATCCTTTACCATTTGAACAATACAAGAATTGCAAATGGGGCTGGAGAGGTGGCTCAGGGGTTAAGCCTCTGCCTTGCAAGCAGAAGGTCCTGAGTTCGGATCCTAGACCCCATGTATAGACACGGGGCAGAAGCGGGGGTGGCCTGCATTTCTGGTCTTGGTAAGGCGGAGCCTGTGAATCCCAGGGCAGAGTAAACAAAGAAGAGGTGGAGGTGGTCCATGGTGGTTCCCGAATTCGCCTATGGTTCTACACACACACACACACACACACACACACACACACAACACACACATACACACACACGCATACACACACACATGCACACATGCACAACTGAATAAATAATTTAAAAAATTTAAAAAAAGAATTGCAAATGACTTTTTCATACATAGTTTCCATATGGTCAATTCACTCATTATAAATATACAGATTGACAATTTATAAAAACATATTCCATTGAGATATATTCAAATTAATATCATGTCCCTTATATCAAAAAGTTTCTTTTACATGATTGTAGCCAATCCCCTAACTGTGGACAAATCTGATTTTTGTAGATTTGTTTTCCTATAAATTTCACAGGAATATGATCATAAAATATATGATTTTGTATCTGGCCTTTCAACTCATCATACTTTTGAGATGTTCCAAGAGAGTGTTCCTTTTATTACTAAATGATATTCAATTGTATGCATACACACATGTATGCATACGGATATATATTTATGGTATACTCTATTTTGCTTTTTTACCAGCTAATGGCCTTCAGATTATTTGTATTTATTGACAAATATAAACAGTCATAGCATGAGTGATCATGTGGGCATGAATCTTTGTGGAGCATTATCTAATTTCTCTTGGGTTGGTACCTAGAACAGAATTGTTGGGTATATGATAATTGCATTTTTTAACTTTATAAGAAATCACCAAACTGTTTCTCTAGTGGGTGTTCTATCTTTATATTTTCATCAGTATACAAAGGTTCCATCTCCTCCACGTTCCTTCTATGGGAGTGAAGTAAAATAATTCCCTGTACTGGTCCATGTGACTATAGAACCCAACTTCTGAGACTGTACGTTGTGATCTCATATGGAGTTGAATGACTAAATTTGGGAATTGCTAAAAATTTAGTGACAGTAGAAGTTTTCTGAACATACAATGACAAAAATCTAACTTAAAATCAAAGCTGTAATCCAACTGGAGTGTCTGGCAGAACTCACCCAGACTATGTCATAGATTTCACTATAGCTGTAGTTCTGAAAACAGAACTTTGCATTGAACATAATGTCACCATGCTACTTATCAGAATCAAATGATTACTGAAACACCTCGGGTCAAATTCAAGATTACAGGATGAGAAGAATTGCAGTGATTTTTTTTAACCAAGTATACAGCATTTTCTGCTTTTATAGGAACATAATGATATTATTGTACAAATCAAAGATAATATGTTACTACCAACATTTCCACATCTGTCAGATTGGTAGATCTTTGCATTTTAATGTTTTATTACAATATTTCATTTTATTATTGCTATAGTTTTGTAGTATTGGCATGCAGGGCAAATGCTCTACCTCTGAGTGTTCCCCAGGCCAGAATGTTTGATTTATTTTATTATTATTTCAGCTCATACAAACTTAATAGGTACACCAGTTCCCTCCCTCCCTCCCTCCTCCTCCCCCTGAACCTCCTGCTCCCCCTTCCCTCACCCCTCCCTTCTCCTCCCCCCAAAACCCCTGCTCCCCCTCCCCTCACCCCTCCCTCCCCATCCCCCAGTGCCTCCCGCCCCAATTCCCAGAGAGTCCTTTCTTGTGCATGCCTGACTCTCCTCTGGGCCCTCCTCTCCGATGACCTACAAGGACCCAGTGGCATTTCCCTGAACCCTTTCCCGTGTTCCCCTTAAGCATAGGAACACTACTGTGGCTGCCAATCCCTTGCCTCCAAGGATCTTGGTGCCTTTAGCAGATGCTAGACTTTGTGAGGTCAATAGTGTGTTGGACATTGCGCAGGGCATGCAAAGTCCAATTATGATTGCTTCGGCCCTAACTTGTGTGGAGTATCTTGCAAATCATTGCTCCTCCCATCCTTGTGCTCTTACAATCCTTACCGCCCCCTCTTTGGCAAATTTCCCTGAGCTTCAGGATGGGGAGAGATTAGTCTGGCCTAGTTCTAGGTGGTTGATATAGGGTCTCTGAAGTTCTGGATTGTGGTTTGTTGATTTTCTTTTGCAGTTTTGCTTCTCCTCCAATGCCCTTCACTCCATCCTGCTGGGTATGTCACCCCCTGGCCAGAGACAAAAAGCTGTTAAACTGGAGTCTTATTATAAGAGCACATTCAAGGGTAGACATAATAAAAGTAGGAAATCTCAGTGAGGGAAGGGTCAATCAGAATGTTTGATTTTTAACATTGTTTTTTGCGTTGAGACTTATGTTTCTTTAAAAAAATATTCATTGGCTAAGGCTTGGGAGTTCTAAGGAGAGAACCACTGGGCCCTTAGTTACACCGGATCTTGATGAGTCTCCTCTCTGATCCAACCCTTCCCTCTCTGTAACCCTTCACTGTGCCTTCTGAGGTAGCCAGCCAATCATGATCAACAATTCTCCCACATCTCCTTGTCCTTCCTTCTGCCTTCTTTAGAATCTGACTACATTCCTTAGAGATTCCTCACCCTACAGCCCTCTTGATTCAGTATTGTACACCACACATTAGCCATATCTGTCGGGGTGAGGAGGTAATTCAGTTCTTTATGCCACAGTTTTTATTTCACTAAGGTTTTATGGTCCCAGATATGGTTCTTCTCTTTTGATGATAAATAAAAAATGTTAGATTTGAACCATCTGATATTCATGATCTCTCCTATTCTCTAACCTCCTTCTACATACAAAATTTTGCCTTCTCCTCCTATCAGGTAGACAACTCACTTGATCTGTTGGCTTCTGATTCCTTTGACTTCATTTCCAAAGCCTGTCTTCCCCATTCCACTCTTTATTTCTTATGAAGTCACTTTGTTACTCATTATCATTACTGCTCTACCTCTGAAATGATTTGTTTAAATACCCCTCTCACTGACAACTTTCTAAACCTCCCACTTTTTTGGAAGGTACCTTCTTTCCCAGTGTTCTTTTACCTGATCAGCATTTTCCAAACATTGATAACTAGACACTCTCTTAATCTACTAGTCTCCTGTCTCTGTATTCTTCTTTTCCAGCTTAGGTTCCTTTTGATATGTATCAAACACTTTGTTACATACTATAATCTCTCACACCTTTTGCGTCTTCCATACAGCTTCATCCTGTGTAAACAAAGGGTACAGGTTTCATATATTCATGGTCTCTGGCAAACACTACATATACCACTGTCTACTGGTAATATTTATCCATTATGCCCTTTAGAAGTCACTTTCAAACTTTTCTTCTATCCCTAAACCTCATTGTAAATATATATATTAAAATATGTATTTAAAATATATATATTTCCTCTCAGCACAGATGTTGTCTCTTCTCCTGTAAAGTAGAAGCCTTTAGTCACTATTTCCTAACTTACTATAACTTCATCTACAGCCCTGCCCATGAAGGGTTTTCAGTTCTTTTTTCCCTCCTTTTACAATGCAAAGGACATCCTTCCTTCTGTATCTCCTTAGGTTCAGAGAACCTCATACATAGCTACTTTCTTGGGAACTCTTAATTTATTCTGTCTCTCACATCCATCTTTGAACTTTCAATTTTTCTCTTTACCAGATTCTTTACAGTAGCATTTAAAATATTATAGCCATTTGAATCTTAAGGAAGTCTTCCCTCTCTCATCTCTTAAAATTCACACACACACACACACACACACACGCACACACACACACATACATACACATACAAACGTATCTACAATCAAAAATTTTGTGTTTTTCTGTTTGTCTTTGTCTCTTTGTCTCTCACTTTGTCTGTCTCTCTCTCTCCCTGTCACACACACACACACACACACACACACACAAACACAAACTCTCCACCACCACCAGTACGACAATCACTACCACTGCCCACAGAAAGTTGTTTGGACACATCTTCCACCAGTTGCAGCCCTTTCAGAGGCGATGTTTTGACAATCATCTGTAACTGAAACTGTGTTCACTAGAGTCACTAAAGAATTCTATAAGACTAAAAATCAGGGGCTGGGGAGGTGGCTCAGGGGTTAAGCCTCTGCCTTGCAGGCGGAAGGTCCTGAGTTCGGATCCTAGACCCCACGTATAGACGCCAGGTGGAAGCGGGGGCAGCCTGTGTTTCTGGTCCTGGTAGGGTGGAGCCTGTGAATCCCGGGGCAGAGTGAACAAGGAGGTGGAGGTGGAGGCGGTGCATGGTGGTTCCCGAATTCGCCTGTGGTTCTACACACACACATACACACACACATACATACACACACATGCACAAGTGAATAAATAATAATAATAAAAAAAATTTTAAAAAGACTAAAAATCATAGTCCATTTAATAATGTCGGGTATGTTGTCCACTCCCTTATTCTTTTTTTTTATTCATTTTTATTCAATTGTGCGTGTGTGCGTGTGTAACCACGGACGAATTCTGGAACCACCATGGATGCCTCCACCTCCTCCTTGTTTACTCTGCCCCGGGATTCACAGGCTCCGCCTTACCAGGACCAGAAACGCAGGCCGCCTCTGACCGGCATCTATACGTGGGGGTCTAGGATCACGAACTCAAGACCTTCCGCCTGCAAGGCAGAGACTTAACCCCTGAGCCACCTCTCTAGCCCCCACTCCCTTATTCTTGAAACAAATTGGACTTGAGGTCAGGATCTGGCTCTGGTCTTTCTACCACCAGGTCACTTAGTATCCTGGCTCCAGTGCCACATTTTCCATGTGGAGACTTTGTGTACAGGAGGGTAGGGGGGAACCAGAGGCTTTCTTGAAGTTCTTTAAAGCCCCTGGAATCCACGGTTGCTGATTTTGAATCACACACGAGTTAGCAGTCACATTTGTATGCATGGTTCAGCATTCCCATCTTTGAAGTGAGGCATTTTCTCCTGCTGCCTAAATTACTTCTAGGTTATAAATTTACCTTTGGAAGTAACATTAACTCTTTCACGTATTCCAGCCTCCTCTTTTCTAAGGACTGGATTTTCTCAAGAATAGCTTTCTAATGGAAACACCAAGCTAACTTCTTCGGTATGCTAAAAACCATGAACTATCTAAATTCATAGAAATGAAAGTTTACTTCCTCCTCTGAGAACCAAAGGAGTAACATTTTTCTGCTCTAAGTCTAGGACTGAAGGCATAGTGTTTATGCTGCACTCAATACTGTGACTTCTTCAGTTTCTATGGGAAAAAAAAATCTTAAAAATATCATTAGAGGGGCTGGAGAGGTGGCTCAGGGGTTAAGCCTCCGCCTTGCAGGCGGAAGGTCCTGAGTTCGGATCCTAGACCCCATGTATAGACGCCGGGCAGAAGCAGGGGCGGCCTGCGCTTCTGGTCCTGGTAGGGCGGAGCTTGTGAATCCCAGGGCAGAGTAAATAAGGAGGTGGAGGAGTCCGTGGTGGTTCCCGAATTCGTCCGTGGTTTTACACACACACGCACGCACAATTGAATAAATAAATAAAAAAAATTAAAAAAAAATACCATTAGAGGGGCTGGAGAGGTGGCTCAGGGGTTAAGCCTCCGCCTTACAGGCGGAAGGTCCTGAGTTCGGATCCCAGATCCCACGTATAGACGCCAGGCGGAAGCGGGGGCGGCCTGCGCTTCTGGTCCTGGTAGGGCGGAGCCTGTGAATCCCGGGGCAGAAGGAGGTAGAGGCGTCCATGGTGGTTCACGAGTTCGTCCGTGGTTCTACACATACACATACACATACCCAGACACACACACACACGCAGACACACACGCGCACGCACATGTGCACAGTTGAATAAATAATAATAATAAAAAATTAAAAAAATACCATTAGAAGAAAAAAGCAACATAAGTTGCAGAATTTTTTTCTTTATATTTCTATATCCAATATGGTATGATAGAGAGAGAATGAACCTAGAATGTGACCTGGATTTGGACTTGGTTTAATCTTCCCCACTCTGTGAAAAACAAGCTTCCCCCACTTGCTCATTTGTAGAATGAGGACAATGACATATTTAAGTCTTTTTAGAAAGGGTATATGACTCAAATGAGCCTGTGGCATTCTGAAGAGTAAAATGAGCCATACAACTTATGCCATTTGTTTACAGAGAAAGAGTAATGTCCTAGAAAGGTCAAGTAGAACAAGCAATCTCTGAGTCTTCAGGTAGTGGACAGGGCATTAGAACAGTACTTGAGGTCAATCATCAATCACATATGACAAAGCAGAGTCAGAAACTGGTAGAACATTGACTTGTTGAGAGGTACTTGTGGCATAGAAACTTATGAGAATTGTGAATTTCAATTGGTGGATCATTTAAACTATTGAATTTGAGTTATAAACTTGAAGGATGCTGCTTATGATTTCTTAGATCAATTAACTTTTTGCAGAAGTATTTGGAAGGATTATTCCTTAAAGAATAGCATATTAGTCTTAATGGAACAACAGATAAGAAAACAGACAAAGAGAGTGAAGGAAGATGAGAAGACAATAGAAGTGAGGAGAGGAGAAAAAAATCATTTAAAATTTGGTGAACTGGAAAAGATTGTCCCTGTCTCTTTCCTTTTGTCTTTTAAAAGAAAAACACCATTAATAACACAAATAGAAGACCTCCTCTGACTTAAATTCATTATGAAGGTATTAGATCTAAATGGCATGCTGTGAATTCACCCTAGATGAAGTGGAGAGTAAAATTTACTTACTTCCTTTTCACATTACTGTACCTTCTTACATAGTCCTACTTATAAAATATTTATCTTTTCCTCATAAATAGACCCATTCTTTTGTATGTGGAAAGTTATCTTTATCTCTCTGCTACTGATGATTTGAATTACAGATGCCCACAGAAATGTGTCTTTACATGTCATTCTCCCTTGACTGTCTCATGAACTCACTGTTCCACAGACAGTTGAAGACCTGCTGCTCACAAGTGGCTTAAAGAACACATTATTAAGTGATTTCATGGGTCATCTGCCCACCATGTAATCCAATCGAGAAAATAGCATTTTGGTCTCAAGGATTTTTATACGTTTTATTATGGAGTCTAAAGAGAAATAACACAATGCTCTCTAAATCTACTCTACATACTTGTATCTTTAAGATTCTGACTGGCGGTAACAGAGCCCATTAGAGCTATTTTAAGCAGATGGGGATCTATTAAGGACTGTCCCCTTTATGAAGAGAACTCTTTGGGTCAGTCAAGAGGGAACTGCTCATGACAGTGAGTGTCAGTCTCTTAGCACTAGTTGAGGTTAAAAAGAATGGGGAATAGCTTAGGAACATGGTACCAGCTGGGTATCTGATTGGGTTTGGACTAAGAACCTTAACTCCACTCTGGTAATGCACTTGGCAGCTTAAGTATTTTACCTGTAAGTACTGTGCATACATATCCCTATTCTAACAATACACCTACCAACTCAAAATCCCCTCACCTGATTCAGTCTACGAATACACGCCTTTCTAAACAATGGTATAAATTTCTTCTCCCTTGGTTTCTATCAAACTCATATAGTTGCTATTCAGATGAAATAGAAAAAAGCGTTCTGCCCTGAACTGGTTGGGGGCACATATACAATAAGATTAAAATGTGCCCTCAACTAACCTTTTAGGGAAATCCCCTATTTATGATGCATTTTGGGAAGGTACATGCATAATAGGAAAAATGACTAGATGACCTAATTTATCAATCAAAATGGAGAACCACACAAATTCCACTCCTTAGTAGCCAGTCCTCCTTCCTTTAGACCCTATAAAAAAGAAAAGTCACACAACAATCTAGTACCCTTGAGTCTCTTCACTCATGTGGGCTGGTGCTCCTTTGCCCTGTATCCTGAGTAAAATTTACTCATTTATGCATTTTACTCTGCATAAGTTTTTTGGCTACTTTTGTAAAACTGTGTTGGCTTTTTTACTTCATTCACAAATAAAAGTCTGAGAATCTGAAAACACTCAGCCCAGACTCCCACCATCGCTAACTATCTAAGCTGGAGCTTAGGGGAACCCAGAGCACCTTCATTCTTGCATTGGGTTGTGAGATACAAAATGAATTTCATGGGAAATAGAATGCTTGAAATTGATTGATGCGAGACCATTTAAAAGTCCTGATATTCTTGTTCTTCTTACAATAGTGTTTTCCAAAAGTGGGACATATTGCTCTATTCAGGGTGGTTCAGGGAATACAAGAATGTGATGCTGTAGCCATATTGAAGAATACATTCCCTTTTGATTGTCTTTCAACCTTCATTATAATAGAAGAAGGTCTAGAGTTTGTGCTGGCATTTTTAAGCTTTTATTTGTAGATGAACTTTATTCTTTGACATTATCACACATATATTCAAAACCTTCCATTTACTCTCCCCTCTACTATAACCTATTTTCCCACTTACCCAACAATCCCCCATTTTTAGTCTTCCTTCCATATTTGAGGTCTTTTGTTGAATGTTTGCTGGATCAACCAGGGTCTCCTTTGTGGATTGAGATCTTTACTTGGAGCCTGGTAGGTTCTTCCATGTATATTCTAATAGGTATATTTGTTCACACTTTCACCTTGTGGATAGTCTGTTGATCATTAGAACTTCGAAGGGACTGTGGGTTTCTAATCAGTTCACAGCTGATCACTGACCAAGGATTTTGCTTGTAGGTGGAGATGTATCAGTTACCACCCTTGTTATGGGTTTGTGATTGTTGTAGGTGTGTTGCTTTTGGAGATATGATTTCACACTCCTTGGTGCTTGCTTTCTGGCCTTAAACGTTCTTTCTACCTTTCTTCTGAAGAGGGCGTTGAGTTTTGGAGGGGTAGAGTTCATGCTAAGTTGAGGACTGAAGTTCTCGACCTTCATTGATTCTCTACATCTTGCATGACCATCATTCTCTGCATGTTCCTCTAGTCATGTTGACATGCATATTCTCTGATAAAGGCTGAGAATGAGTTAGGCATTCTTTTTGAGCCTTCTTTTGTAGTATTCCTTCAGGAGAAAGGGTTGGATGTCCCACTTGGAGCTGAGTGTTCCACAGACAGACATCTACTTTCTGCAAATTGCCATCTATTGTTAAGAGTAGTTTCTGGGCTGGAGGCTACAAGCTGCACAAATCTGAAGGTTTAATAACAATATTCACATATAAAAGAGAATGGAGTTATTTGTCACTTGGGGACTGAGTTATCTCACTCTGTGTTTTCCATCCATCTGTTGTGATTTTATCTTTTTAAATAGTTGAATTATATATATATATATATTCATTATCCATTCACTAGTTGACAGATATTTAGGCTGATCCTATTTCCTTGTTATCCTGAATAGTATTAGAATGGACATAGGTGCATGTATCTCTATGGTGAGATAGACAATCTTTTGGGACTGTGCCTGAGAGTGATGTAGCTGGCTCACATAGTAGTTCTATTTCTAATTTTTTGAGGAATATCCACAGTGATTTCCAAAGTCAGTACACCAATTTACATTCCCACCAACAGTGAATAGGGATTCTTCTTTTCCTGCATCTTCTTAGTCTTAGTCTTCTGACTATAGTAAGATGAAAATTTGTAGTGGCTTTGATTTATATTTCTTTAATTGCTAAGGATGTTGAATTTTTTTAAAAAGTTATTTCTTTGTCATTTCTATTTCTTCTATTGAGAACTCACTATTCAAATCAGCAGCCCATATTTGAATTGGGGTATTTGTTTTGTTAATGTTTGATATTTTGCTATATTTATATATTCTGGACACTAATCTTCTGTCAGATGTATGACTGATAAAGATTTTATCTCATTTTATAAGCTGCCTCTTTGCTCATAAGGTTCAATTTGCAAATTGTTGACCTTAATTCTTATGTAAATGGGGTTCTATTCAAGAAGTTTTAATATGCCTATCTCTTGTTCTCTAGAAATTTCAGTTTCAGGTTTAGCATTAAGGTCTTTGATCTACTTAGAGCTGATTTTTGTGCAAGGGTAAGAGATAAGGATCTAGCTTTATTCTTCTGCAAGTTGGTATTAAGTTTTCCCAGCATTATTCGTTGAAGATGATTTTCTTGCTTCAGTGTGGTTTTTTTATGCCTTATAAAAAATTAAGTGGTTAAAGGTACATGAATTTATATTTGTGTCCTCAATTTTAATCCATTCATCAGTGTATCTATTTGGGGGGGCATACAATGCTATTTTTATTACTATGACTTGTAGTATAATCTTAAATCAGGCTTAATGGTGCTTCCAGTATCGTTTTCCTTGCTCAGGACTGTTTTGGCTTTCTGGAGTCTTTTGTGCTTTCATATGAATTATAGGATTTAAAAAAAATTTCTGTAAAGAACCACATTGGGATTTTAGTGGGGATTGCATTGAATATGCAGATTGCTTTTGGAATAATTGTCATTTTCAGAATATTAGTCCTTCCAATCCATGAAGATGGATGATATTTTCATCTTTTCATGACTTCTTTCATTTCTTTCTTCAATGTCTAAAAGATTTCCTTGTGTAGGTTTTTCACTTCCTCAGTTAGGTTTATCTCAAGGTGTTTGATATTCCTTGAATAGGACTTTATTTTTCATTTCTTTCTTGATTTGTTTATGTTTGATATATATGAAGGTTTGCTGTTTTTAATATGCTAATTTTGTAATCTGCTATTTTCTTGAATACATTTATCAGCTCTAGGTGTTTCCTGTTAAAACCTTTGGGGGTCTGTTAGGTATTTATTTGTATATCTTTAATCTCTTTTTCTTGTTTTATTGCTCTTGCTGAGATTTCAAATACTATATTAAGCAGAAACAGTGCAAATGCCTCAAGTTTTTCTCCATTTAAAGTAGTTTGCTCTAGACTTACCATATATTGCCCTTTTTATGTTGAGCTTGTTACAGGACTGTTTAGATAATTCAGTTCTTCCTGATCCAACTTTGGTAGATTATATGTGACTGAAAATTTGTCTGTTTCTTTTTGATTGCCAAATTTGATGAAAGCATATTTTTTGAAGTATGTCTTTATGATTCTCTGCAAACCCTTGGTGTCAGTTATAATAGCTCCATTTTCATCTCTAATTTTGTTAATTTGCATCTCTTTTGATTTTGGTTAATTTGCCTAAGAGTTTGTCAATCTTGTTTATCTTTTCAGAGAACCAATTCTTTGTTTCATGACTCTTTCTACTGTTTTCTTTGGATCAATTTCAATCAATTTTCTTCTGATTCTATTCATCTCTGCCCATCTATTGCTTCTGAGATTGGTTTGTCCTGGCTTCTCTAAGGCTTTAAGCTATATTGTTGTTATTTATTTGTGATGTTTCTAATTTTTTTGATGTAGGTTTCAAGTGCTCTAAACTTTCCTCTTAGAACAGTCTTTATTGTATCCCACAGATTTATGTATGTTGTGTTTCTGGTATCATTAATTTCTAGGAATTTTTTTATTTCTATTTTGATTTCAGCCTGGATCCATTCCTCATTCAGGAATGTTGTTTAGTTTTCAAAAGTTCAAGTACTTTGTGTTGTACACCTTGTTATGGATTTCTAGCTTTATTCTATGTTGATGAAATGGAGTACGGGATGTAATTTGCTTATAATAGTTGTGGTTCTTTGCTTAAGTGGTTGTGCTGGTATTATTTTTCCCTTCCATCCCCTTGGGCATGTTTGTCATTTTCTTCAGTTTTGAGTATTTTTTTCTAACATCTTTTTCAGAATCGGCTTGGTAGTCATGTATGTCTTCATTTCAGTTTTGTCATGGGCAATTTTTATTTAGCTTTTAATCATAACTAATAGTTTATCTAGATATATGTATGTCTGTCCAAGCTCTTCTATCTTTTACTGCTTCCACCGAAAAGTCAGCTGTCATTTTGATAGACTTGCCTTTAAACATCACTTGGTTTTTCTCTCTTGTAGCTCTTAAAATATTTTTTCCTGTATTCAGTATTTTGACTATTATTTGTTGTGAATTGTTTCTATTCTGGCGGTGTCTAAGCGGGGAGATATATGCATCTTGGATGGGGACATCTTTCCTTAGGTTGGGAAAGTTTTCATTTATGAAGGTGTGGAAAATAAGGTCTGGAATGTTTTCCTGAATTTCTTGTTCTGGAATTCCATGAATGGATAGATGTAGCTTCTTCACGGTGTCTCATAACTCTCAAATATTAATTTCATATAATTTTAAAAACTTTTTCAGTTTCCTTAACTGAACAATTTGCTCTGCCATCTTATCTTCCAGTGCTGATATTCTCTATCTTCTGTTTGATTTGATAAGTGAGACTTTTGCATTGAGTTTTTTATTGTACTTTGGTTTTTAATCTCATCTAATTTTGGCTTGGGTTTTCTTTAGCTATTCTATATTTATCCTTGTTTCCTCTGTTGTCTTCTTCATATCAGTTAGCTGCTTATTATTTTCCTCCTCAGATTTGTTCATGTGTTTATTCATCTCCTCTTAGAATTTTCTCATTCCTTTCAAAGTTTGTCTCTTATATCCTTGATCATATTAATAATATCTTTGGAAATCATATCTTGATTATTGTTTTCTTGGTTGTATCTAAGAAGCTATTCTGATTGGGATCTATCATTATAAGGTTACTGGTTTTTGTTTTTTGTAGGAGACATTTTTCCCTGTTTTTTGTTGTATTTTGTGGTTTTACAATATGACTTAGGCATCTTGTGTTATATGTTTGGTTGTTTTCTTTGGTATGTGTATCTGACTCTTTTAAGTCAGATTGTGTTGTTTTGACAGTTGTTGGACGGCTTCCCTAGGTTTGGATGTGATGGTGTTGTTTTGTGGGTGTGGTAGCTGCTATGTATCTGGAGTGTGTAATCTCAGCCCTGGTTTGGGGTTTAGAGGGCTTATGGTCTACTTTTAGTTGAGAAGCATAAATTAGGGGCCAGGTTTAGTGGATGAGGTTTAGCTTAATCCTTAAGAGGATAGGATAGGATGTGTGTAATCACTAGGAGTAGGGGGATTAAAGTTGAGTCCGAGAGCACAGTTTTTTTTTTTAATTTTTTATTATTATTTATTCAATTGTGTGTGCGTGCATGCAAGCGTGTGTGTGTGTGTGTGTGTGTGTGTGTGTGTGTGTGTGTGTGTGTAGAACCACGGACGAATTTGGGAACCACCATGGACGCCTCTACTTCCTCCTTGTTTACTCTGCCCCGGGATTCACAGGCTCCGCCCTCAGGACCAGAAGCGCAGGCCGCGCCCGCTTCTGCCCGGTGTCTATACGTGGGGTCTAGGATCCGAACTCAGGACCTTCCGCCTGCAAGGCAGAGGCTTAACCCCTGAGCCACCTCTCCAGCCCCGAGAGCACAGTTTTTAGGAATTGTTTAGGGATATGTGAGGGTAAACCCCTAAGAGCCAGTAGGAGTTGATGTATCGACCACGGGTACAATGTTTGGAAATCTTAAGGTGAAGTTACTATAACTTGAGAATAAAAGAAAAATAAAATGGATTACTTATCTTTTGGTTGAGTGATAAGGCTCTCCTGTGTTGATGGTGAGATTCCTGGGGTCCTCAGTTGAATGATGTTGGTCTGCAGCCTTGGGTTTGTGGCATCTAGTACATTACCGGATTTATTGTGATTAGCAGAGAGTAGGAGTGGTAGTGGCGGTTGTCGTAAAGAGCAGGGAAGAGAGGTCAAGAGCTGGGCTGTGAAGATTCAAAGACCTGGAGGCAGAGTCAATGGGCAGGATGTGGGGTCTCTATGATCTTTTAATTAGGACATTTAGAGCTCTAAACTTCTTTGCAAGAATTTTCTTCATTGTATCTCGTAAGTTTTGGTACACTGTGTTTTCATTTTCATTGGGGTCCAGAATTATTTTAATTTTCTTTTTTAATTCTTCAGTGATCCAGTTGGCATTCAATAGTGTTCCACTTAATTTCCATGAGTTTGTATATTTTCTATAGTTTCTCTTCTTGTTGAATTCTGGCTTTATTTCATTGTGATATAATAGGATACATAGTGCTATTTCTACTCTCTTGTTTTTGCTCAAACTTGTGTCCTAATATGTGATCTATTTCAGAGAAAGTTTCATGGGCTGCTGAGAAGAATGTTTATTCTTTGTTATTTGGGCAGAATGTTCTGTGGATATCTTTTAGGCCCATTTGATTAATGATCTCATTTAATTCTTATGTTCCTCTATTTATTTTTGGTCCACATGACCTAACTATTGTTCAGAGTAGGCTATTGAAGTCCTCAACTTTTATTGGGTTGGAGTTAATCTATGGCCTTATATTTAGTAGTATAAATTTACCTTATAAATTTGGGCATATTTGTGTATGATGATATTTTAAAAAAACAATTTTCTATTTGTGCTAAAATCTCCTTTTATAAAAGATCCACTTTTTTTTCTTTTTTCCTTTCACATATGTGTATATGGAGTGCATGGCTGCATATGAGTATCTGTATGTATATGGATACATGTGTGCACGTGTGTGTTTAAGTCTATGATTGATACTGAGAAAATCTTTTATTGCTTCTATTTTATTCTTTTTGAGACAAGACCTCCAATCAAATCTAGTGCTTGCTGATAGGAACAGTCTTTCTATCCAGCTTGCTCTGGGGATTCCTAGCCTTTGCCTTTTGAGATCAGAATTATAGCCACCTCAAGCACCTGGCATTTTATGTGGTATCTGGGGATCTGAACTCAAGTCCTTTTGCTTGTGTAGAAAGTACTTTAAATACTGAATCATCTCACCGGTCCCTTCAAAGAGAAAAATTTTATGTCATTTCTGAAGACTCAGAGGGTAGGCAATGAAACTGCTAGATTGTGACTATATTGCTTTGGCTGTATTACATTTATTTTTTATTCCTAATAGTAATTCTGGATTTCATTTCCAGGTCATTGACATTGCTTTGTAAAATAAATTTTTCTTCAAGTACAGGGTGAACGAACTTGCAAGAAATATTAGATCATTTTAGTAAAGATATTAAGGTGAAGGGTAAATCATTAAACTCTTATAAATAGCACTGTGCAAGCATTTTAACCACTACCACCACTCTGATCCCAAAACTCAGGGAACACCATGCAAGAGGGAGCAGTAAGATTATAAGAGCCTGAAATTGGCAGGGTGTGCCCAGACACTATCTTCTGCACATGACAGGGCTGTTGCATCCATAAATTTATTGTACATGTGCAAATTTTCATAAGATTTACATAGGATTTATTCTATAAGCATTTCACCATGGAAGGGGAAAGATCTCAAGAGACCCCACAGTTCCCTGAGAGACCGATAAGGACTAATGCTGATGAGGGGGAGATGCTCTCCTAAATGACATACTCACTGATAGATGATTCATCTCCAGCAAGTACTCAGGCACATTCCATCAAAAGCAACACAGATGAAACCCAGTGGGTCACTCATATGCAAAGACATAAAAATAAGTGGGAAACTGGAGGGGAAGAAGTATTGTTATGGGAAGAGAAGGGAGTATGGGATTGGGGATTGAGTTGTGGAAACACCATAAATTCACTATATTCATGTATGAAACACCAAAAGAATAATAAAAAGAAATGCTACTGTATACAGTGTTTTTACAATGTCATTAATTTCACTTCAACATATTTACAAATTTAATAACCTCCTAGAATGACATGAAGATTTGGCCTCAGACAGAAACCAGGGTTCTAATTTCAGTCATTAAATTGCTAGCTTTGGGATAAATTATTTGTCTTCTGCCTAAGTTGCTTTTGTCTGTAAAATGGAAGTAGCATTAGCTTACAGGATACAACAGGTTGTATAGGAGATGCGTATAAATTTGCCTCGTAGTATTCAGTTGATATAGCGAAGATCATGATGAAGCAAAGGTTCAAAAAGTGGTAGATGCTTTTTATCAGATATTATATGTGCTTGTTTACAACAGAGGCAATTCAAGCTCAGAGATGTTATGTGGTTTTATACTTAATTTTCTTTTTTTTGCTGTGAGACAATAATCAGACACAACTTAAGAGAGAAAAAGAGATCCATTTGGCTTATGGGTTCTAGAGGGGATATAGTGTATTGTGGCGAGAATCGAATAGCAGAAGACATGGCTGTTGGCAGAATCAGACTAGTTTGGGTCATTGTGACTATCATGAAGGCAGTGAGCAAAAGCTAACTGAAGACTCAGGGCTGGTCTATCAAAACAAGGCCCACCCTCTATGATGTAACCTTCTTTCTGCAGGACTCCATCTCCTGAAGGTGCCACAGTCTTCTCAAACATTAAAACTAGCTGAGGATGCAGAGCCTGTGGAGACAAATTGCATTCAAACCAAGACATATGTGGCTACCATAAAGTTAAGTTTCGCCTACAATTGTATTTGTTTCCCGAGTATTGACTTAAGTTGAAACTCAGAGTTCACCCCACTCCTGATGAACAGATAGGAAGGTAGTTGTGAAGACTCTGACCCTGTACCTGATTTGGTGCAATATTTTACTAAGTTGCTAGTTGTGTTAGTCAGAAGGGCTTCATCAATTTCCTGTTTCATGATTATGGTGTAGACTTATCACACAACAAAATCATAGGGATCACAAGGACTGAAAAAGATAGGATACAATAATAAAAATGTGATTTTGCCAGCAAACTGTAACTGTGTAATTATGCCATATATTTTGGGCATTTTTACATGAAAAAGTAATCTTACCTCAGTTGAAATGACTATTATGAAGAATGTAGACAATAATAAATGCTTACAAGGATGTAGGGGAAAAAACCCTCATTCATTGCTGGGAGAAGTATAAATTAGTACTATTGTTTTGGAAATCAATGTGAGTTCTTTCAAAAAATTAAAAATGCAGCTACTATATATCCCACTCGTGGGCATGTATCCAAAAGGACTCTGTAACCTACCTCAGAGATACTTGTACATCCATGTTTACTGCCACATCATTTCTATAGGCAAGAAAATAGAATCAGCCTAGATGCCCTTCAACAAATAAATGGATAACAGAATGTGCTATGCATACACACTCATCCATAAAGAAAAATGAAGTCATTAATTTGCAGGAAATGGATCTGGAAAGTACTATATTAAGCAAGTGAACCAGACCCAGAAAGACAGATATCACATGCTCTAATATGCTGATCTGAGCTATTACTGTTCATATGTATGCATATAAGCGGGTATGAAGGTTAGTATAGCATATACTAGAAAAGGCACCATGAGAAAGGAAATGAGCTGAGGAAGCAGTTGGAGAGGACAACAGGACATAAATGACATGGAAACAGAAAGGAGGCTACAGGGAGTTGAAGAGTATAAAGAAGAGTTAAGGTGTTGAGGGAAATGGGGTGGAAAACCAGCAAAAGCAAATTTTGTTTAAGAAAGACATAATGAAATTTATTTTATACAATTTAAAAAAATTTTTAAAAAAGAATATCCCTGTAAAAGTAATCTACTTTATTAAACAACAACAAAAGCCCCAAACAAACCTCAGAACATATTTCAGATCATATCATGAGTCAATGGCAAAGCAATGAAAAATGTGAAAATCCTGATTTATTTCCTGTCCCTTGGAAGTCTTGGCTACCCCTTCTCATGCACATTCTCTGAGGTCTGTATTATGTTTTTTCAACAGCTGCTTCTCTCGCTTCCAATGGTTGGCAGAAACTTATCGCGTTGTTAGTATGTATCCGAAGAACACCTTTCAGTGGCTGGTGTTTCTTAACAATGGACCCAGAATTGTTTTCGTGCTCATGTCTGTATCACATTTTTATGAGCAAGACGGTAGCAGCTCACTGTGTTCTTGTGGTTTTGCAGTCACATCAAGCATCAGCAACATCGTTTGGACAAAGATGCCCATCAAGATGAGAATCTGAACATCACAGTGTCACCAGAGCAAGGAGCTGTGACTGCCTCTGGAGGCAGAAGATTAGATCTATGCTGCACAAACATTTTTGGCCAATATATCTGTCATTTCCAGATGACCTTTTGTGTAATTTGTGATTTGATGGCTTGACAAATTAGACATGTAAACAGGAAATGATACCAATAAAAAAACACAGTGCTGCAGTATTGGCAGAAAGCTGTCCAAGATTTCTTGAATAGTAAGATGTCTATGAGGAATGCAATTCTGGTAGAAAAGGGGACTCCCATGAAATGGTTAACCCCTCGAAGCAGCCAAGGCTTTTGCTAAATGCAGGCATTTTAGCATTGAGAGTGAGGCAAAGCGGCAAGTTGCCAAGGAGAGATGGAACAGGTTCATAGAGATGTTTGCTGCAAGCATCTTGATTTGTGGCAAGCTCATTTGCTGCAGGAAGTCACTGGCAGGGGGAGGAAGGGGAGTTGAAACTGCAGTTGTGTCTAACACTGATCCAGACAAAACAGCAATCAAAACCCCGGAGCTGACATTCAATCGTTAAAGGACCCAGTCGTTTGTACAGTGTATCTAGCCAGTGCTGCAAACATCTCAAAGAAAATGGAATCTCAATTTCTGAAAGCAGAAAGTAGAAAACAGAATCTGAGCAGTCATATCTAAACTCAGCTAGAAGCAGTAATAGCATTAAAACAGCACGGGATTCAAGAGTAAATCTTAGTGATACAACTGTGATCTACAGGGTAGTAAATTTTTAATGTTCATTTGCTTTGCCTCCTTTTAAACACTATTCGAGTGTATCATGCATGCATATACAATGATGCCATTATATTATGGCAGTTGTTAGAGAAATGGCTATCGCATGATTAATTGAAGAACAGAACTGCTTGACAGCAGAGCTGTCAAATATCAAAACACTTGCCAGGTTTTTTAATTGGACAAGTTGAGGAATGTATAGCATGGCTGCTATGACTGAAATCAATTCACAACTTGAGCAAAAATTAACTCTTAAATACTGCCTTCCTCTCCAAGTGCATAATGTCAGAAAGGCAAAACTAAAACAAAATATCTACAAAAGTGCTTACATGCACACAAGCACTCGAGATTGATGACTGATAAATAAATAAAGGGACAGCATTTGTAAGGCTCTTTGAAGTTTCCAAAGAGCTTTCGTGTACAATATTTTGTTTAATCCTCATAACAGCACTCTGGGATCGAATGGGCAAGCGGGTCAATTCACTTTTCAGTGAAACCTATTCTGGACCAGATTTTATGCTAGACACTCAAGAGAAAAACAATAATGACATCCTTATCATCAATAACTTTAATGAAAGAGGAAACTGAGTCTCACAGAGTTTTAGATGGCATTGTAAATTTTTTGCTCTGGATACCAAAAATTTTGGACTCAAACTCTAATGCTTTTTATCTTCTTATTGTTCTATCTCTGAACAGAGTGAGGCCAAATTAGCCAAGAGAGAAACACATTATTGTTGAAAGCTGGTTTCCAAGGCACTCAGAATTTCATACCACAAGCCATTTCAGCAGATAACTCAATTCAAACATCTCCTGCCTATTAAAGCAAAGTTTTAGACCACTGATTGTATTTCCTTCAGGACCAATGTTGAATAAACGTGCATTAAAACTCTACATTGTCCAGTTTTGACATGCAAAGAGTTGGAAGATATCATTTCCAACCTTCTATCAAGAGAAGGCAAGGCCAACTGAGAAGCAAAAGACTTTTCTTGGGACAAGAACTACACCAAAACTTATAGTGGACATTGCCCATAAAAAGTCTATATTTTATTAAGACTTGGGTTTAGTCTCGAGTAGATTCAGGTTAAGTATTTTTTGGCAAATGTCCATCACAGCTTACTGCATCCCTCACACTGCGTCACATCAGAAGGCCTGAGGGGTAGGCTCTGGCTTCATGATGACACAGGGTTTGATGACAGGATGAAGGTTGTGACTGTGATCTCTTCACATCAGGTGCAAAGTTTTTCTATGGTCATGACTGTGAGGCAATACTTTGTTGATGACAACACATCCTGTTGCTCAACAATCCTACACCTAAGGCTTTAACATCTGTCCATAGCCTCATCTGAATCAGCCACCTCAGCTGGAGGTTGCAAAATGGTTACTTTTCTAATTTTCCCTCCTTCTGTGTGTGTTTCATGAGAATCTTTGTAAATAAGAGCTTTCTCTGATCATCTGGGAATGAATGACTGTTGCTTCTGAAAAAAAGAAAAAGCAAAGTTGATGAATGTTGAGTCCTTTAGTTCTATTATTTGACTCATGAGATGACCTAAAAGTCTGTCCAAAACTGGCAACTAGGTTTTTAAAGTTGTTTTCTTTTTGCTCCTTCTCTCTCCACCTCATTTCCTCTTTCCCCCTTTTAGAAACTGAGCTCTGCACATGTGACGGCGCTTACGGCTTCTGTCCTTTGTACTTTCAGCAAATGAGCAAAAAATACATTTTACCAAATAGTTCATCTGAAAAAAATAAAATTCATTTGAAGGTAAACAGAAAATCCTTGTTCAGTCAATGTGAGTAATAGGTGCCACTATGTCCTATACTACTATCTACCCCTCTAATTTCAAAGTCCACTGCTTTTCCAAATTATCTATAGGAAAAATTCTGTCATGTTGATATCCAATGAGTATTCTTTTATTTTGGGGAATTTTATGTTTCCTAATTCCCCAAGTTAGGCACCAGAATTTAATGTTAATACTCCCAGATTGGATGCAGACATGGCTAAGCAGATGCATGTCTAAGACTTCAGTTTGAAGAATGTGACTGGTTGGTATAATCTGAAATTCATTTTGATTGAAGTTATGACTGGGACCTTTGGTTGTGGGACTAATGGAGAATGATTTCTGCCATCTCACATCCTCAGCATAAGTAGTGTGATTCTCCCAGTAGCAAAAATTGCATTTTTTCCCCTACAATGTTCCTTCAGCATAGCTTGTTCAGTGTCCCTGGTAACACGTTCCCCGTTTGAGTATTTCCCTCCCAGAGCTTGGTGAGTTTTAACAAGTTATTTTTATGTTTAAACTACTTTAATTAGCTTCTCTGTTTACAGTTCTCTGTAAACAATCTCTTGATTGGTAAAGTAAGTCATTTCCCCCCTAAAAATGTGCCATAACATATTGAGTCAAAAATGGGCAATAGATATGAATTAAGACCATTTCTCAACCAGTGTATACCTCACAATCTAACTGTCCCATTCTAAGTGAGCTATAAAGTTGTTTATTGTTGTTATATTTCATTCTTTGCCAGTTACATGGATGAATATGATAAACCCATGTCATTTCAGTTCTTACTACCTGATCCCATCCCCCTGTCTTATTCCCATTGCAAGCCTTCTTCTTTCCCAACCAGGAGCCCTCCTACTTTCATGTCATTTTGCAAGTGTGGCCCACTGAGTTTCACATGGGTCGCTTATACTGGCGTGTACCTGAACACTTGCCAGAGTGTGGATGATGTCTCAGTGGGTAAATCACTAAAGAAAGTAGCTACACCCGGTATTCACCCTCAGGCAGTGTTAGTGCCTTGTACATTCTTCTTCCTTCCACGACAAAATGTTGACAGACCACATCTTGTGCAGGTCTTGTGGCAGTAAACACTACTGCCTTAAGCTCACGGGCTCAGCAGTCCTGTCATATCTAGGAGATACTACTTGGCAGTACCCTTTCTTACCCACTGGCTCTTACATTCTTGCCACCTCCTCTTCTGTGCTGTTCCCTGAGCCCTGTGGTTGGGGCAGGGTGATTTAGAAGCTCTGTTTAGGAATGAGCACTTCGGGGTAACTTCTCTGTAAATGTGGTCAGTTGTGATCTTCTGTATTAAACACCTTTACAAAAGGAAGTTTCATGGTCAAAGGCTGAAAGCTGTTTTTATCTATGGATATAATGATAAATATTTAATATTATTTCCATATGGTAAAATAATAGTAGTCTATTCACTCTTAGGACCTTTGACTTCCCCATCCACAGGTTCTTAGCCTAGATTATACTACTAGACATGAGTTCCCTCCTACATAGTGGGCCTTCAGTTAGGTAACCCTATATAACATTTTTGCCACTATTGCACCAACGGTCACCCCTTCCAGGGTGAATGTTATTGAAGTTTGTGAAACTCACAATTAGGTTAGACTGTTGATGGTTTCTCTCCCCCAGCAGCCTGCAGAGCAACTTTTGGTACTGTGAAGCCTAGCCAGCAGGAAGGATGTTTCCAGGTCACTTCTAGCTTATTTTCTTCATGATCTGTGATCACAATCTGCAGGGCCTTCAGCAATAAGTTCTGATGGACAACCAGGAACAATAGTAAAGCCTGTATTGTTTTGGTAGTCTTTGGGACCTCCCTGATCACATTCATGTTGAAACACAGACCTGATTTTTTGCCTTTCTTTAACAATAATGAAGACAGGGAGGGAAAGAGGCAATGATATCTCGATAACAAGAAGAGATACCAATACCAAGTCCAATGTGAGACCAAAAATGCCAATGCTACCCTGCAAACACTATTTGTTACCCGTTATTTCATATTCTTCTCAATATTGCTGTGAGGTAACTTTTTTAAATAACTATATTTGATAGCAAAATTCATTTCAATACCTAGTAACAAATAACAGATGGAGGGAGAAATGATTGAGTTTTTTAACTTTAAACATAGAAGTTGCAAGATTAGATTTGTTGTTAAGCAGAATTTGGGCAACAAAGATCATGAGGATGCATCTGGTTTAGAATAATTTCTGGGGAAGAAACGATTAATTTGAAAAAGCAGCAAGACTGTCCTCCTATGAATTCAAATTTCACTTCTTACAAAAATTCACTGTAAATCAAGAAAATAGACAGGAAATATCCTGGCACCAGTGTAATGCTGTTCCAAGATATCGGATCCTGGAAAAGTATCCCAGTGATATCTGGGTGCTGCCCTTACCTTCTGCAAGTCCTTAAGGAAGAGAACATGAGTTCTTGTCAAATATGGGCTGTGATTCCGAATAGTCTACTACTATTCTGGCAATGCTGAGAGTCCATCGCAAAATACCAGGAAACCCCTCTGCCTCTTCTGGTCCTCTGCTGTTTTGCTCTCGTTCAATGTGGCTGGCTGGAAGTGAAAAGGAGGAAAAGGATTCGATCTCAGTCTGCCCCCATGATGCGTGGGCAAAACAGTACCTCCTTTTTGCTATAACCCCTGTCTTCACTTCATCATCTGTCTCCTGCCTGGATACCCTGCCTTGTGCATCACTGCTGGGAGACTATTATTGTCAAACATAAAGTGAATACAGGAAGTCCCGATATGCTACCTTTAACTGTTCTTGAATCTGCCCAGAAGGAAAAAACGTCAACAAATTTCTTTCCATGTTGAGTATGGGTTTCAGGCAACTATTCTTTCCTTATCCTCAGAACTATATTTTAAAAATAACTGGAATTATGCAGTAAAAGAAAGGTACTCCCCGTCCTGAATATATGCAAAGTTCAAAGAACATTTCTCTGTGAAATAACTGCTTTAGCAGCAATTTGTCTTAAAAGATGAAACTTAAGAAGACAGCTGAGTTCTTTTTCTCCTCCCACTACTTCCACATATAGAAGATCAAGTGCTTCTAGACTCCAGTGCAAAAGGGGATAATTTCTTTCTGATTTATTCACAAGGCAGAGAACCTGGGCTTCAGAAGGGCTATGTCTCTTTTTGTAAGCATTTGTTTCTATTTTCCTTGGAAACTTCACACTGAAGAACTGACTGTTGTCTAGCAGGGACCTGTATTTGAAATACAACAGAGGGATAATTAACAAATACAGTGGCAGTTTGCCTGAATATTGCTGATAAATTCACAACCAAATGGCTTAGCAAAACAGGAGGTTTTAGTCTTGACTTAACGATTGTTTGATTATGGTTCTTACTCCAGCTTGGTAAAAGAGCTCATACTAACACCAGAGTCTGAGGGAATGAGCCACACACCATATCCACAGGACTGACAAGAGAGGGGCAAATTTACCTTGCACACAGCATGTCTGTTCGAGCATGCCAAAGAGTGCCAACTCCCTGAGTTAACTCCCTACATCTTATCCACCTGCCCAGGGAAGTCTGTCTCACCATAGGTTGAGTCTCCCTTCATCAATTAAACCATTTAATGCAGGCTTATTCAGGACTTAACGCAACTACTAATTCTTTGAAATTGTACCCAGAGCTTAAATTTCGATGGTCAAGTTGATACCTACCTATCTTACCATTACATCTTCTCTGAAACTAAAATGCTCTTCATCTATCCAAGATCAAACAACTCCTGCAGTGTTCCCCTTTAGTATAGGAACACTATTGTGGCTGTTAATCCCTTGCCTCTAGGGATCCTAGTGCCTGTGATCCATGCTAAACTATGGGGGTTCAATGATATGTTGGTCATTCCTGCAATGAATTTTAAGCTGAGAGAGAGAGAGATAAAGAGAGAGAGAGAGATAAGCAGGTTCTGAATGCATGATTTCACACTGACGTGTCTGTGGATTCTGGTATTGGGTAAGATAAAAGCATGACACTTTCTTTGCTGTGAATATGGTAAGCTCCAGAAACAACAAAGGATATGAAAGAAATTCTAGGCAGGGGCATACCACTTATACTGAGTTCATATTTATTGTTAAACAGCCATGTGGTTCAGTCATGTTAGTCACTCCTTCAAATCTGCTGTTTACATCCGCAGACCCTCAGATTGCTCCTGTGTTAAAACTTTGGTCCCCAGCTCCTGGTACTACTGGAAGATAAATGTGTCCTTAGGAGCTGAACTCTAGCACTAAGGAGTTAGCTTCTGAAGGGCTATTTGAACCTCATCCTCTTTTCTTCCTTTCTTCACTTGCTGGATAGCTTCTTAAGCCAAATGTTCATGCATGAAGTCCTGGGGGCCACAAACCTATCCGACAAACCATGAAACGTGAGAAAACGTGACCCTAAGTAAAATTTTTCTCCTCAAAATTGATTATTTCAGATATTGTGTCATAGTTAACAGAAGCTATCTAAAATATAACCTAAGTTCTTACAGCTATGAACTAGAGCTAACATGGAGTAATTCCCATCAGAACAATTAATTTCTGAGTTTTTCTGTGCTGCATCAATGTGAAGAAGCAGACAGATTAATGCATTTGGCTGCTTCTCCAACTTTCTCTTCCCCTCCTATCCCGCTATACTTTATTAACTTCAGCATGAATCTAGCATTGAATGCATCCATGGAGTCTGTAAGGACATGCTGTGAGCCTGCCATTCCCTGCTTCCTCCCTGACTTGTCTTCCTATTTGGTAATGATGAGATTTGTGAATATACATGTGCACTTGCTTGATCTTCTTTAGACATGCTGGCTGGCATGTGTTAAATAAATAGCTGATGTTTAGTGTTCCTCACAGGGCTCATGAATAGAAGGTTTCTAACTTGTCTTCATTTACCCCTCTGTGTTTGCTTGGGTACATTCCTGCTAGCAAATCCAATCAAATCAGCTGTGCTATTAAGATGCTGAGGTTGACAAGCACATTGCTTTTCTCTTTGATAGCACTTTTCTTGCATGGTGTAGGCAAGGACAATGGTAACACAGACAGATAATGTGCATCTGTCTCTCCAAGGAAAGCAGCCAAATGTGGGAGGCTGGTCCTCAGTGCCAAGACAGGTCTACCATTTTCACACAAAATAGCAGGATATAATGTCTTTGTGCTCAATTCTAGGCTGCTCTGGGTCTATGCCTTTAGAAATGTTCACAATATTCTTAAGGTAACTGAAAAGCTCACTCAAAGAGATGTATTTTGTATACTGCTGTGAATAGCATGGCGTATACACCTTTCCTGAAAAGCTAAAGGAAATGTTCAATACTTGAATCCTGACTGAGGTAAGGATCCCCTTAGTAGAATCTGTTTGTTAAAGGAGAATAAAATTTGGATCATGGTTCATGTCACAAAGAATTCAGAAACCATGTTGACAAGATCCTGACCTAGTATTTAAGTAATTACAGTAAATGTGTATGCATGCGTGCGTGCGTGCGTGTGTGTGTGTGCATGCGCGCGTTAAGGTGACACATGATCTCTGGGAACTTACTTTGTTTAAGCTTCTTAATTTGAGTGTGAAAAGCAAAAATGTCTCCTGAAATTGAAAGAATTGGGGTATTTAAATGGGTTATGTAAATGAAATACATATAAAATTTTCCCTTATGTTTTTTGCATCTTAAGCCAAACATACAAGGTAGAAATCAAGTGTGTATCTGTCCTCGCAGTCCCAGGATTTCACGTTTTACTCTGATAACAATCACTATGTCCAAAGAACATTTCTAGAACTTCTGGTATCTTTCTCAAATCCATGTTGCCAAGAATCAGATCGTTTGAGAGAGGATGTGGCCTGTATTATGCTTTGATTAGGAATTCCTGCATTGTGCTGTGCAGGAATGAGACTCGCGAATAAATGTAGCAAACTTCGTAGGCAGTGGAGTGAGAAAGCCTCAGCTTCTGATGGAGCCACTGGGTAGGAAGGGAAAGAAAGTGTAGGCACAAACATTATCAGAGCAAAATGTTTGAGATGCCTTGGGCTCTGGGGGATGGGAGTGTGTCACTCTACCGAGGAGGAGTACAACATCTGTTGACCAGGTGACGACTGAGCTGTACTTTGAGGCTTCCTTCCCAAAGCAGAAAAGAGGGCAAAGCATCCCAAGCTGACAAACCATATGCACCAAGACCCAAGGTGGGGAGAAGCTGGATTCAGAAGAGTGACAAGACAGAGCAGTTGTCTACAGGACAATGGAAAAGAAACAGAAGAAGAGGGAAGAGGGTAGGCAGGGAGGGAGGGATGTAGGAAGGTAGGAAGTGTGACAGCACAAGAAAGAGAATTGGAGGGTGAGAGAGAGGAAGAGAGAGGAAAAGAAAGAGGGAGGAAGGAAGGAGAGAAAGAAAGGAGGAAAGAGAGAGAGAGAGAGAGAGAGACAGACAGGCAGGCAGGCAGAAGAAAATAAGCTTCTACGGCATGCCTCCAGTGATCTACTTCCTTCAGGCAGACCCCACCTCCTAGTTTCTACAACCTCCCAGTAATGCCATAAAATTGTGAACCCATTAAAGAATTAATTCACTAGTGAGGTCAGGGCCTTCATGGTCCACTCACCTTCCTGAAAGCCTATCAGCTGTCAATCAAGCCTTGCTAAGACCATGACCTCTGGGGAATAATTTAGATCCAAACTATTACAGTTGACAATCATCCAATATACTTGTTGGGGTCAGGCTTAGTTACACATAACAGACATCCCCAAAATAGCAATGGAAACAACACAAAAATTGAATTCTAAAATCAAACTGCCCAATGACAGGATCCACTGAGGGATAGGTGGAGCTACTGAGGTTCTTTACCGGTAACAGCCTCAGCCATCATCTGTGTTTCACAGCTGGAAAGTAAGAAGGCACAGGGCATGACTCATTTGTTAGAGTGCCTGTCTCACAAACATGGGACTTGACTTCAGGTCCCCAACACTCACATAAATGCTTGATGACAAACATCTGTAACGCTAATCCTGGGAGGTGGGAGCAGGGGGAAGCAGGAGTCAGGCAGATCCCTGAAACTCGCTAGATAGCTAGTTGAGGCAATCACTGAGCTCCAGGCTCAATAAGAGATCCTGCCTCAAAAAACAAGAATAATCAAGGAATATACCTGTCATCAATCTCTGGTCTACACACACACACACACACACACACACACACACACACACACACACGAGGAACTATTCACATACATTACACACACCCAATTTTTCTTTTACTAAAAAAAGGAGCAAAAAGTCCATAATAGTTTCATTTAGGGATTGATCCAGATGCTTTTACATTTAGATGCGAACAAGGTTGAGTGGAAGTTGGATGTCTTTGTTCTCAGCAGCCATGTTCTGGGGTCAGGGGATGAGAGGGAGCTTTTATATTACCACCATCAGCCTGTGAAACACAATTCCGTGGTCTTGAGTGTTTACTTCCTCTTGGGGCTCCTGCTGAGAATTGATGATTACGTTCCCATGTTGGGAGAAAGAGGGCAAGAATGAAAGGAAGTCTCCAAAGAGGGATGTATGTATGTAACTATGGAGTGATAATTGGATTTCCAACTGGACAATATTCTTTCTTCTCCTAAAATAGAATTCTTATCCAAAAATGTAATCTCATTGTAGTTTTTCGAAAAGTGCACAGAACTGAGTCTAAGATAGACAGATACAAAAAAAAAAATCTGTCAATCTTCAGAATAAGTATTTTGGGATGTAATCCATGCTTCAGAAGAAATGTGGCTGCAAAGACAAGTGGCAACCAGGTGGTTGCCGTTACAGTCCCTTGTTCAAACCCACACCTGCGGCTGTCCTAATGTGTGGTGCACCACAGCCGAGCTGGGCCTTTCTCGGGTCTTGAGTTCTGAGTTAGCAAAGCATGAGATGAAGGGAAACTGAAATTCCCCGTCAAAACGAAACTCACCAAAGCTAGATGTGGTGTTCAAATAAATGTGATTTCCAGCAGGCTAGAGTGCAGCACAACATCATTTGGATAAACTCATTAAACTCTGCTCCAGAGCCCTCTTCTGCACACAGGATTGCATTTCATCAGGCAATAGGATTCCATTTTTTCACCACCAGTGTCTCAGAGAGAACTTAATCTCTTCAAATGTACAGTAATATTTAATCTCTTCAAGGAACAATGATTTTTAATCTATCAGGAGGCAAGTAATTATAAAGATATTCTAGAATCTTAGGAATATAAAGTGTGAAGCCACCTAAAATTCTAAATAGTTTGAGCTAATCTGTAGCATATATATAACCATGATTGAGATCAATGAAATCTAATGAGGTGTAAAACACAATTTTTATGTAGGATTATGCTAACTCTTTTTATGCATCGAATTTAGTGACTTTGAGGTTAACAGAATTTTATGGCACTGATATTAAGCCAATCCATTTCATTACTATCCAGACAACTTTAAATACTCTATAAAAGGTATATTTTCAAATATATGCATATCCTTTTTCAAAGACTTTTAAAATTGGTTGCCCTTTCAGAAATTAAAAAAAAACAACAACCATGAAACAAAGAAATCAAGCAAGTTCCAAAAGTCTAGATGGAAAACCTAAACAAAGTGTAAGAAATTATACAGGTCTGACATGTCTATGGTTGGAAGAAAGATTTCTCTCTGGCTTTCACACCAAAGCCATAATCTTTGTCAGACTCTGTTCTTTAGTTACGTAGAACAGATTTAATTACAGATAAAATTATATGAGGCAAGCAATCATTAAAAGATGGAGAAGAGCCCTCAGGAAGAATTTTTGATCTGAGGGACAAAAAGAGAGTTCCTTTTCACAAAAGATGCCATTGTTGGCTTGTGGCAATGCTGGAATAGGAGAGCTCTTCTCAGACAGATCTGCAGCCAACAAGAGTGTCTCCCTCTACTACATGAGAGACAAGGTGTCACAGCACAAAACACAAAAGCAAGCTGACCTCTAAGTACGAATGTTGCAGAGTCTGTTACAGGGTAAAATCTGAAAATTAGTGTCAAAAAAGTTCTTGTAAAAATAGTTTATTCCATAGGAACTGCCTAACTAGATCTTAAATAGTTAGCAACATCATCTCCCCAATTAACCAGTCTCAAATATTTCTGAACTGCATACAATCCAGTTTAAGTATCATCATCCTCACATGGAGCACACATAGATCAGTAGCCTCTCTGTTAGGTTCTACACATGGCAAAAAATCAAGATGGCATTGGGGTCAATAAAGGCTGTAACTTTCACATAGAAGATAAAACAATCTGACTTCACGTGTTATCTATTTTTTAGGATTTCTACTTGGAGTGAGGGAGGTCACAAGAGATTTTTGGCAAATCTTCAAGGTTTTCCCATAATTTTAAGACTTTTTTGTTGTTTCAACACTTAAGTTACTTGTGAAAATGTTTAAGAGATCAAAGTGACAATAACAACCAATACTCTTAAAGGATGAAAGAGACAAAACAACTCATTTGTTTGGTTCTCTAGGAAACAACAGGTTTTATGAGAAGAAACATGGCACCTATGACACTTCTTTTATACTGAAATGTGTATGTTCCTAGTGTTCCTTCCTAATACGGTTGGCACAGCTTCATTGAAATGTTAGGAGATTTTCAGGTCATCATTTCATAGCTCATTACAGAGTTTATAAAAACTTATAGAACAGAAAACAGTGAATATTCATTATTTGTTTTAATTCTTATGGTTAGGAGTGTGTCCTCAAACATGTATCATGGTTTATAAGCTTGGCCTTTCAGCTTTTCAGCTAATGTTTCTACAGGGATCCATGAAACATTACCTGTGTATCAGTGCAGAGTTCATTAAAGAAGGGTAGAGCATCCGAATACTTGAGTCTCAAAGCCTACTCAAGTTGACATCTTGCATTAACCTTCATCTGCTCTACCTTAACAAATTTTTGAATAAAGATCTTAAGTAGTTGTAATTTTTCTTAAAAAAGCATAGTGTTCATAAAAATTATAGAGACAATTACTTTGTAATATACTATTTTGTTTACCCTTCCATTCAACAGTAACATTGAGAATAGAAACACCTTTATTACATCATGGTTCATGACAGTGCAATATGGTAGGTGGTAAATAAACATCATTTTAGAAGGTGATTGCTTTTGAGTTTCCCTCCTATATTTCTTGAGACATATTTTTTCTTTATCTTTATTTTCAGATATATGATCATAAAAGAAGCTATGACACATGTTTGACGGCAATCTCCTAATTATAAGAATGAAACCTACTAAAGAAACATTGGCTAGGGACTCTAGATCCAAGAAGCTAGCAAACATCAAAGTTCAAAGAAAGCTGTTTCTGGGCATATCAGAATCAAGCTACTGAAGATGAAGCCCAAAGAGAAAGCTCTTCAAACAGAAGAAAATCACAGATGGGAAAGTCACAAAAAGAAAGTCAGCCAACTTCCAAGTTTGAACAGAAGCAAGAAACCAGTGGAATAACCTCTACAAGTTGATGACAGGAAGAAAATATGTCAATGTAAAATCCTATGCCCATTAAATATGGGTTGAAATTAAGATACTTTCATAAAAATGAAAGGTGAGAAAATTCACTGCCAGCAAAAACATCATCCAAGAATTGTCAGGCAAACTTCTTTAGTTTCAGAAAATAAACCCCCCACACGCATACACACACATGCACGCACACACACTGAAAGTAGCAAAAATGTAAATACTATTTTTTCTTTGCTTAAACTTGTAGGATAAATTTTTATGGTTTAAAGCAAAACAACAACAATGACACATTGTAGAGCTTAAAAGATATATAAAAATAAAATAGAAGACAATTGTACAAAGGACCATAGAGAAACCAAAATGAACTATGGTGTGTGACAGGATATACTGAGTCAATTTAAAGATATATATCTTTATGCATTGTAGTTTTTATTAAAAATAGAACATGAAGAATAACTAAAATAATGAGGAAAGCAACAGAACAAAATAACACAAAAGCAGATAAACAAATAAAAAAACAAAGAGCACAGAGGTCAAATATAAAGGTTAAGATATTAGATTTAAAATTAACTACATCAACAGTTACATTAAATGTTCAAGAATGGAATCCTCCATTTAATACACAGAGATTACAGACTAGATACAAAGGCAAACCCCACACTTAGGCTACTTATTAGAATTGCATTTTGAGGATGAAGACACGAAGGGAGTAAAAATAAAAGAATGGTTCTGGTTTATAGTCTGGCATGTGCAATTGCTGTCTTGTAACAGAAAAATTAAAAGCTGTACAAAATGAAAAAAGTAGAAACTCTTGTGAGTCCATCAGAGAAGAGAGATGATCCATCATCACCCCTTTTCACTGTGCCCCCAATACACCAACCAGAGAGGCAGACAGCTGTGATTACTATTCTGAGGGTTCTAGCAGAAAAGCAGGAAGCTCAAGAACAGATGGATAATGTAAGCACAAATCAAAATTCTAAAGAAAAATCAAATGAACTTGAAATTTTTTAAAATCAACACTATACTAGAAATAAAAATGATGTTCTTGCTAGTTGCTAATTGACTGAGTATGACTAAGAAAATCATTTCTGTTCTTAAGAACATGACAATAGGTAGTTCCAAATTTAAAAATAAAGAGAAAAAATTGAAAATAAAATAGGATAGTCAAGAGCTGTTTAACTAAAGGTGAAGCATATAGATCACAGGAATGCCAGAAGAAAAAGAAGAGGAAGAGGAGCAGAAGGAGGAAGAAGTGGAAGGGGGGAAGGACAAAAGCATAGGAATCACATTTGAACCCCAATTCCCAAAAATTGGCATCAGATTCAATCCACATTCAGGAAGCATAGACAATAAGTAAAACAAACAAACAAACAAACAAACAAACAAACAAACAAACAAATAAATAGATAGATAGATAAATAGATATATAAATATAGCAAAACAATAAAGTCACAAAATAAAAAATGAGACCATATTTCCACAAGATGGAAGGAGAGAAGAGGCTCCCACAAATTTAAATTTTTCTTTATACATATGCTGTGATACATGTATATGCACACACACACACACCACACACACACACACACACACACACACACACACACACACTATAGTTAAATACATGGGGAAATGTGAGGAAGAGCCAGAGCTAGAGGTACATATCTGTAATCCCAACATTTGGGAGACTGAGAAACAATGAACTCAAGTTCAAGGCCACCACAAGCTCTACAATGCATATGAGCACACAGAGATTTTTTTAATTATTTATTTATTCTAGTTTTACAAGCATATTGAGTATGTATTCTTGCTTCCCTCCATCCCTCTTCTGTCCCATCCCTCCCTCTTCGCTTCTCAATCTATTCCACTACTTCCCACCCACTTGCTTGTCCAGTTATATGGATCCCAGGGTTCCCTCTGGGTTGTCTACTCTTGTGGGGGTTCAGACCTCTGTAGCATACCAAATTGCCCCTCCTTGGGCCATCTCACTGACAGAGGCATTTCCTTTCATTCATCCAGGTATAGGCTCTAAGATTTCCACTGTGTGTTCTTATCTCTCTTGAGTTTCTCTATAGTCTGTAGGGGCATGTTGCTATGTCAGTCATTATACAAGTCTGGTAAGCACAAGTCTCACTGCAGTGAGTTCTTGGATGCAGCAGTCTGTCTTGTCCAATGGTGGACCTTCCCATATTCAGGTTTTTACAATCTTACCAGCCTCTCTTCTGTGAGGTTCCCTAAGCCTTAGGATGGGGAAAGAACAAATTGGCCTGATTCTGGGTGAGCATTGCAGGGTCGCCAGTACTCTGCATTATGGCTGCCGTTGTTGTCCACTTCATTGCTTTTCTACTGGCCTAGGCTCCATCCTGTTAGGGTGTTGATATTCTCTACCTCTGTTGTAGAAGATTTCCAGGTTGAGTGCTAAGTGCTCTCAAATCTATGAGTATGATAGTAACTGTTTACAGAACAATTTGGTGTACTGTCTTTCTACCTACAGGTTCATAGGCTGTTTTCCCCTTTTTTAGGTTTTTGTCCTAGTTAATAGTAACAGGAATGTGTTCCATTCTGACAAGTGGGTCTTGAGTTCAATCAGAAAACTGTTGGTTATCTCCTTGATACTTTTATGCCACTATTATACTGGTTGCCATGGTAATTTTTATTTCAACTTGCAGATCTTATAAGTTTATAAGGCCTGTAATTATTTCTCTCCCCCGGTAGCTTCTATAGTACTCCTTGGTATTATGTAAGGAAGAAGTTAGACCAGTTCCAGTTGATGTATTTAGCCCATGTTCTGTGATCCATTTGGTTTACCTCTTCAGTACTAGGGTCTTATTGACAGTTTTTTGGAGAGCAACAAAGAAGAATGGCATAAGCTTATATTGTTTGGGGGCCTTTGACCAACATTTTATCAGGAAGTACCACATTCCTGTTACTTGTAGTGTATTTTTAATTGGCAAGTGGATCAACTCTGGGCTTTTTCTGTTTTGCCCTGTTTTTCTCACTCTGTTCTCCTGCTGAGAGATCTTTTATCAAATAGCCACTGGCCGATCTCATGACTATCACCAAATAAAAAAGAAAACAAGGAAGATGGTACATTCTTTCAAAAAAAATTTAGGAAATTTATTTCAGGTTGACATTTAAAAGAATTATTAAAGGGTCTTCAGAGAGGAAAACAATAACACAGACTAGAAACTAAAGCGACATGACAGAAAGGACAGAAGAAAAGCAACAGTAAAAGTAAAATTAAAACTTCCATTTTTCTTATTTTAATTTGATCAAAAAATCCAAATTGCTCAAAATACTGTTTACAACATATTTAATGACTATAGTTTTTACAATTCCATGATGGCCAGAAAAATGTAATTAGGACTATGTTCTTATAAATATTAGAAATTTTGGATTTTGATTGGCTATAAATGTGCATTGGAAACACCAGGACAAATAATAAAAGATCTTTGAAATCTGTAATTAATTTTTAAGGAAGAGAAAGTCATAAAATGATTGACAAAAATCATTATGCAGTAAAAGAATTGGAAGGTGCTACAGTTCATCTGCATGTTGCTGATAAAATCACAACAAAATTACTTAAAGAAAAAGGGGTTTATTCTCTTACCATATTCCAGTTATAATTCTTAATACAGTTTGACAGGAGAGTTGGCACCAACACCAAGGCCGAAGAAACTGGCCACACCATCTCCACATAATAGCTGAGAGAGGGATGATCCTTACTTGTCAGACCAGCATGTCTGGCTAATTATACTATACATAAAAATGCAAACTTTCTCAACCAGCTCTCTGTATTTTATTCACCTGTCCAGGACCTAGTCCCACCCACCATTGGCTGGGCCTTTGCCATCAGCCAGACAATTTCCTGCAGGTTTGCTCTGAGCTTAACTAATTCTCTACAAATGTGCCCAGAGCTTAACCTTTCAGCCATCAAGTTGACACCTGTATAGAAAGCAAAAGCAGGAATCAAAACAAAGGTAATGAAGAGGAAACAGTAAGAGATACAGCAGATATATTAGTAATTACTTTAAATTCTGGTTAAATGCTATAATTTCTATATTATTGAAATATTTATGAATTTATAATTTAAAAACAGATAAAAATCTATGATTCAACTATGTAACAAGCCTATCTTAAATGTAAAGATATATATAGTTTAAGAGTGAGAGAATGGGACTGGAGAGGTGGCTCAGGGGTTAAGCCTCTGCCTTGCAGGCAGAAGGTCCTAAGAGTTTGGATCCCAGATCCCATGTATAGACGCCAGGCAGAAGCGGGGGCGGCCTGCGTTTCTGGTCCTGGTAGGGCGGAGACTGTGAATCCCGGGGCGGAGGAAGTGGAGGCGTCCATGGTGGTTCCCGAATTCGTCGTCCGTGGTTCTACACACACACAGACACACACGGGCGTGCACACATACATATGCAGACAAACACAATTGAATAAATAAAAAAATTAAAAATTAAAAAATTAAAAAAAAAGTGTGAGAGAATGATACCATGCTAAAACTAGTCAAAAGAAAATATTAATTTTAATTTTCAGGTCAAAAAGATTTCAAAACAAGGAAAATGATTGGGGACAAAGATGTATGTAACAATAACAATGCAAGTTCAGGAAAGAATAAAAATCAATAATTTAAGTGTTTTCCTTAGGAAACTAGAAAAAGAAGAACAAACTAAATAAAAAGTAAGTGCAATGAAGAAAACAGGATGAGTCAATGAAGTTGAAAATTGGAAGCCAGTTGAAGAAAGTCCAAGGAATCAAAATTCACATCCTTGAAAATGTCAATAAAATTGATTAACTTCTTAATAAGTTAATTAGGGAGGAATAAGAAGAGAAAGAAATTACCTGTATCAGAAATGAACAAGGGACATCACTACAAATCTCTTAGATATAGATAGGAAGAATTTTGAGGAACTCTTACCCCACATGGATGAAATGGGTCAATCATTTGGAAGAAACTATCACCCAAAACTCAAACAAGGAAAACTAGGCTATCCAACAGATATGAAATCTAGCAAAAAATAAATGAAATTAGTGATTAGTAACCTTACAAAAAACCAGAAAGGACTAAGTGCAAACATGGTTACTGATAAATTCTGCAAAACCTTTAAGAAAAAAATTATGCCAATTTTCTACAATCTCCTCGAAGAAATTAAAGTAAAGGCAACAGTCTCTACCATATTGTATAAGATTGGCATTATTGACAGGTAAAACCAGATAAAAGCACATAAGAAAGCTATAAACTGATTGATGTATCTCATGAAGAAACATGCAAAATTCCTTTATAAGAGTTTGGAAAATTGAATTCAATTCTGTATAAAAGGAAGTATGCTTGCTGATATGTGGGATTATTTTATTCTAGGCTTGAAATTATCTATCAAAGTTGAAAATCAGTTCTTTTAACTATCACATTATCAAGGTAAATAATAAAAATCTCCTGATCATATCAATGCATGAAAGCATTTCATAAAATACTATACTCATCATGAAAACTTAACAAGGTAAGTATAGAGATCAAACCAGGTAAAGATTATTTGCATAAAACCAAACTTAATATATACTTAACCATGACATTATAGAAGCCTTCTCACTAGCACCAGAATCTTTCTTTTCAAACTCACATTATAAGTCCTAACAAATATAGGGCTATCAAGATGAACTAGCAGGTAAAAGGCACATTCCAGAACTTGAGTTCAATCCCTGGGAGCCAATATGAAAGTAGAAGGAAAGAATCAACTTCACAAAGTTGTCCGTACATCTTCACACATGCACCGTGACACATACAAATCTCTCTCTCTCTTTCTCTCTCTGTTTCTGTCTCTCTCTTTTTCTCTCTCTGTTTCTGTCTCTTTTCTCTCTCTGTTTCTGTCTCTCTCTTTGTCTCCTCTCTCTGTCTCTCTCTTTCTAATGAATGAATAATAGTGATAAAAGTAATTTTAGAAAAATTCCTAGATAATTAGATGAAATGGGGAAAGGAAACAAAAGGTATGCAAGTTTAGTAGTAAATTATAATGCCTTTGTTCTCTAATGACATAAAATGATATATTTATATATATAAATTTTGAAAGAATTGACAAAAAACTTTTGAAACTACTAAGAAATCATAGCATGGTTACAAGATACAAGGTAACTGCACAACATTCAATTGCCTTCCTACAAACCAGTCAGTAATAGGCAACTAAAAATATACTAGCATCTAAATTAGCATCACCCAAATAAAATAGATGTAGATCCAGTAAAACATATGTAAGATCTGTATGAAGAACATTCTAAAATCCTGAAGAACTAAGTAAATAGAGACATAGTTCATGCTCATAGACAGGAAGGTTTAATTAATGTGCCATTTTTACTTACTTTACCTATAGACATAAGTCACCAAAATCAAAAGTCCCATGTTATTTTGTTTATACTGACACATTGATCTGAAGTTTATATGAAGAGGTGAAGATGCAATAGTCTGCACAATATAGAAGAAATGATGGAAGATTAGCACTTTTTGAAGATACTATAATGCTACCATTATCAAAACATTGTAGTACTGAGGCAAGTCTAGAATAGATTCACATATAACACAGCCAGCTGATATTTGGCAAACCAGCAACTGTAATACAATGTCCTATAGTCTTTTCAAAAGTGATATTGAAGCAACTGGACATCTACATGCAAAGAAAAAGAATCTATACTTTTCATCTGTCACAAAAGCTAATTACACAAGGATGGGAGGAGTAATGATATGCAAGATACTCCATGCAAGTTAGGACTGAAGCAATCATAATTGGACTTTGCATGCCCTTCGCAATATCCAACACACTATTGACCCCACAAAGTCTAGCATTTGCTAAAGGCACCAAGATCCTTGGAGACAAGGGATTGACAGCCACAGTAGTGTTCCTATGCTTAACGGGAACACAGGAAAGGGTTCTAGGAAATGCCACTGGGTCCTTGCACCTCATCGGAGAGGAGGACCCAGAGAAAAGTTTGGCATGCACATTAAAGGATGCTCCCGGGAGCACTGGGGGGGATGGAGAGGGAGGGGGTGGGGAGTTGGAGGGAGGGAGGGGACCAGTGTACCTGTTAAGTTTGTATGAGTGGAAATTTTTTTAAAAAGCTAATTACAAAGGCTAAAAATAAAATATTAGATTGAAAAATCACACGATTTCTAACAATAACAAGGATGAGTCTCCCTCTCTTTCATTGCTGTATCATGGCTTTTGGTTTCAGTGGTAGCAGACCATGATTGGCTGGCTCATTGTTTCTGGGCCTCTTTGAAGAACATAATCATGGCTCACTTCATAACAGCCAGGAAACTGGGATAAAGCTCCTGAAAACAACCCCTAGTGACTTACTACCTCCAATCAAGCTCTTCCTCCAAAAGTTTCCACCATCTCCCAATAATGTAATACCTTCAAATTATGAATCATTTGAGGAATTGATTAGGTCAGAGCCCTCATAATCCAGTCACTTCTCAATGATTGGATACACTAGCTGGGAACCAAGTCTTCAACAAATAAACCTTTTAAGAATCACTTCATATCCAAACCATAAGAGGTTATGGTTATGATTTTTCGATGCAAATATCAAAGACATGATCCAAAAGGAAATACGCATTCTGTTTGTCTTCAATGAAATAACTTTCCTGACCCAGTGAGGCAGCTCATCGAGAAATGCTCTCAGCACCAAACCTGGCAATCTTGGCTCAACAGATTCCACATACTATATTTGATGTGAGTAAATCGACTCTCTCTCTCTCTCTCATACACACAATAACTCAGTTAATATAAGCACAATTTTATAAATAAAATTTTGACATTGATATTTATACAATTCAATATCAAATCACTGTATAACATACATTATTCTCAGACTACATAGAATTATTTACAAAAATAAACCATGTGCTAGGTCATAAAAGCAGCAAAAATTATTAGTCGTGAACTTATGAAATGATGAATCAGAGAAATGCAAGTAAAACTATGATACCACTTAACAGAATGACCAAAGTTAGTTAGAAAAATTAATAATTGTGAATGCTAGCAAACAAGACATTTATACTCACAAGAGACATAAACACCTGCTCACAAAAAGTCTTACATGACAGGTACCACAATATATTTTTAAATGATTGCCACCAACTTGGAAACAACTTGAATGAGTAACAAAATGAAAATAGATAAGCAAATTGCAATATGTTTAATCATAGTAATTTCCCCCAAGCAACAGCAAAATAATGAATTTCTGATATTTATTAAAACATTGTAGAGTCTCAAAAACATTATGTCAAATAAAAGCTAAACAAGATAAAGAATAAATACTATATGATCTCATTTGCAGATGTTATAAACAGACAAAATAAATGTAACACTCATTATTCCTTAGAAAGTGCTGTAAAGCACAAGTTTCTAAGTTGTAGATTACATGGATATAATGATCTCAAACAGTACAAATGACTTTCTTAAAAGCTGTGGTTTTATTATATGCAAATCATAGCTCAATTAAAAAAGAATTTAACTCGAAGGAAAAGATATTACTTTTTTATTATAAGTGAAAAATGCCATCCTTGGTCATCACAAATGAACAAAATATTTATCTATTTCCTCACTTTTTATTGTATTTATTACTTAATGTGCACAGTGCTCACATGAACGGGTTTGAAGGTAGAAAAATCTCAAAAAGTGATTGAACAGTTTTATCTCTATTCACATCAAGATACAACATTGAATATAAAACATTGTGCAGTTACTATATTTTACCTAATAATAGATCATCCGTGCCCCGGCAGGTGCTCAGACAGGCTCCTGTATGGTACCCAGTGCCTTGCACATCCAGGGAGATGTGGGAGAGGGAAGAAAACTGGCTGGAGAGAAGATCGGGTGGGGTGGAGTGGAGGTAAAAAGTGGGTGATGAAAACATAAATGTGGAATTGGAGTTATTAAGAATCTTTGCCTGTATTGCAGAAATAAAAATGATCAACATTATTCTATGAAAGTGCTATTTATTTTCAACTTGTTTCCTATTTCTGACTTCTTGCCCATTTGCCTTTTCTTGGAAAATCTATTAAGAATTCCAAGCTCAAATTCTCTGTCTCTATTCTTACCCAATGGAATGTGAATAATTTCTAAGATTGCTATTGTCTAGAAAATCAAAGCAATGTCCTCAGCATATATTATTAATTTCCTATTCTATCCTAAAATATTTGTAACTTCCTTTTCGCTCTGAGACCTACACTCAAAAGTATCTTTTACTTATTTATACATCAATTAACTCCGCCAACATTTTTGTCAAATACCAAGGAAAAGTAATTATTTTTTTCTATGCCATTTCAGTCAAATTCCTTTACCTTGAAAAATCCTGACAGCCATGTTATCAAGAACTTGATGACTCTTTCTAAATTCTTTGCAAGGAGGCTGCCAGATGTATTGCTGTGTTCACATATGTGCATGCATGGGTGAATAAAGTAATTAAATGATCCTTAGGTACTTTGCTAAGCCCTTACAGAAAGACTTTGTTAGAAAACTTGGCATCTTCACCTCAGCTACTGATCTCGCTTCTCTATTTCCACCCAAGTGTTTGGTTTCTAAAAATTATGCCTAGGAATTAATTTACCTTATGCCAACAGATGAGTGAGATTTATCTTAATTTGAATAAGCCACAAATGTCCATTCACCAGTTATGATCCTTGTTAAGGCATGCTGCCAGGACGCACCAGGTGTCTGGGCCAGAGTTTGCTCAAATATATGATGAACCCTTTTCTGATGTTTGAAAGCTATGAATCCTATGCCTGACTTTAAGCCAAATATTTAATGTCTCAGGGTCTGGGTTTTTCTTGTCTGTGAGGTAAGAAGATTGATTATTTGGGATGAAATTTTCAGTTCTACAATTCTGTGGACATATGATTGATAGTCAAAGGAGGGATTATCATTAATAGGACTTAAAAATTCTGTATGGACATAGAAAGTTAAGCCCCCCCCAAATGCCATAGCCACAAATCAGAGTCTAGCATAGTATAAAAGCGGTGACAAATATAGTTCTTATTCATAAGAAACATCATCTACCTTGGGCCTAATATAAGCAATAAGGCTTAAAGAAATATATAATAACTTATATATTTTAAATTTTAAAAAGCATCTTGTCCCCAACGTCTTCCTTTGCCAGTGAGACTTCAGTGAGACACGAAACTACTGATTCTCAGCAACTGCATATAGTCATGGTAAGGGGAACAAAATTACAGGCCAGCGCTCAGTGATGGTTTGCTGAATGCTACACCGTTAATCCAGCTTTAAATTAGCACTCTGCTAGGGAAAAAAACCTAACAAGTAGGAATTGTTATGTAACATTGGTGTTTTTTTCCCCTCAAACTTAAGAAACATGCCTTTAAAAGACCGTTTCACATTGTTGGCTATGTTCTACGGTTGAATGAAAGACAGGTTACTAAAATCAGTTCAGCCTTCATAGGCCCAGCATGTGATATTTATTACCTTTGTGATTACCTAGCAGAAAAGGTAATAAAGAAGAAAGAACTGCTCTCATTGTTAAACTTTGGTGGAGTATACTGTTTGCTGGAGTCTATTTTTTCTTATGTAAAACAAAGGGAAATGTTACTTGTTTTCATTCATTTCAAAACACTGTTTTCCTCAACTTACCATATTTTTTGATGCTCTTCTTAGGGGTACTCATATATTCTGACATTTCGTTTTCTTTTTTATGGTCTTTGACCTTTTATTAAAATACTTCTGCAGAAATACATGTTTCTTGCTAAATTAAAAAGCACGATTTTGTTTGGCAGTGTTTTTAATTTGACAGACTTGGAATACATTATAACATATATCATGTAGATCTTTGTGTAACAGACTCTCAGCATGAAACAGGGGCATTTAAAGTACCTTTCTGGTTTTTACACAGATTAGATTCTGCTTATATAACAAATACTCTCTGAATCATTAGTTTTCTATTCAAGAGATTACAACTTTCTAATTTGAGAAGACAAATTGGAAGGGAAAACAGTCATTAAAAAAGAAAATTCACAGCATAGCTTTTAGTTCTTTGGAAAAATAAATTTTGAGTAAAGATTTCCTCCCTCCCTTTCTCCCTCCCTCCCTTTCTCCCTCCCTCCCTTTCTCCCTTCCTCCGTTTCTCCCTCCCTCTCTTTCTCCCTCCCTCCCTCCTCCCTTCCTTCCATCCTTTCTTTTTTTCTTCCTAATTCAGTTAACAATGGAATCAATCAGTATTTTTGATTCTCCAGTATATTAAGAATGCACCTAGCACACAGCCACCTCTACTACAATAGATCCCAAATGTTTTCTCTTAAAATTCAGTCCAGGTTTCTTGAAATTGAAATGCACATGCAACTCATTTGTAGGATTGAACATACATCTTATAGTACACACTGGCATTAAATTGAAACCTGAACGATGAGAAGTCATTTGCGTGGGCAGGAAGCCAAATCTTTCCTGGAGTTCTGCATGTGAGCAATAATTTATATCGACAGGTAGAAAACATGTCATGTGCTCTTGGTACAATGATGCTGAGAAGCTTGGAAATGACTCACAACTCAGCTATCATTTTAAAATGCTCAAAAATGTGGTAAAAAGGGTGAAAATTTTGGTTTTGTCTGAACTCAATGCTAAGGGAGTCCTTGAGATCTTACGAAGGAAAAACAGACTAGAACTAAAATAGACAGACAGATACAGACATAAACCCGTAGAAGCACACATAATAGAAAATGCTTTCGGTTTCATCTCTAATGTTTTTGCTACCACAGGGAGCCTGAAAGAAGGCCTAGCAGCACCTGTTTTTATCTATGTTTCCTCATTTATTTAAGACAAATTAAGTAGCATTTTACCCTTACAATGTTTGTTATTATGATTGACTCATTTGACTTATCTCTTCCATATTTTCCACGAAATTACCAATTACAAGCCAAAAAAAAAATACACTGTAACCATATCCCTTTGATAGTGAAATTTGGGCTGGAAGGATGGCTCAGGGATTAAGATTCTGTCTAGCAAGCAGAAGGTCCTGAGTTCGGATCCCAAATCCTTCAAAAAAAAAAAAAAAGCCAGGGGCTGGAGAGGTGGCTCAGTGGTTAACGCTCTGCCTTGCAGGCAGAAGGTCCTGAGTTCGGATCCTAGACCCCACGCATAGACGCCAGGAGGAAGCGGGGGCGGCCTGCGTTTCTGGTCCTGGTAGGGCGGAACCTGTGAATCCCTGGGCAGAGTAAATGAGGAGGAGGTGGAGGCGTCCATGGTGGTTCCCGAATTCGTCAGTGGTTCTACACATACATACACATGCACACACATACATAGACACACACACAATTGAATAAATAATAAATAAAAAAAAATTTAAAAAAAAGCCAGACAGACTCCTCAGCTGCCTACATGCAGCCCTGGTGAGCAGAGCCTGGAAAATCCCATAGCAAAGAAAAACGAGGTAGAAACAATCCAGGATGATTCCCCAAGTCACTCTTGATCCTCCACAGAGACACCCTCATACACACACACACACACACACACATACACACACACACACACACACACACAGCAAATAAAGATTTTCTTAAGTTTTTTTATGTTAACAACAAGCTGGGGCAGAGTAGATAGATTAAGCAAATGGACAAACCACAAACTGTGGCCCTCCCTCTATGAAGTGAGTCAAAATTCCACCACGAGCTCCACCATGGTTATGGTAGATTTATGGTGAATAACATTTTTTCCAGAACTAAACTGTTTTTATGTTCCTGAATAACAATTGGCATTCTTTATCCTTGACCTTGCCCTAGCCAGAAAAAAAACAAAACCAAAAAAACCCACAAAAACTTCTCCATTAATTAAATTAATTTTCAAAGAAAAAAATTGTTTTTGAGGAGAAAACGATTTGAACCCTTACTCTAGTTAGAGTGAACCAAAGCAGCCACTGACCACACAGAAAGGCCTCCTCTGCCTGCGTCCGTCCTGACAGCTGTTTCCCATCCAAGCACACTGCAAAGTTGCTGCCATGACTCTCCGGGAACTGCGCAAGTTCCTGGGCCGTGCTCGTGCTTTGGGTTCCCAGTGCGCACTGCCGGAGCCTTCCGTCTGCTAGTCGCACCGTGCCTTGTCACTAGCTCAGTAAACGTCTGGGTTCCAGGATGGCCCATCCTGTTAAAGCGGACATTCCTGGCAGGGCTCACATTCGGGCCTCATGTGACTAGGGGAGAGTTTAAATCTTGAATTCTGAAGAGTCTGGAGCAATAACTTTACAAGTTTCAACAGGTGGGACTGTTCAAATAGTGGCATAAAGTGCTTCCTTTGTCATTAAAACCCACCCTATAATCTCTCCTGGAGTAAAATAGTCCATTGTTTGAGAAATGCAAAAGTGGTTCACTGCTCTTATTGGGACAAAGAGTAGTGTTGTGGGAGCTGGCATATGAGGGTTGTGGGATAAATTTAGTGAACAGTGACTTGTGAATAAGTAAAAAACGTGAACAACAGATGTTACTCAATTTTCAGGACCGGCTGGGTTTAACTGTCCTTTATAAGGTGTCTGTGAATGAGAAAATTACAGAGAGGAAATGATTTTCATCATTTGAAGTGAGTGCATGAAAGACAGAGAGCCAGATTTGTTTTAGTGTGTCTCTCGTGCCTAGACTATTCCGAGGTACAGCAGGCCCTTCTGTAGATGGTGAAGGAATAAACCAAGTACTGAATGAATGGTCAGATGACCAAGATGGTCAGATGACTAAGATATAATTAGTGAGTGTCTTAGCTTTCTGAATGGTACACACACCCATAGCTCTTTCATAAATGTTTGCTATATACCAGGAAATGATTTCTTATGACCTCGTTTATAAAAAATGCTATTTTATAATGTGCTAAGACATATCTCTACAGCTTATTATTGTATATGAACAATAGTGTTATATTTAAGTGGTTAAGCAAGATAGGCACCTATCATAATGATTTAGGGAAACTTAATTCAAAAGGACATTGAAGCACTGACTGCTTTTCTCCTTAAATATATATATATCTTCTCTTTCAATCTTTCTACTCATCCTTTAATTCTGTGAGTTTGGTTCGTTTATTTCACCTTTTATGTTAAAATTTCTGACAGGTGTTTTGTTCATATCATGTTTTTATAAAAAAAACCTTAGATTTTCTTGTAGCTCTTAAGATAATATAATTAAAGTATTAGACTTACTTCTGTGCCTTTTGGATTAATATGTCTTGCTAGTTCAATCTGAAAGTAAGCTATTTTTTGAGGGGTGCACACATCTGTAATCTCAGCACTCAGGAGAGTGAGGCAAGAGGATTCTGAGTTTGTAGACAGATTGCCTTAAATAGAGAGACATTATTTCAAAACAAGCAAATACTCCACCCATAAAGAAAAATATGAAGTCTAGCTCAAGTTCATAAGACTATTCTACTTGGTCTCTTACCATTGCTTCATGACAATTTGTTTGATTTGAGCCTTGGCTAGCTATAAACCACACTGACAGGAATGGAAGGCAAATAATCCTTTTGTCCATTGAGGTGCACACACAGAAAAATTTTGCCTATAGTTACTTTCTGTGCTCCTGACAACTAGAGACACCTGGAAGGAAGGATACCATAGAAAAGAGCAAACAAACATGCTCTCTGGTTTCTCCCAGGATTCGTAGCTGCTAAAACCTAATCTACTCAAATTCATAAGATTCTTACAAACTATAAGAAAAATCTTCAAATTAACTTTATAGTTGAAAGAGTTTTAGAGAGAATATTAACTTTCATGAGCTTGATATGTAAACTATTGGGCCTTTCTAAAGCAAAGACTGTGATTCCGTGATATTCATATCCACCAGTGCTTGATGAGTGAAATCAGAGTGAACTTTGTTTTCATTATTATTTCAGCCATTTCCCCCATGACATTCTTCCTGCCATTCGTGAGGAGGAATCAGCTGCTTGCAAGACAGGGAAAATTCATCTTGCTGCCACTGTTTACGTCTCATCTAATAACGCCGAATGCCTCGCATTGGAACAATCACTCAAGATGGCTCAGAGAACAATCTGCACACTATTATTTACTGCAAAGTTCTGATGGATGCCATTTTTGACTGAAGCAGGCAAATTTGAGTATTCGAGGGAACGGACAAGGGAAGTTACTGGAGAAAGTCTATATAGGCCAGAAATTTGGTAAAATACTCTGTGATATAAGAATGTTCATAGCTAGAAGAATCTCTTTTACTGAAATAAACAGAACCAAAGAATATTCTCTCCTTTTTGAAAGAATTTGGGCCTTTGAAGGATGTGATTCTGAATTCAACTTTTATTTAATAGACTTTATGAAGTTGAGAATTATAAGACACATTTACTTGTTTCTACTTCAGCATTTATCAGACATCCCTAGCTTCCCAATTTCTGTCACACAGACATTAGCATTCTAAAAGAATTGTACAAGTTTTAAGCTTGTACAAGCTATATTTTCTTCAATGATTTACTCACTGATACATGATTCCTGTTCCAGTAAGTATTTAGGAACATGCCATCCAAGGCAATGCTGATGAAACTCAGTGGGTCACACATGTGAAAAGACATGAAAATAGGAGGGAGACTAACAAAGAAGAAGAAAGGTTATAGTGGGAAAAGAAAAGGGGTGGGATTGGAGATTATATTATAAATATTATATAATTTTATATTTTATTATATTTTATATATTTATAATTTTATATATTTATAATATATATTTATAATATTATAAATTCACTATATTTATGTATAAAACACTAAATATTTTAAATTTGCTGATGAGGGACTGGAGAGGTGGCTCAAGGGTTAAGCCTCTGCCTTGCAGGTGGAAGGTCCTGAGTTTGGATCCTAGACCCCACGTATAGACGCCGGACAGAAGCGGGGGGCGGCCTGCGTTTCTGGTCCTGGTAGGGCGGAGCCTGTGAATGGTGGTTCTCGAATTTGCCCATGGTTCTACACACACACACACACACACATACACAACATGCACACATGCACAATTGAATAAATAATAATATAAAAAAATTTAAAAAAATATTTTAAAATTTGCTGATGAAATAATTCAAAATTGAGAAAATTCTTGGTCCTATGAACATTTCTGTAAGGTTTGCTAGTTAGGACTCAAGTTGAACATTTTCTTTTTCTTTTTTTCTTTCTAAATTGAGATGTGAGAAAAGTCTGCTTTAGGTTAATTTTATATTAATTTTCAAAATATCACATGAATATTCGCACAAAGCAGTATGTACCATTTGATGATTGAAATTGCACATGATATAATTTTAATTGCATTAATACAAGCATCATAACATTTGGGATCAAAAGTCTTTCAAGGACAGTACTTCCATTTAGGACCTCACAGAACAAGAAAGACAAGAACTGAGGTATAGCTCAGTTAAGGTGTTTGCCATGTAAGCAAGAGGACTGGGGGTTGGACCTCTAGAAACCAGGTAGATGTCAGATGGGACTATTGGCCTACCTGTAATTCTCCAGAAGGGACTTGGGAACTCCAGAGAAGCTGACAGCAAGGTTATCCTACCTTATCAAAAACCTCCGGGTTTGACTAGAGACCATGCCTCAAAATAATTGAGTGGAAGAACTATTAAGGATGATTCTAACATCATCCTTGGGCCTCCACATGTATTTGCTCACTTCTACATATATGTGAACATGTATTCACACATATGTGCAAATACCTCCCTAAAACACACATATTCAATGCTTTGGCTCTAATGGTAAAATTGCTAATGTTTGTAGTCAATGATTTTTGTAACTTTTGAGTGAATAATGGGGTTGTAATTCAAATATAAACTGTCTCCCATAGGCTCATATGTTTGAAGACTTGGTTCAGCTTGTGACACTGCTTAGAAAGGTTGTGGAACCTTTAAAAAACAGGGGTATGCTGAAAAAAAAGTGTGTCACTGAATGGTGTGGAACTCAAGATTTGATATCCAACCTCACTTCCTGTTCTCAAGGTGTTTGCTTCCCAGTATGACTGAAATATAATGGCCAGCCTCCGACTTCACTGCTGTGCATTCCCTGCCATGATAGACTCTAGCCTACTTGAAAGTACAAACCCAAATAATAGACTTTTTCTTCCTTAAAAAAAAAAAAAACTTATATTTTTCCTACTTTCATCTCCTTTTCAGATTTTAGTATTCAAAAGTTTTCTTAATGACTGGCTCACTCAAAGATTAGAGAAAAATTTCCTCAAATTTGATGGGATGTAATACTTCTGGAATTATTAATGATTGCATTTCATCCTAAGCACATGGTAGTAGGCAGGTAGTGCTGAATTACCAGCTTGGATAGCTGTGCGTACTCAAATCCTACAAGAAACTGAATTGAATGAGCCATACTCATACTGCAATAAATTAACATCTTAACTTCAAAGAAGTAAACACTGGGAAATAAAACAGAAAGAAGAAGAATAATTAAAAAAAAAAGACTCCATGAGAAGATACTTGCATAGTACAAGTCTATTCTTTGAATAACAAAGAATCATTGATAAATGCTTTCTAGGCATATCCTACAAGAACATACCCTTTGTATTTCTTAACACTTCCATGACAACAGCTGAACTAAAAACCTTAGCCTTTTGAGATCACTCGAAGCAAAGGAAAAACTTAGTCAAAGTTTGAAAAAAAAAAAACTTTTTCAAATGTCAAAAAAAGTTGTTAGAAGGGCTGGAGAGGTGGCTCAGTGGTTAACGCTCTGCCTTTCAGGCGGAAGGCCCTGAGTTTGGATCCTAGACCCCACGTATAGACACCAGGCGGAAGCGGGGGCGGCCTGCGATTCTGGTCCTGGTAGGGCGGAGCCTGTGAATCCGGGGCAGAATAAACAAAGAGGAGGTGGAGGCGTCCATGGTGGTTCCCGAATTCGTTCGTGGTTCTACACACACACACATACATACACACGCACACACGCACAATTGAATAAATAAATTAAAAAAAATTTTAAAGTTGTTAGGTCACTCTATCAAAACCAATATTACATGTGTTTTTAAATTTTCTAAAAGTTAAAAAAATCAAGAGATTGCATAGCAAAAATAATATGGAGTTCTGATTTCTCTTAGTACTTCTAAAAATTAAGTAAACAATCACCTTGTCGTATACTATCTTAAAAGAATCAGTAAGGGTCTAACTTTGCTCTAAGTTCTTTGAATGGAGATGGCCTCTCTGCTCTTTAACATTCAAAAAATTTAGGAAAATTCAGTTATACCTGGCTCTAAATCATTGGTACACATTTTCTTCTTGGCCTCACTTGCTAATTGACAAAGATAATTATTTTATGTTGTAAACTTATTTTGTAATGGTAGGTGTTTTTTGTGTGTCTTAGATGCCTTGGATGGATGTTCTTAGTCTCCTTTATCTTTAACATTTCATGAATCTATGACCAACTCTCCCCAGTGAATTCTGTCATTCAAGGATTATGTTGGGTTCATGGAAGGAAACAAAGTGGTCATACTTTTTAGTCCATATACTTTGAAATATTGTTTGTTTAGAACTTGGCTATTTGATGATTTTTATTTCCTAATTTTCTCTATCTTGTATCAAAAATAGTATTAATCTTGAGATAAAAAAGTCATGACAGCTGAAATTAAATTTCACAAGTAGAATTTTTATGTTGTAAGACAATATCCATCACTTTAAAAAGTTTTGAGAATAATTTATATACAGTAATCTCATACATTTAAAGTGTATAATTCAAAGTGTCTTTTGATTCTACTTTTATTGTCTGTGTATTCTTACTATGAAAAACTATTCTTCATTTTTCCTTTCAAGTACAGCACTATAGGACTGCAAATGTTATATCATATAGTAAATCTCCAGAACATGCCCATTTGACTAATTAGAATTTCATGCTCATTATTAATCCATTTCTCCATCATTTTTTCTTTTATTCTATGAATTCAACTGTTCTAGATATGTCATAAAGAATTCAGTATTATTTTCTATTTCTTTTTATTTACCCTTTTTTCCCAAAGTCATCCTTGGGCCTCTACAAGAACACACAGCCCCCTCTATACATAACCATATCTACACATGCCAAAAAAAAAAAAAGGTTACGATGAACATGAGTATGCCAACATCATTTCAAGATCTGAACTTAATTTGGATAGCTGTCTAGTGGTGAAAACACTGGACCAATTGCTGGTGATTCTACTCTTCCCCAGGTGATGTCACCAACAGTGCGCTAATGTTTCAGTTTCCTCTACACCTCAGTGGTATTTGTCTCTTAGTTTTGTTTGATTTGACACTAGCTTCCTGACAGGCATGGATGATACCTTGAGATTTTGATTTTTATTCCTCAGATGATTGGTCATGATAAATGAACTTAACTAAGAAGGAAAAAGATCTTATGCTGAAAATTGATGAAAAATTGATGAAGAAATTAAAGACTCATCAAATATAATGATATCTGAGTTCATTAATTGGGAAATTCCATAACTTACACATTATTCGAAATGCTTTATACATTCAATACAAGGTCTAGTAAGTTCTGTGATATTGATACAAACATAGCAATCACAAATAATCATAGAAAATCAAAGTGTCATAAAAAAAGAACTGCAGTCATCACATTACCTATTTTAAAAATATCAATACTAATAAGCAATACTAATTAAATGGTGTGATATAAAGAGACATACAAGCAGAAAGCAACGTTTGGGATGCCACTTGATAGAAAAAGAGATCTCATTCCTCGATAGAAAGCATGAAAGGCTAAAAAATGGAAGTACAGAAACCCACTGGACTCAAAGCCACCGGTGCTTCCTGGAGCCCCTATCCAGGTTAAGACCACCTGAGGCCATAGGGATTTCTGATTGGACCTGAAATGACTCATGTATTAAACTGTCTCTGGACCATGCTGAATATCTGGAAGGATTTGATCCTCTGATTCTTAGACTGGCAGTCCAAGAACACTCTAGAAGCTAGAAAAGCTTTCCCGTAATCCTACCTCTCCTTCCTTCTAATCCAAATTCTCACGCCTGGATTTGCATGCAAAATGCCAGCCCCCTGTTTATAAATTAAGTCTGGTGGGACTTGGCCTTGTCTTCTTACAATTCTCTCTCTGGGAGGTGATGGGATTTCCAACCTGTCCTGGCCAACTATTTCATATATTTCTATCTCTATGTGTTCTTTTTTCCATCTTTCATATTTCCCAGTCCAAGGACAGCTTCATGAGTCATTGAGCTAGGCACAATATATTTAATGGAATTTTAGTAAGAGTAATCGCTGACCATGAGCTTCAACTAGCCTAGTGAAGTATGGGATAAAACATTGCAGACCAGAAGAAAAGAAAAGAATATTGTCCAGAATTTATATACAGGGATCTGATTGTCAGCAGGGTTAGTTACACAAATACATGATGGAGAAAGATTATTTTCTTTAAATAGTGCTAGGAAAACTGTATATGTAACCACATATAACAAAATGAAATTGGGTACTTACATCATACATAAAATTCACTCAGAATTTGTTAAAGGCTTAAATGTAAGACCTGAAAATTTAAAAAGTCCTGAAAGAATGTATGGAGGAAAAGTTTGTTGATGTTGGTCTTAATAATGAGTTCATAGATATGGCAACAAACCAAAGCAAACAAATGAGGCCACATCAAGCTAAAAAGCTTCTGAACAGCAAAAATAGTTAAGAATGGAAGGAAAAGGTGACCTGTGGAGTGGGAGCAAAGATTTCCAAAACCTTCCTTTGGTAAGGGTTAAAAATTTATAACATGTAAGATTCTTCAATAGCAAAACAATTATACAACTAAAAATATAGACTAAGGGCTTAACGATCCCTCTTCAAATAAATCAAATGGAAAGCAGTAAAAAATAATTAAATTGTTTTTATTCACAGTATTTGTCTATCAAAATAAATTTAGAAAATTTTGTTTGTGTTGATCCATGTGTGCGATCCATCTTTTTAATCAACAAACTATTGTATGACTATGCCATCACATGAATATGCCACATTTATTTTACCCATTCATAGGTAATCGATCCATCTTTGAGACTCCTATCTTAAGGCTATTTTGAATAGTATTGCCATAAACATTCATGTGTTTATGTGTAGCTGTATGATTTCAGTTCTTTTGAGAATCACTAAGAAGGACAGTTGCCAGGTTATGGTCCAACTCTATGTTTAGCCATGTGAAGAGTATCAAGCTATTTTCCATAGTAGTTGTATCATTTCACAACTTAAATAGTACTCTTTGGAGGTTCAAATTATTTTCATGGTTACTTTTTGCCATATCTGTTATCTGATTTTTTTGGTTCTAATCATATTAGAATGTTAATGTTATGTTTTGATATCTATTTATGGATGAGTAATAATGATGAATTTTAATGTGCTTTTTAATCACTTGTATGCATTTTTGGAGAAATATATTGTGGATTTTAGCCAGGTCATCATTTTACTGTTAAAATAATGAGTTCTGCTGGATCTCTATAAATATACAAGGATTTTAGATACCAGTATTTTATGAGAGACCTGTAAATATTTCTCCCATTCCATGGGCATGTGCTTTATTTTAATAGTATACTTTGATATATAAATGATTTTAATTAGATTAAGTCTAATTATCTAATGTATCTTTTTCTCAAACAGCAGTGATGAAAATCTCTTTGTGTCTCTCATTCTCTCTTTCTCTTACATTTAAGTTTTTGATCTGTTTTAGGCTCTCATTTTTACTGTGATGAACAAGTTAAATTTTATTATTTTGCTCTTGTCTTTTCTTTGTCAAAATTTATTTTTTTTCCTGTTGAATATTCTTAGTAGCCATTCAATCTTGGATACATAGTTTTATTTCTGGTCTTTTAATTTTATTCTATTATATATTCATCTATCCTTTAACCAGTACCATAGTCTTGACCACTATTCTTTTGTTGTTCCTTGTAAAATGAGTTATTATGAGTCCTAATAAGTTCTTCGTACATTTCTAGATTATTTTGGCTTTTCTAAGATTCTGGAAATTTCATATGAATTTTATAAGCTGCTTATGTCTATAATTCTAGAGACTGAGTTAAATCTGAAGATCAGTTTGGGGAGAATTGCCATCTTAACAATAATGCATTTTTGTCAGTCCAGAACTATAGGAATTTATTAGTTCTTTAATTTATTTTGGTATGCTTTATAGATTTTTCAAGAATCCAATTTATATTTCTTTGGTTACTATTTCACTATTTTTGGTAACACAGAAGGTGAAATCAGTTTATTAATCTTATTTTTGGACATTCTGTTGCAAGCACAATTGATTTTAGTATGTATATTAAAACCAGATAATGAATTTATTTATATTCTTTTTTATTTGTGCAAAATTTCTGACTCCAGTAATTTGAGGCTTCTTTTTTCTCTTAGGGAGTGTAAATATTTGTTAATTTTGTTGACCTTCTTAAAAACATTATTACTTTTACTGATTTTCTATATTGAATTTCTAGTGCCAAGCTCTCTTTCTCTTTTCTTCTCCTTTCTCTCACTTTCTCTGTCAACACAAATACACACACACACACACACACACACACACACACACACACATTTTGGAGGTTTGAACCTAGGGTCTTACACATTCTAGGCAAGTGTTCTACCTCTGAACTTAGCCCCAGGCTTTAACGAATGTTTTTTTTAATTGTAGTATACAAATTTTTTAATAAATTTCTCATTTCATATTTTTGGTTACTACTGAGTTGTTGCATAGGACTTATCATATGTCTTATCCAAATCAGCTTCAAATTCACACTGATTATCTATTGAAAGAGCAGACAAAGCCCCGGCTGTACCTATGTAGAGCAGAGTTCCCATCTTGCTGAGTTAGGAAATGGGAGAGGGAACAGATTTTGATTTAAATACCACAAGTTCATATGAATTTTTTTAACATTGGAAGATTTCCTTGAATACGTACTTGTCCTGCTACTGAATGTCCTTAGCACCATTTTCAGAGAGTAAAATAGTAGTTTTTAAATATAAATTTTCTCAGTTTTTCTGGAGAGCAATCCATTCTGCTCAAGTTGCTATGCCAGAAGTTCCTCCTTGACTTAAAAAACTTGATTTTGAAAAGAATCACTAGCCAAAGGACAGGAGCATAGGAGATAGTAGACTGGACCCATGTAAGAATGACAGGGAGTGTGGGACGGGATGGGAGTGGGAGGGAAGAGAAGGAGGAAGGAAGGAGGAATGAGGGAGGCAAGGAGCATGTATATAAAAGTGTTAATTTAATAAATTTATTTTTTAAAAAGAAAAGAACCACCATGGTAAGTTGTGAAGTGCACTGTATTCACATTATTTTGCTCATGTAATGAAAAGGCAAATGTAAAAATATTCCATGACAGTGATAGATCAGTCTTTTAAAATGGTAGATGCTACTTCCAACTAAGACTTCTGTGTTGGTTGCTTTTCTTATTCTTGCAACAAAATACCTGACAAATAACTCAGGGGTAAAGACAGAAAGACTTATTTTGGCTTATGGTTTTAGAGGTTTTGTTTCATATTCCCTTAGTCCTGGATATTTGGACTTTAGGTGAGGCAGAACACCGTGGACACAGGAGAGTGGGGCAGAGGCTGCTCATGTCACAGGCAACAGGAATCAGAGAAAAGGAATATAGGAAGGAATTAGGACCGGATAAGACCCCAAGTATGTTCTTCCATGGACCTAAATCCTCTAGGCTCCACCTTATACTTCCACTCCTCAATAATACCATAGTATTATGATTCCATGAAGGAATTAGACCAGAGATCCCATTCCTTAGAACAGAGCTTTCAAATCTAATCTTGTCCTGAAACCCTATCTGAGACAAACACACTCAGAAGAGAGGTGTACTTTACTAATCTTCTATGTATCTTTTAGTCCAATCAGTTTGAAAATAAAAATTATCCATCACAACTTTTCTATAATTCCAGTTGGAGAATAAAAAAGTAACTGTATATTACAAAGCACCTTTTTGTATCATGAATGTTATTCTACTTACATGGAAATTATAAAACTGTTTTGATGGTGATGCAAATGGATCATTCCTGTTGAAATGGCCTTACATTTGTCTAGCTAGTCTACAGATCTAACGGAAAGTAGTGAAATAAATCTTTCCTAGCCTTTCTTGACTTTTCTCTGCTCTGTTTGAAGAAAAAGATCATTTAACAATTGGTATGTACCATTGAGCTCTTATTCGTGCTGCAGAAAATAACTCCAATTATGAAGACTTCTACTGTTTGACCTTTTCTAGGTCTGTCTTCATCCTTAAATGCAATGCTTTGCCTTTGCATAAATGGCATTAGAGTTAAGGTGTGACATTCACGTTTTAGCATAACCTTTCTGGTGTTTCTGAACTGTTTCAAGACATAAGATTTTACCAATAACATTAACCAACTCTTTAATAATGGGTTATGGAAACTTTACAGCATAGGAATATTGTGGTGGCACTGTGGCCTCAATGAGCAAGCAGAGCATTTATACTTCACCTACCAGAGTGGTATTTAGCACAGCCAATCTCTAATTAGTTAAGCACTTTCCATAGCAAATTTTGAATGTCATTTGTCAAGGCATTTTGGAATAATCCCCTCTTGCCCTGGTTTAAGAAATATAAAGTATTTTAATATCAATCTTAAAAACATAATATTATGGGAAGTATCTGCTCTCCAATTTCTGAAACAATAGTAGAATATATTGTACAAATACATGGAACTGACTTTTGGGTAGACTCTAACACTTTTTTAGAGCTTAAAACTGGGATTTTATTGAAAATGAGAGAAGAGGGAAGAAATTCTTGGAGGTTTGGTCTAAGGAGATAAGGAAGAAGTCATAGAAGTCATAGAAGGAAGAGATGGGAGAGTATTAGAGCAGAAGAGCTAGCTTAAGATCAAAGAGAGACATGTCATAACCCCATGGCTAGGAGAAGACAGAGCCGCAGGGTGTGACTTCATTGCAGGACAGCAGGAAGAAGAGCCAGGTGATGGGTGGAATCGCAATCTTTTATAGCCTGGCCCTGCTAATGAGTGGACACTAGGGAAGTAAGGTAAAGACTGGAAGGGTGGCAGGCATGGTTCCCACAGGACCAGACCCACATTCCTGACTGTGCTGGTTGTCCAATAGAAATTAAATTATCTCCATTATTTCCCCATTTCTATTTGATGAAGATATTCCATGCTCCAGAGAAAAGGGGTGACAACTAATCTGGCTGCTTCATGCTGAATGGGGACAGATGAAAGAAAGGTGAGCTGTCAAATATCCTCTTTTCAATGTCTGGGGGTCCACAACAGATGGAATTCTATTGAACCATCATCTGGAGTCTTATTGAATTCATTCTAGAAGAGACAAAGTGAATAAGAAGGTTAAGCAAGCAAGTTCCAAATATAAGAACTAAAAATATTATAGCCAAGGTCCAACAAATTATCCTCTAACACTTAATAGTCACTCAATGATAGATATTATTAGTCAGGGTCTTTAAGAGTTCATTTGTATTGATACAATGTGAAAGAGTAGTCCATATAATTTTTGAGAACATAAATTATTTTATTAATAATTATTTTAGTTAACATATAAAACAATGGGTTCCACTATGAGAGTCTATACCTGTAGATCCTTTCATTGTTCATATTCACCCCTCCTCTACTTTTGCTTATACCCCTTTAATTTTCTCTGGTTCCCTTTCTACTCTGAAAATCTTCTTTCTACATATATATATATATATATATATATATATATATACACACAATTTATACATTTAAATCTAGACTATTCACAAGAAAGAAAGCATGTTATATTTGTCTCTCTTCCTTCTGTCATCCTCCTATTCTTCCTTCCTCCCATTTTTAGGCTTTTTTCACTCTCACAGTCTTTATTCTACTTTATTCTACATATATATGTATATACATAAACATATGTGTTCACATATGTTTTAGTTTCGTTATGCACTGCTGCAACAAATACATGATCCAAGCAACTTTAGGAGAGAAACAGTTCAATTGGCTCTTAATTCCAGGTTATAGGCCATCATTGCAGTGACATTAGAGTGGTAGGTGGTTGGAGCAGCTGGTTACTTTATAAACCAGAGCAGAGAGAAGCGAATCAATTCAAGCTTGCTTGCTTGCCAGCCAATGTTCTCAGTTAGTTCTTTCCATCTTTCTACAACCATATACCACCTGCCTAAGGAATGGACTCACTAAAATAAGCTGGGTTTTCCCACATCATTTCTATAGTCAAGACAATCCTTTATAGGCATGTTCAGAGGCCAGCATCTGAAGCACCCAGAGATCTACTCCCTGGGTGTCAGGTTGACAACTAATAGTCACCATCACAGTACACACACAGACACATACACACACACACACACACACACACACACGTCATAATTTAGATAGAAAACATGCAATATTTGTCTTTCTGAGTCTGACCTATTTTGCTTCATATGACAATATCTAATTCCGTCCACTTCCCTGAGAACAACATAATTGTATTCTTTTTGGCTAATTAAATTCCCTTATTTATATATAGACTATATTTTCTTTATCCATTCATCTGTTAATGGTCATCTAAGCTGAATCCATAACTCAGGTATTATGAATAGAACTTCAGTAAATATGGATATACAGAGATCTCTGTTGTGTATTTATTCAGATCCATTTGGGTATATACCCAGCAGTGGTTGTACATAGCTATATCATATTGCAGTTTTATTTTTAGTTTCTTAAGGATTCTCCATAGTGATTTCCATACTAATTTACATTCCCACCACTGGGTTATAAGGGTTCCTTTACCCCCTGAAGTCCCGTCAGCATTTGATGTTTGCTTTATAAAACTATTTTTAACTCACAAGCTATGATTTATAAAGAGTAATTGGTAATTGCAAATTTCATTACACACTAAACTAGTTTGGGAAAAGATTATTTCAAAGAGAATTTGGTGAGATGATGCTCAAAATTACATATGACTCAATTAATTTCTTCAGGTATTCATAAAAATATTCTTAGGAGAGTTATGCTTTACTAGAGGATGATTAGAAACTTATTTCTATGATACAATTTTCCTTATGACTGACTTTCATGCCAAACAACGCCTACTATTTTCAGCTGCCAACTACTTGTGATTTGAATGGGAAATGTACCCCATGGGCTTATGTGTTTGAACACTTGGTCACCAGCTGGTAATGCTGTGTAGAAAAGTTGTGGAATCCTTAGGAGGGGAGTCTTGCTTGAAAAAATGAATAGCATTCGAATTTATAGAACTGTTTCTACATGTATTATTTTGGTTTTTTTTGTTTATTTTTTTTTCTTATCAGTGTCATACCCAACATTTAGAGCATTTTGCTCATAAAGGATGAAAAATAACTGGAGTTCTTTGTTAATGGTAATGTCATCACTCTGAGAAAACAGCTGACAAAACATCTGAAGGGAATTAATTTTGGCTCCTGGTTTAAAAGATTTTAGTCCATCGTGTAAGGATTGGTGTAGCAGAGCTGCACATCTCATCTCTCAGTGGCCAGGAAAAAAGAAGAGAGAGAGAAAGAAAGAGAGAGAGAGAGAGAGAATGCTTGTTGTCATTAGCTTTCTTCATTTCCTTTATCCCTTTATTCCATTCCGGTCCCCAGTTGGGATGATGCCAACTCCATTCAGTGCAAGTCATCAACTCTTAGTTAGTCCTTTCTGGAAACTCTTCAAAGGCACACATACCACAGGTAAATTTTTAATGTTTTAAATTATTTTTAATTGGTCAAAATTAAGGCATTGTTTACATAGAGAGTATGAATGGAATTAAAGTTTGTGATTCAATGAGTTTTGACAGATGATTTTATGTGCATAATCATGTGGGTAAACCATATTTAGTAATCCCTGAACATGAGAAGTAATGACAAGAACATCAGGAGTTCAATTTTGTCTATACAATGAGTTTGAGGTTACCCTAGGCTAAATGAGGTCCTGTCTCAAAAAGCCTAAAACACAGAAAATATACCCCAAACTATATGCTGAATGTTTCATCATCACATAATGTTACTTTATGCTCCCATACTGTCATTTTTTCCCATTCAGAGATAGTCAGTCTCTATGTTTTCACCACCACACATTAACTTTCGGTTCGCCAGAATTACACATGAGCAGAAACATACATGCTTGACTTTTTTTATTCACCAAAATTATGCTAAAAAATTAGCCATGCTGTGTGAACCACAAGTTTTTCTCTTCACGTTCGGTACAGAGTTGTACAAACATACCACAATTTATTCTTTATCATGATAAAACTTGCATTAAAAAATACCTGGTGACATCAACTTGAGGAAGGAGGGAGTCTGAAGAGATCCAGTCTGTCCTGGCAGGAAGGCATGACAGGGCACTACAAGATGTCCGGTCCTATTATGTACTCTCAGAACCAGAGAGAAATGAAATCCAAACTCTGCTCATTTTCCTTTTTCACTTTCTACTCAATCTGGAAAACCTAGCCCCAGGTCAGTGACATTCACATTCACAGTGGGTCTTCCAGCCTTGTCAAACTTCACTGAAACATCCTCCCAGAAGTGTGCTTCTTAGAAGATTCTACATCCACTTAAATATGAATGGGAGGTTACAATATCATATGTCTGTCCACTTGGGCTACTGTAACAAGATACCATAAAGTATATAATTAAAAAAAACATAAACAATTAGGTCTCCACACATGATTCTGAGGGCTACAGTTTAGCTCAAAGCAACAGCCCAGCTGAAATCCTAATGCATCCATATCTCAGTCCTAAAGAAGAATACGGGCTTTTGTATCACAATATTTCTATCATGTATAGTTGAGGTTTATGTAAAGTTTCAGCTTTTTTATATCTTATCTAGTTGTTCCAATACTTTTCTCCACTATAGATTCTTGTTGTGTCATCTTGGTATTATATGTCAATTAGTATTCTATGCATGAAAATATTTCTGGAGTTTCCAGTATGATTATGAAACATTTTGTCTGGGTTTACAAATCTTTTCTGTCATAATGATTATAACTAAGTACAAAACTTAAAATCAGATAATATGCATGTTCTTTTTCTGTTTCTTTCAACATTACATTAGTGATCTTAAGAATTTATATCACCATAAAACTTTTAGAGTTTATTATTTCCCCTAAACAGGAAATCTTTTGAAGTTTTCATTTTATTTTCATGGAAGTTAAACTCCAGTTTGGAGACATTCATATCTTAACAAGATTAGAATTTTTAATTTTTGACCATGTTTTTTACTTATTAAATCTTCAATTTATTTCAGTAGCATGTTGTTATTTTTAATACAGACAACTTTTTCTTAGTGCATAGTGATCTGAAGACTACTATAACTGGTAGTTTTGAAATTTATTTATTTATTTATTTATTTTTTTTATTAAAAATTTAATTATACATTTTAAAAATTTTTTACCAGTTCCCTCCCTCCCCCCTCTTCCCCCTCCCCTTCCCCCAGTGCCTCCCCCCCAATTCCCAGATAGTCCTTTATTGTGTGTGCCTAACTCTCCACTGTGTCCTCCTCTCCGATGACATATAAGGACCCAGTGGCATTTCCATAAGCCCTTTCTCTTGTTCCCCTTAAGCATAAGATCACTACTATGGCTGTCAATCCCTTGCCTCCAGGGGTCTCGGTGCCCTTATCAGATGCTAGACTTTATGAGGGCAACAGTGCGCTGGACATTGCGCAGGGCATGCAAAGTTCCATTATGATTGCTTTGGCCCCAACTATTGTTGAGAATCTTGCAAATCGTTGCTCCTCCCATCCTTTTGCTCTTACAATCTTACCGCCCCCTCTTCCGCAAATGTCCCTGAGCTCCAGGATGGGGAGAGATTAGGCTGTCCTAGTTCTATGTGATTGATATAGAGTCTCTGAAGTTCTGGATTGTGGTTTGTTGATTTTCTTTTGCAGTTTTGCTGCTCCTGCAATTCCCTTCACTCCATTCTGCTGGGCACTGTATGTCACCCCCTGGCCAGAGACAAAAAGCTGTTAAACTGGAGTCTTGTTGTAATAGCACATTCAAGGGTAGATGTAATAAGAGTAGGAAACCTCACTGAGAGAGGGGTCCATCACCCATTTGCAAAATGATTACTTTTTATCTGCTAGACTATATGCCCTCCCCTTCTGGTGAGATCAGGAAAGAACGTCTGTGAACTTAACCAGGTTTCTCATTACTTACTTGCAGACCTTCATGGAGGCCTATTTTCTCTGCTGTAACATGGTCTCCTCTCTCTTTGTTTCTGGTGTGGCCCTCCTAACCCATCTCTCTTGTTCATAATCCTTGCAATTACTGTGTTACATAGGTTTACTTTTGAGTGTCCCAATGTGGGCTGGGTGAGTTTGGTACTAGGAGCCACCTATTAGGGAGTACATACGGCGCTTAATTTTCTGGGTTTGGGATACTTCACTTAATATAATTCTTTCTAATGACATCCATTTCCCAGCAAATTCCAGTAATTCATCGTTTTTGATGGCTGAGTAGTACTCCATTGTATAGATGTACCACAGTTTCCTTATCCACTCGTCAACTGTTGGACATTTAGGTTGATTCCATGACTTTGCTATTGTAAACAGTGCTGCTATGAACATGGTCGAGCTTGTGCTATCGAGGCAAACCTTTGCTGCTTGGGGGGTTATTCCCAAAAGTGGGATAGCAGGGTCATATGGCATTTCAATCTTTAATTTCTTTAAGAATCTCCAGACGGCTCGCCAGAGTGGCTGTATGAGCCTGCATTCCCACCAACAATGTAGGAGAGTTCCCCTCTCTCCACATCCTCTCCAGCATTTGTCGTTGTTTGTATTGTGGATTTTTGCCATCCTGACCGGGGTGAGATGATATCTCAGGGAAGTTTTGATTTGCATTTCCCTGATGGCGAAGGAAGTGGAGCATTTTTTAAGATAATTGTTAGACATTTTAATTTCATCCCTGGTAAAGTTTCTTTGAAGTTCCAGGGCCCATTTTTTAATTGGGCCAGTGTTTTCCTTGGAGTTTAATTTTCTAAGTTCTTTGTGCACTCTGGACAGTAGAGCTCTGTCAGATATGTGGTTAGTGAAGATTTTCTCCCATTCTGTGGGTTGCCTTTGAGCTCGTGTTACAATCTCTTTATCTGAACAGAAGCTCTTTAATTTCACAAGATCCCAACTGTTGAGAGTTGGTAGCAGTGACTGTGCCATTGGATGTCTGTTTAGGAACTGTTGGCCTAGCCCAACCAGCTCGAGGGAGTTCCCTATCTTTTCAACTATGGTTTTTAAAGTCTCTGGCCTGATATCAAGGTCCTTGATCCATTTGGAATTAAGTCTTGTACATGGTGACAAGTACGGGTCCAGCTTTAATCTTCTGCATGTGGAGATCCAGTTTTGCCAGCACCATTTGTTGAAGATGCTGTTCTTTTTCCATTGGATTCTTTGGGCCCCTTTGTCAAAGACCAAATGGCTGTAACTTTGTGGGCTTATATCTGGGTCTTCAATCCTTATCCATTGATCTGTGTGTCTATTTTGGAGCCAGTACCAGGCTGTCTTTATAACTATGGATTTGTAGTATAGACTTAGGTTTGGTATGGTAATACCTCCAGCTGTGTTTTTGTTACTCAGGATTGTTTTGGCTATCCTGGGTCTTTTGTGCCTCCAAATGAACTTTGAGATTGTTTGGTCAACTTCTTTGAAGAATTGCTTTGGGATTTTGATTGGTATAGCATTGAATCTGTATATTGCCTTTGGTAGGATGGTCATTTTTACAATGTTGATTCTGCCAATCCAGGAACAAGGGAGGTCTTTCCACCTTCTGGTGTCTTCTGCAATTTCTTTCTTTAGGGTTTTAAAGTTTTCATTGTAAAGGTCTTTTACCTCCTTAGTTAGGTTTATACCAAGGTATTTCATTTTTTTAGGGGTTATAGTAAATGGCATGGTTTCTCTCAAGGCTTTTTCACTTCTTTCATTCTGGGCATATAGGAAGGCCTCTGATTTTTGCACATTTATTTTGTATCCTGCCACCCTGCTGAACTTCTCAATTAGTTCCAGGAGCTTCCTGGTGGAGTTTTTGGGATCACTCAGGTATAAGATCATGTCATCTGCAAATAGAGATAGCTTGACTTCTTCCTTGCCAATTTGAATCCCTCTTATGTCCCTTTCTTGTCTTATGGCTTCGGCTAAGACTTCAAGTACAATATTGAATAGAAGTGGTGAGAGTGGACAGCCTTGTCTTGTTCCTGATCGAAGTGGGAATGCTTCCAATTGTTCCCCATTGAGCATAATCCTTGCTGTGGGCTTGTTGTATACAGCTTTTATTATATTGATAAAGGTTCCTTCCATTCCTACTGTCTCTAGCGTTTTGATCATAAAAGGCTGTTGGATCTTGTCAAAAGCTTTTTCTGCATCTATCGAGAGTATCATGTGGTCTTGGACTTTGGACTGGTTTACATGATGAATTACATTTATTGATTTGCGTATGTTGAACCAACCTTGTGTGCCGGGGATGAAGCCTACTTGGTCCCCATGAATGATCTTTTTAATATGTTTTTGAATCCGATTTGCTAAGACTTTGTTGAGAATCTTTGCGTCTGTGTTCATCAGGGAGATCGGCCTATAGTTTTCTTTTTTAAGTGAATCTTTATTAGGTTTTGGGATTAAAACGATATTAGCTTCATAGAAGGAATTTGGTAGTGTTCCTTCCTTTGCTATTTGATGGAACAGTTTAAGGAGTATTGGTGTTATTAACTCCTTAAATGTCTTGTAGAACTCTGTGCTGAATCCATCTGGTCCAGGACATTTTTTGGTGGGAAGATTCGAGATTACTTCCTCAATTTCCTTATATGTTATAGGACTATTTAAATAATTCACAACTTCCTGATTCAATTTAGGTAAGTTGTGTTTACTTAGAAATTCATCCATCTCTTTTGTGTTGTCAAACTTCACAGAGTATAAGTTTTTGAAATATGATGTTATAATTCTCTGGATTTCTTGGGTATCCGTAGTGATAACTCCATGTTCATTTCTAATTTTGTTAATTTGGGTTTTCTCTCTCTTGCTTTTGGTTAGTTTAGCTAGGGGTGTATCAATCTTGTTGATTTTTTCAAAGAACCAGCTTTTTGATTGGTTGATTTTTTCTATCGTTTTCTTAGTCTCGATTTCAGATATTTCTCCCCTTATTTTGCTAATCTCTTCTCTTCTACTGCTTTTAGGATCAGATTGCTCTAGTTTCTCTAAAGCTTTAAGCTGCATTGTTAAGTTGTTTATTTCTGATGTTTCCGTTTTTTTGACGTGGGCATTAAGAGCTATGAACTTACCTCTTAGAACAGCTTTCATTGTGTCCCAGAGATTTTGGTAAGTTGTATTTTCGTTATCATTCACTTTCAGGAAATCTTGAATTTCCTTTTTAATTTCTTCCTGAATCCAGTTCTCATTCAGCATCATAGTGTTAAGTTTCCAGGAGTTAGTGCATTTTCTCTTGTTTGATGTGTTGTGGATGTCCAGCTTTAGGCCGTGGTGGTCTGATAGGGCACAGGTTAGAATTTCAACTTTCTTGTATATGTGTAGATTCATTTTGTGGCCCAATATGTGATCTATTTTGGAGAAAGTTCCGTGTGCTGCTGAGAAAAATGTGTATTCTTTGGTGCGTGGGTGAAAAGTTCGATAGAGATCTGTGAGGTCCATTTCTTTCAGGGTTTGATTAAGTTCCAAAGTGTCTCTGTTAAGCTTTTGACCTGTTGATCTATCCCATGTAGAGAGGGCGGTGTTGAAGTCCCCAAGAATTATCGTTTGGGGGTTGATTTCTTGCTTTAGACGCTGTAGGGTTTTCTTAATGAATGTGGGGGGGCCCGTATTGGGTGCATATATGTTCAGTATTGTGAAATCTTCCTGGTGAATTGTACCTCTGACTAAAATGTAGTATCCATCCGTGTCTCTTATAATTTTTTTTGGTTTGAAATCCACTTTGTCTGATAGCATAATGGCTACCCCTGCCTGTTTTCTGCTTCCATTTGCTTGTAGAATTGTTGACCAGCCTTTTATTTTTAGAGCGTGCCTATCTTTTGTGGTGAGATGGGTTTCCTGCAGGCAACAGATTGATGGATTGTGATTTTTAATCCAAGTTTGTAATCTGTGTCTCTTGATCGGTGAATTAAGTCCATTAACATTTAGTGTTATAATGGAGAAACTATTGTTAATTCCAGACATTTATTATGTTTAGTAGCTTTTATAAGTATATTGCTTCGCTTTTAATGGTGTTATATTTGCCTTCTGTTCTCCTGGATATGCCTGTTTTTTTCTTCACGCTTGAGTATCATTTCTAGCAGTTTTTGAAGGCCTGGTTTGGTGGCCATGTATCCCTTAAAGTTGTCTTTGTGCTGGAAAATTTTTCTTTCTCCCTCGATCATGACTGATAGTTTTGCAGGGTAAATCAGCCTGGGTTGACATTTTTGCTCATTCAATACTTGAAGTATGTCTCTCCAAGCTCTTCTTGCTTTTACTGTTTCGACTGAGAAGTCATTTGTTATTTTAATAGGTTTGCCTTTAAAAGTGACTTGTTTTTTCTCCCTTGAAGCTCTCAGCACCAGTTCTTTATCTTGAATGTGGAGTGTTTTAACTATTATTTGCCGCGGTGTGCTTCTATTTTGGTCGTATCTGTTTGGGGTGCGGAATGCCTCTTGTATATGAATGGGCCTCTCTTTTTTTAGATGAGGAAAGTTTTCCTTGATGATCGTTTGAAAAATTTCCTCAGGGGTGGTATTTTGAGATTCTTGCTCCGGTATTCCATGAATACGCATGTTAGGCTTCTTCAGGGTGTCCCATATCTCTTGGATATTTCTCTCAAGTATCTTTTTGGCTTTAACAACCTCTTCCATTGAGCTGGTTAGTACTCCCACTTTATCTTCAAGGTCTGAAATTCTGTTTTCTGCTTCATTAGTTCTGTTGATAAGACTCTCTGTGGCGTTCTGGGTTGAAGATAACTTGTCTTTTAGCTCAGTTTTAAACTCTGCTTGAGTTTGTTTTAACTGTTCTATGCCACTTTTTGTTTCTTGCACTGTTTTTCTCAACTCCTCCAGATGTCTGTTGTGTTGCTCTTCAAAGCGATTGATTCGATTATGTAATTCCTCCCGGATTTCCTCTTTCATAGTATTGAACATGGTAATGATCATATTTTGAAAGTCTTTATCCTGGGTGGGGCTTTCTTGGCCTTTTTCCGCGGGTTTGTTCTTGTTGGAGTCTAACATTATGTGATTAATTTCTTCAGTGGGAAATTTGTTTACTTGAGTGTTGCTTCTCATGGATTTGCACTTTGACTTTGGCATTGTCATTTTAACTCTTAAGATCTCTCAATTTCACTAAACTGAATTATTTGGCCTGGGGTACTGGTGGGCAGGGCCTGAACGGGGACTTACCTAGGGCGCGGGGTGAGGCCCGGGTGGACCGCGCGCGTGTCCTGACCGGAGGAGCGGGGTGGGGCGAAAAGGGAGGATGGGCGTGTCGGCGTGGAGCTATTTAACCCGAGGGCAGCTGGGGCGGGGCCCGGGCGCAGGGGGAGGTGCTCCTCGTCCCTCGGCCCCCGCGCGGCTCCGGCTGGATGGTGGGAGTCGGAGCCGGGTCCCCGTGGGCTGACCTGGGGGTCCTAGAGCGCGCGTTGAGGCCCGGCTGGATCTCGCGCAGGCGTCCCGACCGGCGGAGCGGGGGCGGGGCGAAGAAGGGAAGGATGGGCACGTCGGCGTGGAGCTATTTAACCCGAGGGCAGCTGGGGCGGGGCCCGGGCGCAGGGGGAGGTGCTCCTCGTCCCTCGGCCCCCCGCGCGGCTCCGGCTGGATGGTGGGAGTCGGAGCCGGGTCCCCGTGGGCTGACCTGGGGGTCCTAGAGCGCGCGTTGAGGCCCGGCTGGATCTCGCGCAGGCGTCCCGACCGGCGGAGCGGGGGCGGGGCGAAGAAGGGAAGGATGGGCGCGTCGGCGTGGAGCTATTTAACCCGAGGGCAGCTGGGGCGGGGCCCGGGCGCAGGGGGAGGTGCTCCTCGTCCCTCGGCCCCCCGCGCGGCTCCGGCTGGATGGTGGGAGTCGGAGCCGGGTCCCTGTGGGCTGACCTGGGGGTCCTAGAGCGCGCGTATGAGGCCCGGCTGGATCTCGCGCAGGCGTCCCGACCGGCGGAGCGGGGGCTGAAATTTATTTTTAAACTTAGCTGTTTATATATAGAAAAAAATTAATCTTGCTGACTTTGTATTCTGTAACTTTGATAAACTCATTTATTAGTTTTATTAGTCTTTTGTAAAACTTTAAGGATTTGCCATATGAAAATCATATTTCATTGCAATCAACACAATTCCATTCCTATTTAATTTTTAATTTAATTTATTTTTGCCTTTTACTATCTATGCAGATCTATTGAAAGTATAAGTAAAAATGAGAATGACTACCTGACACTTTTTATTCATATTAAAGGAAAAATATCCAATACTTTAGTATTGAGCATGGTGTTAATGAAATGTCTAAAACTTAAACAAGTCAAAATTTTTTCCTATACCTCTACTAGGTATTTTTCCCATACCTCACATCTAGTTATGTTTTCAGTCTATGGTGTATCATACGTTGGAAGGCCTATAAAACACTTTACTTAGGAAAGACTTAAAATAAAGAAGGCAAAGTATATCCTGCTATTATTATCAGAATAACTTTAGCTTTATAGCTCCTATAAATTGCATTAAGGATTGTCATGTGAGAGTTACTTTGGAAGAACCAGTTCACACCACTGGTGAGCCAATAAGGCTTATAGTTTTCTTTGTGAGAAAGTTTAACAACAAATTCAATTACTTTAATAAATATAATTACTTTTGGATTTTTTTCCATTTTTATTTTGTAAGTTGTGCTATTTAATGGAATAATTCCCATTGTCAAATATAGTAGCAAAAGTATTTTAATTAAATTTTTGTGTTTCACAATATCATATTCATATGCAATCATATTCATATGCAATGTGCTGTGATCATATCCATCCCCAACTCCCTTTCTCACCCTACCCCCACTTCCATTGACTCCCTGCATTCTTCCTCCCTACTTGGCCCCCTCATCCTTTCATGTCCCTCCTTTCTTTCTTCTATTATATTGTTTCTTTTTTCTTTCTTTCTTTCTTTCTTTCTTTCTTTCTTTCTTTCTTTCTTTCTTTCTTTCTTTCTTTCTTTCTTTCTTTCTTTCTTTCTTTCTTTTTTCTCTCTCTTTATCGCCCTCTCCCCCTTCCTCCCTCTTTCCCTTCTTTCCTTCCTTCCTTCCTTGAATAGATTTATATATACTTAAGATTGTTCTATCTGCCTGCTTATCCACCTTAGGCCCCTGGAACCAACCATGCAGAGCCAAGGGAGGACCTGCCTATTTATTCCAACCTTCTCCCCCTCTCATTACCAGGAAAGACCCCAGAACCATGGGACAGCTATATCACATAACCAGAAGCTGTTGTTCCAACAACAACTAAAGTCAGAAAACCTCATCTGACTCAGAGAGACAAAAACAACTACCTAAGAAAGCAGTTACAGACTTAACAGAAGTCTCACTGTAAAATCACAAAATATACTACATACCAAGAAAACATATCTCCTACAAAAAAAATCAACCCTCCCCCTGTCATGATAGATTCAATTGGAATAATATCATGGTTATCAGTCAGGAAAGCAATACTCAGGATAAAGTCATCCCAAGAAATGCTATTTGATATGATCAACAAGCTTCCAGAAGAACTGCAAAAGTAACATGCTAAATAATAAAAGGAATGTAAAGAACTCAGAGAGAGGAAATGACTAACCATATGACCTTATAGGAAGAGGGAAATAATAAAAAATATCTGAGATTAAAAAGGAAATAGAGAAAGCAAGAACAAGGTTAAAACAGGCGAAAAAAAAAAACTCAAAATAAATTCAGCTAGAATTCAAAGCTAAGCTAACTGAAATTGAAAATCCAACAGACAGTATAACACACAGAAAGGATCAAGCAGAAGATAGAGTATCAGCTCTGGAAAATAAGCTAACAAAACAGAATCATTCAATTAAAGAAGCTGAAAAGACTAAAAAAATGAAAAGAATATTCAAGAACTGTGGGATACCACAAAGAAGCTGTCATAGTTAAGCACAGGTGTCAACTTGACTGTTGAGGGTTTGAGCTCTGGGCACAGTTGTAGAGAGTTGTGGTTAAGCCCAGAGCAAACCTGAAGGACATTGTCCAGCTGCTGGGGAAGACCCAGCCCATGGTGGGTGGGATTAAGCCCTGGATAAATCACAGAGAGCTGGTTGAGAGAGTGGGCATCCTTCCGTTCACTTGGCCAGACATGCTGGTCTAGCAAATAAGGATTGTCCATCTCTCAGCCTTTATGCAGTGATGGTGTGGCCAGTTCCCTCGGCTGGACTATGAACTGTAACCGGACTGTCGTAAGAAAGTAAACTCCTTGTTCCTTTAAGCTGTTTGATGGACATTTATCAGCAACCATGCAGGCGAACTGCAACAGAATTTGGTACCGGGAGTGAGGTGTTGCTGATAAATCTGACTATGTGGATTTTGTGGCTTTTGAATGATTTCACTGGACAAAGTTGGAAATGCTTGAGAATTTTCACTTTGTGAATTTACAAATACCATTCTTCAGAGTTTAGCGGGCCAACTGTTGAGAGAGATTGTTTAGGCCCAATTTGTGATGAGAGGAACAAGGACTTTGGTGAAGTTGAATTTGAACATGATGGACTGGATTGCTTGACAGAGGAGAGCTGTATTGGCAGCCTTGAAGGTTTGGATGTGCAAAGGGTAGGCAGAAGAATATCTGCTGCTGTTGAAGAAATGAGTATCAGCAAAGGAAAACTTAGTGACTTGCACTGGGATGGTGGAAAAACGTGAAAACCACCATATGGTGAGTTCATGGTTTGATAACCCAGATTCCTTCAGGGGCTGAAAGCCCAAGTTCTCACCCTTTGCAAGTTTAACTGCCTAAAAGAGGCTTTTCCAGTGTCAGCGTGTTGAAGTTGGTGCAGCTGTAGCTCCAGTGGATTAAGCTACATTTCAACCTCGCTTTGGAATCAGGCAGCATCCCTCAGGTGAAACTGGTTTGAGCGTACTAACAAAAGCTTGGCACCAAGTGGCAGGCATAGAGTCCTGCAAGTGAAGGTAAAGCTTAATAGCTGCAGAGGAGAACCCAAAATGTTTGAGATGCCAGAACCTTGGGACTGCTGCTGAGGACGACTGCAAGTGGAGATTCAGCCTGGTTCAAAGAACTCTCCTTTTATAATTTCGAGCTGCAAACAGGGTCTGGGAATGACTAGAAATCTTTGAGCCACCTTGACTACAATGAGCCACCTTGACTACGATGAGCAACAAAAGATGGACACTGAAGTACAGTGGACTTTGATCTTTTTAATGTTTTCTTATTGTTTAAAATTGTTCTGTTTTAACATTTTATCTGTTTTAAAGTATTTAACTTATTTCTAATTTAAGAAGGTTAAGAACTTTGAACTTTTAAAATGTTGGAATTGAACTTTTAATGAGAGAACATTTTAAATTTGTTCATGAAACGTATTTATATTTTTAAAGATAACTTTTAACATCTGTGGAGACAAGGAAAGGTTATAGTTTAAAACTGCTATTGTTTTTGTGTCAAGTTGACAAGGGGTGGAGTGTCATAGTTAAGCACAGGTGTCAACCTGACTGTTGAGGGTTTGAGCTCTGGGCACAGTTGTAGAGAGTTGATGGTTGAGTTAAGCCCAGAGCAAACCTGAAGGACATTGTCTAGCTGCTGGGGAAGACCCAGCCCATGGTGGGTGTGATTAGGCCCTGGATAAATCAGAGAGCTGGTTGAAAGAGTTGGCATTCTTCTGTGTACTTGGTCAGACATGCTGGTCTGGCAAGTAAGGATTGTCCATCTCTCAGCTGTTATGTGGTGATGGTGTGGCCAGTTCCCTCAGCCCTAGTGTTGGTGCGTGCTCTCCCTTCAAGCTGGACTGTGAACTGTAACCAGACTGTCGTAAGGAAATAAACCCCTTGTTCCTTTAAGCTGTTTGATGGTCATTTATCAGCAACCATGCACGCGAACTGCTACAGAAGCCAAACCAACGTATTCATGAAATCACAGAATGAGAAACCAAAGAAAAACACTTCAACTCAGATCTTTTAGTCAATCATAAATGAGAACTTCTCACACCTAAGAAGGCCCCATCCATGTAGAAGATGCATATCACATCCTATCCAAAGTTGACCAAAATATGAGTACAACAAGGCAAATAATAGTAATAACATCTCAGATACAGGACAAAGAGAATTTTCTGAGAGCTGTAAGAGAGAAAAACCAAATCACACTTAAACATAACAATATTATAATAACATCTGACTTTTCAATGGAAACAGTAAAATTCAGAAGAGCTCGGAAAGGTATTCTTCAAGTCATGAAAGATCACAAATACCATTTCAGGCTGCTATAGCCAGTCAAACTATCAGTCACATTTGAAGGCAAAAAAACAAGTATTTACTGACAAAAATAAAGTTCTTATCTACTAACCTGGTCTGCAGATATATTAGAAAAAAATTCTCACGAGACAAAATTGATCAATATGCTCAAGTGGATAAAAGGGTAAAAATAATGCCAATGCAATTATCATGCAGAGAATTGCTAAAACAAACAAAAAATAAGCTCAAAAAAATGACAGGAATCACCAAATCTTTTCAGTTATAACTTTAGATATCAATGGGATCAACTCCCCTATAGAAAGACAGAATAACAGCATGGATTAAAAGCCGCATTCCATAAATACAGTGTGTCTAAGAAACACCCCTTACTTTGAAAGCTAGGCACAGTCTCAGGCAGGATTAAAAGATGTTAAAGATGTTCCAAACAAACGCAACTGAGAATCAAGCAAGAGTAGTTATCCTAATATCAGACAAAATAGTCTTCAAACCAAAACAAATCAAAAGAGATACACAAGGAGCTACATACTCATCCAAGGACCAAAATATCAAGAAGAGGTCACAATTCTAAACATATATACTCCAGATATAGGCTCGCCCATATTTGTTAAACAAACACTACAACTGTAAAACAACAAATCAATCCAAACACTATAATAGTAGGGGATTTCAACACCCCCTCTTCCCTATTCACTGACAGACAGGTCAACAGGCCCAAAACTGAACAGAGACCCACTGGAACTAAATCAAACTATAAAGCAAATGAACCTGACATATATCTACTGAATATTCCATCCTAACATCAAGGAATATACATTCTTTTCAGCAGCTCATTGAACGAACTATTTCCAAAATAGACCACAGACTAGGCCACAAAGCAAGCCTCCACAAATACAAGAAAATCCAAACCATCATCTGTACTCTATCTCACCACCTAGGAACAACATGGGCATCCATAATAAGGCAAACAACAAAAAGTACATAAATTCTTGGAAGGTTAACAATAGCAACTGAATGAGGAATGAATGGGTCTGGACAAAGTAAAAATGAAAACTCAAAAATTCCTAGAACTCAATGATAATGAAAACATACCATATCAAAACATTTGGAATGTAATGAAGGTGGTCCTAAGAGAAAAATTCATAGTGCTCAATGCCTACATCAAAAAATGGAAACATCACAAGTTAACAACCTCACAATGCAATTTCAAACTTTGGAGAAACAAGAACAAATCAATCCCAAAAGAAGTAGATATGTATCAGAGGAGAAATAAATGAAATTGAGACAAAGAAAACAATACAAAGAATCAATCAAGCAAAAAGATAGGGTTATTATTTTTCTTTGAAAAAACATATTAACTGTAGCCAAATCGACCAAAACCAAAAGAGAGAAACCCAAATTAATAAAATTAGAGATAAAAATGGAGCTATCACAACAGATGTAAAAGAAATTCACAGAATCATAAGGTCATATTTTAAAATGTCCAGCGCACTGTTGCCCTCATAAAGTCTAGCATCTGTTAAGGGAACCGAGACCCCTGGAGGCAAGGGATTGACAGCCATAGTAGTGATCTTATGCTTAAGGGGAACAAGAGAAAGGGCTTATGGAAATGCCACTGGGTCCTTATATGTCATAGGAGAGGAGGACCCAGTGGAGAGTTAGGCGTACACAATAAAGGACTCTCTGGGAATTGGGGGGGAGGCACTGGGGGATGGGGAGGGGGAGGAGGGGGTTCGGGGGGAGGAGGGGGGAGGGAGGGAACTGGTAAAAAAATTTTAAAATGTATAATTAAATTTTTAATAAAAAAATTTATACACCACAAAATTTGACAATTACAGAGAAATGGACAAATTTCAATGGACAAATTTTTAAAGGTATACAACACACCTAAGTTAAGCCATGATGAAATGAATTATTTAAGTAGTCCTATAACAAGGGATGAAGTTGAAGCAGTAATAATGAATTTCCCTACCAAGAAAATCCCAGGATCAGATGGATTCAGTGCAGAATTATACCAGATATTTAAAGAACAATTAATACCAATACTACTTAAGTTATTCCACAAAATAGAATAGGAAGGAACATTTCCAAACTGTTTCTGTGAAGCCAACATTACACTGATGCCAAAACCAAATAAAGACACACAAAAAATAGAAAAACTATGGACCATTGATATACAATCTCATTGATATACACAGATGCAAAGATCTTCAACAAAATTCTAGCAAACCAAATCCAAAAACAAATCAAAAAGATCAGGTTAGGTTTATTCTGGAAATACAAAGGTAGTTCAATATATGTAAATATATAAATATAATTCGCCATATTAGGAAATGCAAGGGCAAAAATCACATGTTCTCTCAATTGGTACTGAAAAAGCTTTTGACAAAATCCAACACGACTTCATATGATCCTGGAGAAAATAGAGTTTGAAGCAACATTTATCAGCATAATGAAGGTTATCTACAATAACCCTATGGCAATAAATGGTCAAAAAACTGGAAACATTTCCACTCAGATTGGGAACTAGACAAGGTTGTTCATTCTTACTATTTGTATTTAGCATTGTACTTGAAGTCCTAGCTAGGGAGATAAAAGAGAAACAACTTGAAAAGAAGAAATCAAGTTATCCCTATTCACAGATAACATGATCCTATAACTCAAGGACCCTAAAGATTCTGCAAGGAAACTATCGAAACTAATAAATAAGTTCAGTAGTTTGGCAGGATAAAAAATTAATGTTCAATAATCAGAGGTTTTCCTACATAACAAAAATAAACAAAGTGAGGAAGACCTGAAAGAAACAATGCCATTACAATTGCTCCCCCCTAAAAATAAAATATCTTGGGATAAACCTACCCACTGAAAACTTTAAAAGTCTTACAGAGAGAGAGAGAGAGAGAGAGAGAGAGAGAGATTGATTACAGAAGAACCAGAAGATATAGAAAGACCTACCATATTCCTAGATCATCAGAATTAACATTCTTAAAATGACCATTCTACCAAAAGAAGCAATGTGTAGATTCAGCACAATACTATTCTTCACAGACATTGGTCATTCTAAATTTCATATGGAAGCATAAAAGATCCAGCAAAAAAAAAAAATCCCAAATAATTAAAAACTCTGTGAGAAGTATCACCATATCAGACCTTCAACTGTACTATAAAGCCATAGCAATAAAGTCAGCATGGTACTGGCTCCAAAAGAGAGAGATGGACTAATAGATTTAACTTGAAAACTCAAACATAAGCACACTCACCTATAGTCATCTGATCTTTGACACTGGTGCCCCCCCCCAAAAAAAGGAAAATGGGCAGCATTTTCAACAAATGGTGCTAGCAAAATTGAATATCAACATGCAGAAAAATGATACTGGACCCTTATTGGTCTCCCTGTATGTAAACCAATGCTAAACAGACCAAAGACATATATGTTAGACTACAGACTATAAAACTCCTAGAAGATAAAATAGGGAATACCCTTGAATTGATTAACCTCGACCAGAATTTCCTCAATAGGAGTCCAAAAGCACAGAAAATAACTCCAACACTAAACAAGTAGGACTGTATGAAATTAAAAAGCTTTTGTTCAGCAAAAGAAATTGTTAATTGAACAAAAAGGCAACCTACAGAATGGGACATCTTTATTAACCACACATTTGATAGAGGACTAATATCCAGAGTACACAAAGGACTTACAAAATTAAACATCAAGGAAATAACCCATTAAAAATGGGCTATATATAGAACGTAAAAGAAACTTCTCACAACACAAAATTCAAATATCTAACAAACATTTAAAAATATTCTAATCCCTAATCATTAGGGAAATGTAAATTAAAACCACCCTGAGACATCATTTCACTCCAGTCGGAATGGCTAAGATCCAAAACACAAACAACAGCAAATTCTGGTGTGAATATGGGGAAAAAAGAACCCCTATGCATTGCTGGTGGGAGTGTAAACTCATATAACCCCTTTGGAAATCAATTTAAATGGTCCCAAAAAAGATAAAATTTGAAATTCTATTTGAAGCAGTTATACCATTCCTATATACTCAAGTTGTTATTCTTGTAAGAATTTTTAATAAAATGTAACAATTCCTTGTTGAGATTCTTCATGGGTTTGTTCATTATGTTCGTTTGTCTTTATTAAGGTCTTTGAATACTAATTTCAATATAAATATGGCCTTTGCATATTGTTCCTTTTTGTTTCTTTAATAAAGCTTTTCCTATAGCTTTTCCTATAGCTTCACTTGTCTAGAATGTTTTTATTCCATGTCAGATAGTTTGATAAATTTTGATGCATCATGTGGAATCTCAATTATGATGTGTTTAAAACAGTTAAGTTTTCTAGCTAATTAAATTACATGTGAAACCTTCTTATCTTATCAAGCTTCATGCTTGATTATTGATTTGCATTGGTCTTAGAGTTTGGCTCTTACTCTATAGGGTAGATACCTATAAGAATTGGTCATTCTGGGGGCTGGAGAGGTGGCTCAGGGGTTAAGCCTTTGCCTTTCAGGCGGAAGGCCCTGAGTTTGGATCCTAGACCCCACGTATAGACACCAGGCGGAAGCAGGGGCGGCCTGCGTTTCTGGTCCTGGTAGGGCGGAGCCTGTGAATCCGGGGGCAGAGTAAACGAGGAGGAGGTGGAGGCGTCCATGGTGGTTCCCGAATTCGTCCGTGGTTCTACACACACACACACACACACACACATACATACATACACGCACACACACTCACAATTGAATAAATAATAAAATTAAAAATTTTAAAAAACAAAGAATTGGTCATTCTGGAGTCTGTGCATCCAAGTTAATCCGCAAAATCTGTCTACAGTAGTGAAACTGAAAATTTGATATTGTTTAGTACCACATGACTTTGTGTTTCTTTTCAACTGTTAGCTTTGCTAGAACTTCTCTTCCTCCCCAGGCAACTACCTACTGTCTGGTATTCTTTCTTGCTACTTCTAGTCATTTCAACATCTCATAACTATGACTTCAATCTCTTCCATTCAGTAGAACTACTTTCTCTACATTTCTCTGGCAGCCTATGCCAGCTGTTAAGTATCTCTGGGCAGAAAGCCAGGGCAAATACGGTGCTCAATTTATGTGTTTTACTTCTCTCAAAGTTCACAGTCCTGTGGTTTCTGTGCCCAATTATTGAGAACATTTGCCTCACCTATATTGTCTCACTGCTTAGAGCAACTCAAGTCTAGTACCCGTTACTGAGGCAGTCATTATGAGTCCCTGGTTCCCCACTTTAAAAATACTAGTGACCAAATTAAATTTTTGTATTTAAAGCATAATCCTTTTATAACAGGAATTAAGCTTTAAGATTCAAAGAAAATGAAATTTTGAGGGCTTAAAAATTAAAACTCTAACAGTAATAGTTTACTTCTCTGACAAGATGAAAAATTCAGAGCATGGACTTTCCAGACGTTTTTGGTTCTAAATCCTATTGCATCTAATTGAATGCCTATGTATGTATGTGTGTACACTTACTATGAATCTATCCTATCTCTCTATCTCTCTATCCATCTATCTTTCTATCTATCTTTCTATCAACCTCCATATGTATATATTCTATTTACTCTTGTGTTGCTGTGAGACAATATCCAAAGTCAAGCAACTAAAGGAAGAAAAGGAAATTTATTCAATTTATGGTTCCAGAGGAGACAAATAGTCTTTTCATGGTAGAAGAGGCATTGGTGGGCTGGCAGCAGCTAGAGACAGATTATATCACTGCAGACATTTTATAGACTAAGAGCTTTAAGAGAAATATGGTAGGACTAAATCACCCCCTGTGATTGCCTTCTTCCAGCAAGACTCCACCTCCTAAAGGTACCATGACTTTCCCAAATATATGAGACTGTGGAGGACACATTTCAAACCATGAACCATATCTATTTTTTTCCTATATGGCATTTTTAAAAATGTTTATTCTTCTAGTGTTTCATACACAAATATAGTGAAATTTTAACATTCAAATACATTCATCCCCAATCTCATCCTCCCTTCTTTTCTCAGTACGACCAAGATATGGTTTAAGTACCTGCTAGTGGGATGACTATATGGATAGATAGACATACATTTGAAGAAAGTGGTGAACTTTCAATTATAAAACAGTTAAAATGTTTTGCATTCACATCTGTAGTGTATGATTGTTCTAGTTTCTCCACACCATCATCATCATTTGGGATAAACAATGTAAATTTTAGGCTTTTGAATGTATGCACAGTGATATTTTCCTAGTGAACCATATCTATTATATCATATCTGCCTATCTTTCTCTATCTATCTATACATCTTTTATCTAATCTTCTATCTATCTATTTAGCTATCTATCTAGCTATCTGTCTATTTCACTATATTTGTTAATCTGTGCTAGGGGCAAAATACAGAGAGAACAGAGATTAGGGGTCTGACCTTTTAAGTCTTGTATTCTTAATGTCTTAACTAAGGTCCTCTAAAAACAGAATATAAGAGCATAAAAGCAGAGGTTTTGAAGAATAGATTATTGGATATGTTCTCAAGAAATAGGGATGAGTGAAAATGAAGAGTGAAATCCAAAAGAATCAGCAGTTGCACTTGCAACTACAGCAATTAAAGTCTTTGTTTCTTCTGGAATCTTCGAAGAACATGAGGAAGGGCTCCTAGACTTTTCTGCCTAAAGACTGGGAAACTGGAACACTTCTCCACTTCTTCTCATATCCTATTGGCTGCTATTAAAGCTGGAGTGGGCAAGATTCAGAAGCACCAGAGGAAGCCCTGAGCAGACAGTAAAACGACTGTTTTCATGGAAGGTTACTGCTACAGAGGTAAGTCAGAGCTTACCAGGAACTGTCTTTTCCAGCTGTAGATGAAATCATAGACAGCCAAAGGAATTTGACATATGGTCCCAAAAGGCAGCTCCCACAGGCAGAAATATTAGATTGAATACAGATGTTCTCTGTTAAATATAAGTGCCATGATTTAAAGAGCAAATAAGCAACACGGTAGCATGAAAGTGTGTGTGTGTGTGTGTGTGTGTGTGTGTGTGTGTGTGTATACACACATCATATGGGGGTGTTAAGTTCGGACTGGACAGTTTGAGGAAGGCCTTTCTTGAAAGATGCCATTTGAACTGGAATCCAAGAACCATGGAGACAGAATAGAAAGAAAGAGAATTATGCATAGAAAGTATGGCAAGTGCAGAGGCCTTACTTACAATGGAGTGAGCACAGCATGGTTGAGGGAAAAGTGATTAAGAACTGAGAGTAGAGATCTTGCAAGGCCATGGAAAGGAGTTTGGAATCGTTGTACAAACATCAGAAGGTTACGCACAGAGAAATAATAAGAACATATTTGTTTTAAATGATCAATGGTCCATAATGATATTTTATTCCTAGACATCAAATATTACTGAAAATTTCAGTGCAGTTACAATGGTTAACACTGAGAAAATAGTTCCTTATTTGACTTTATGTCCAATTATGCATAAATTACTGCCTTTTACTAAAATCTCAATTGCTTGCATTTCATTGTCATTAAATTTAGTATTCATATTTCAGTATATTTTTCATGAGGAGCAGTAATAGCAATTATTGGATGTTGTAATGTCAAGCCACTCCTAGCCAATGCACAGTTATTCACTAAAGTGAGGCATGAAAAAACTAGTAAGCATTATTTGAATGGCAATTTCCCATGATTATTTAGCGCACATTCATTTCTAGCAGAATGATGTCAGAATTGGGAACCTTGAATATGACAGATTAGAGTTTTTTAATATTGGGAACTTTCTTTAATATTTCACTTATATGAGACGGGAAAAGAGAGAGACAGAGACACACAGAGAGAATGAATGTGTGCCACATTGTGGGTGTAATGGTCAGAAGACAACCTTCAGGAGTTGGTTCTGTCTTTCCACCATATGTGCTTCAAGGGATTGAAATCCGGTCACGAGGTTTGCATGTCTTTATTTGTTGAGTCATCTTGTTAGCCCAGATTATAAATTTTATCAGCATAACTCTGAATAAGAAGAGTCAGAGAACAACAAAGACAGTTAAAAAGGCACTGATCAGTGGTCCTTGCCTTAGACAAGTGCACGGACAGTCAATGCATGGAAACAGTAAAGCCAGCAATTCTAACCACAGCAGTAGGAGAAGGGGGGTAACATATGCAGGTAATTTTGGGAGCTAGATGATGCCCTGGTGACACCAGAGTGGCAGGCCCAGCTACTGGAGAAACCCACACCTCTCACTGGTCTAAATCCAGTAGGGAGATTTATTATAATGGTGATGCCCGTGTATGGCAAACCAGAATTGGAGAAGACACCCACTTCATGGCTCCCTTTATCACAGAGTGCTACAGCCAGGGACCATCTTGTCAGGGAACACATTGCTTGAACTTCTAGAAAGATACTGAGCTTCCAGGAAGTTCTGAAAACAAGGAATAATCAAAGTCAAGATGCTTGGGGATAGCCTATTAGGGATTGATTAGGAGATGGCTAGGAGAGACAGTCACAGAGCATAAGTGCCTACCACAGATCTGCTGGGAAGAGTAAGTGGTGGGAATGTTCAGTGGAATGCTCACACATTGTAGAAGGGAGAGAGAAGTCTCACCTGTGTGTTTCTGTGACTGAGAGTGCTGCGATCTCTAAGTCTATGGCTAGAAGATTACAGTTTCCAAAGTTTCCTCCTGGTCACAGGTTAGTTTATTGCAAACAGGTCCTGGGAACAGATGGCTCAGTTTCTTTAGTGCAGAATTCGGTGCTTTGTTTACTTTCCCTAGTTCTTCTTCATATACAAGCATACCAAGAGTCTTAAATATTTGCTGCTTCTGGGTATATAAGAAAAGGGTCCAAATACTTACCTAACTAACAGTATAGTTTCTCTTTTCTCAGTATGAGAGATTGAACCCTCAAAAGAAGATCACTCACTAGGAAGTCATCATGTAAAGTGGAAGAGAGATCCACCTCAAAGAACATCTGAATTGCTATACAAAAAAACAAGAAACATGAAAAATCTAGTCATCAGGACTCCTCCAAAGTTCATCATTCTTCAATAATTAATCCCAAAAATATTAAAGTAGATGAAATGTTGGACAAAGATTTCAGAAGACAATAATTTATATGATTGATGATCACTAGCAGGATATAATTGGTAGCGAATGAAGTAGGGAAGATAATCCAGATTATTATGGGAGGGAATTTTTATGTAAGAGAGAAATCCAAATAAAGAAAACAATGAAAATCTTGAAATGAAAACGTCAGAGCAAAGCATCATCAATCTAATAGACCAAACAGACAAAGGAACAGGGCCTGATGATAAGATTGGTATGTTACCATATTCAGATAGCAGTGAAGAAAAAAAAGAAATTACCACAAGTTCCATTAAATGTAGGACACAATTAAGGGAACTAACAAATTTTGGCATAGAAAAAGGAACTGACAACAATGCAAGGAAATGTTTAAGAGATGAACAGTGAAAGATGATTAAGCCCTTCAATAGAATGCTGGAACCTCCTTGCATTATGCTCCCTAAGAGGACATGCTGCTTTGCAAAGCTAGAGAGACAGACTTTAAATGTAGAATTGTTATCCAATAATCCATGTCCACAAAATTCAAAAAAAATAAAGGAAAAGGAGCTGAGATAAAGGCTAAAGGCATACACAGCATATTCCGTGAAATAGTAGCAGAAAGTTTTTTAAATCTAGGGAAACACATGGACATCTACATACAAGAGATACTTAGAACTTTAAATTGATAGGACCAAATGAAAGCCTATCCATGTTGTATGCTAAAATATGGGAGTCTAGAACAAAGCAAGAATACCAGAAACTGTAACAGACAAGTGCCAAGTTACTGATAAACTTGAAAGCCCATGAGAACAGCTACAGACTTTTAAGCCTAAAGGAGTGGAGAAAAAATTAATGTAAAGCAATGAAAGAAAATTACTGTGTGGAGCCAAATATAATTATTGTATGTAGCAGAGTTACCTTTTAAAATCAAAGAAGAGGTGTTTGGAGAGAAAGTTCAAGGTTAAAAACCTTTGCTTTGCAAGCAAAAGTTCCTTAATTCAGATCCCCAGATCCACATAAAAATGTCTAGTGGAAATGGCCTGTGGACTGCAACTCCAGCCCTTGAAGGCAGAGCCTGAGAATCTCCAAAACGAACCAATAAAGAGATAGAGAAATACAGGATGGTTCTGGATGTTACCCTTGGATGTCCACAGGAAAATACATCAAAATACCCATTTATTCAAACACACACACACACACACACACACACACACACACACACAATGTGCACAAAAAAAAAAGAAAAGAAGAAATAAAGTCCTTCAATTAGAAGAATAAACTAAAGCAATTTTTTTCCATTCACCCAACATTGCAGAGGAAACGTAAAATAATATGACATTCAGAAGAAGAAAGAAATACATAATATGAGAGTTTAGGACAGAGCAAATCCTATTGTAACAGATAATCAAATAATAAATTAGGGAACAATAAAATATTATTAACCTCGTAAACTCCCAATCTGTAAGATGGATCAGGAAGAATGAACAGAGTATTTCAAACCAGAAGATAAAAGCTCCAGAGGAATTAACACATGCATACTTTTCAATAAAACTCCAAATGTAAATAGCCTTCTTCAAGTCTCCATTTGAAAAATACAGATGGAATAACTAGATTAAAATATCAAGAACAAAATGATTGTTGTCTGCAAGATACTCACCTACTAGAGAAAGATAAACAGATTAAAAATGAATGAATGAAAATCAATAGGTAACTATATTAAACCTGACAAACACTTCAAACTTAAAAAGATAAAGGTCATATTAATAAAGGGAACAATTTATCAACAATATTTGTACTAATAGTACTAATAATTTGTACTATATTCATAATAATGGAAGAATACATCAAGAAGATATAACTGTTATAAGTATATAAGCACCAAATGTCAATGCATCCAATTTCATAAACAAACATTGCCAAATTTAAAGAATATGGGCTCAAATGCAATAATAATGTGTAAACTTAATACCCCATTCTAATCAATAAATAGCTCTAACACACTGTATTATACCTCAAGAAAACTTCAAATTAGATCCATAGATCAAATGAACTTAACACATATCCCATTCAACAGATGCAGAATAATTCACATTTTTCTTAGTAACCCATGGAACTTTCTCCAAAATAGACCACAGTTTATGCAATAAAGTAAACATTAACAAATGCAAAAAATAATTTTTATCTTATCAGATCATAGCAGAATAAAATAAAAAAACAAAAGCAAGATTAAATATGGGAAATATACCAATTTATGGATCTTCATCAAAACACTTTTGAATGAAAAGCAAGTCATTGAGGAATCTCAAGTAAAAAGTATGATGATGAATCTCACGGTAAAGAACCTGACAGACCAAAATCAAAATTAATGAGAGGGAAAGAAATAATAAAGAATATAAATTGATGAGCTAAAAAGTGAAGGGATAGTACAACAGAATTAATTAAACAAAGTGATAATTATTTGAAATGATACATGAAATTAAGGGATTTGGCTTCAGGTCCCAGCAAGACCCACAAAGCTGCAAAACAGACAGACAGACATACAGATAGACAAAACTAGCAAATTCTTAGCTAAATTAACCCAAAGAACGCTAAGATCAAAAGAGATAAAACTTTGAGCTAAAAAGAAGGCTGTTGTCATAGTTATTACTGAAATCCAAATACACACTAAAGAATATTTAAAAATTATATGGGAAAACCAATGGGAAATCTCAAAGATATGAACAAATATCTAGACACATATGACCTACCAAAATTCAGCAAGGGATTATTTAATAAAACCTAAATATAGTGCTAACAATCACTGACATCAAAGATGTAGTGAAAAGTCTCCCAACAAGAAAATCCCAGAACTATATAGATTTACTGAATTTTACAGACCTTTCAAGGCATATTTAATCAAAAATGGCATTACCCTGACACAAGAACCAGAAAATAATACGAAAGAAAATCATAGAACAATTTCTCTGGTGAACATAGACACAAATGTTTTCAAGAAAGTACTTGTGAACTGAATTCAGCTATATATTAAAAAAAAGTTCATAGTGACTAGTTGGTTTCATTCAGGGTGGTTCAATATACAAAACTGACATATGTAATATATTACATAAACAGATATGTGGGTAAAAATTACATGATCATTTGAATAGATGAAGAGAAAGCCTTTGAAAAAATTCAGTTTGGTTTCATGATAAAAGCTTTAAGGGAAGCAAGATGAGGAGAAACAAACCTTATCATTATGAAAAGTATATAACAAACTGTAACATTTATCCTTGATTGTCAACTTAATGGGATGTAGAATCAGCTAAGATTAGCCTGAACATGTCTGGGAGGGAATTTCCAGTAAAGACTAACCAAAAGGAGATGATATACCTTCACAGTGGACGCAGCCCATGCATGTATAGACAGGTCTGAGGCAAAAGCAGTAGCTGGTTTTGTTTGTTTGTATGCTGGTGAGTCTACCTGTTCTGTTGTTGCTATTGCTGTTACCTTTTGTTGACTTCAGATAAAACTTCTTTAATTTTAATTTTTACCTCTTTGATTCTTTGTCACATACAATGAATTTATGTTTTCATCCCTTACCACCTAATCTCATACATCCCTCCTGTCCCATTAACCAGTTTCTTCTTTACAGCCAGACTCCCTCCTAAATAAATAATTATTTATTTTTAATTCCATTCCAAAGCAATAGAGGATATGGTAGGTAGGGCACGAGAGTAGGCAGGGGAGACATGGCAGCAGAAGCAGGAGGCTGATGGCTGACATTATAGAAATACTCAGGAAGAAGAGGGAAAGTGTTCAGGAACTGTGGCCAGGCTACAGACCACAAGGTATGTTTACTGTGACATACTTCCAACAGCAATGCCATACCTCCTTATTGAGAACACTCAAGCTTGAAATCTCTATTTCTTGAAGACAGATGCCAAGGTCATTCCTTGTGGTCTCAGTTGCAGTGTGCCTCCTATGCTAGCATAGTTGTAGGCTGACTCCTGTTGACTTTCCCTCAAAGGACAGGGATCTTGTCTTGTCTTGAATTGGGATAAAGGGCACATATTTATTCCTGTTCTTTGGAAGTTATCTAGACATCAGTTAACAAATCTAAAAGTTGGGCACAGAGCTTTATCATTGTGATTGTATCACCATGTTCCTGACCTATCAGCAGTCTGTTCTTTTTCCACAATGAATGTGGCCATTAGGACATATTAGCATGTCTAAGGATTGGCAAAGCTGTATTGTTGGTGGTGGTCCCACCTATTGTGGACCTTGTACTTGTATTCTGTCTGCCACTATTGATGTCATCTCTCTGCATAGTGTACAGACCATAATAAAGGTGATTTGGCTTTGTACTTTTCCAAGATCCCGTTGACCCAGCCTGATTGAATTCCTGCTGATCTGATAACTATCAGGATAGAAAGGTAAGTGCTCAGGAACCTACCTTGAGGAACCCCACACCTCCTATCTGGAGATCAAGTGTTTAAACACATGAACTTGTGGGAAGATTTCACATTCAAAGTGTGACTCCAAATTAAATAAAGGTACCTAAAATTTAAAGCTATGATCTACATACGAGAAGCAAACATGCAATGATTGGCTTTCTGGGCCTGTTATACTTTCCACCCCCTTTTTCCTGTGAGTTTCATAAAATTTCCCATGTATATGTGCCATATTTTCATTATCCATTCATTAGGCTGATTTCATTTCCTAGCTATCATGAGTAGAGCAATAATAAACATTATACTAGTTAGATATAGGCATCGGCTTGACATTGAAGGCTGAACTTTTGCACATCTGTAAAGAATTGGTAGTTAAGCCAAAGCTAAGCAAGTTGCAAGAGCCTTGCCATATTGACATATGGAAGAAGCAGCCCATGGTGGGTGGAAGCACATTTCCTAGGCAAATAAGTAAGACCGAGGGAACTGGTTCACACATTTGGCATACTTAGATGGATTTGGTAAACTTACAGTCTGGAAAGTGAGGTTTGACCTTCTCTCACCAGTTTTTTTTTTTTTTTCGTTTTTTCATTTTTATTTATTCAATTGCGTGTGTGTGTGTGTGTGTGTGTGTGTGTGTGTGTGTGTGTGTGTGTGCGCCTGTGTGTACAACCACGGGCGAATTCGGGAACCACCATGGACCGCCTCCTCCTTGTTTACTCTGCCCCGGGATTCACAGGCTCTGCCCTACCAGGACCAGAAGCGCAGGCCGCCCCCGCTTCCGCCTGGCGTCTATACGTGGGATCTGGGATCCGAACTCAGGACCTTCCGCCTGCAAGGCAGAGGCTCAACCCCTGAGCCACCTCTCCAGCCCTCTCTCACCAGTTTTATGGATATACTGTGGTCATTTTCCTCAGCTCATGAACACACCTGACAAGATGAACTATTAACTATAGTGGAAAAATCTTAAGCAAGGATAAAATACCTTGTCCCCTAGCTGTTTGGTCATGAATTTTTTGGCAACATGCAGATAAACTGCAACAAACATGGATATGTCAGTATCTCTGTAGAGTGATATTGAGTCCTTACTATATCAAAGACAGAAATCATCTTAGAGTAAAAGGAGGAAGAAAAGTATTCTAATTAAATGGAATACAAGCAGGTATAGTTATTCTAATATCTTCCAAAATAGACTTCAGACCAAAACTGGCCAGAAGAGATAAAAGAGCAATACATCAAGAGGTTATCAAAAATTAGGGACATACTAACCAAACATGGGTTTATCCAATTTCATAAAACAAATACTGTACATGTACAGGTCACATTTTAAGTCTGTCACAAATGATTTAAATATACAACTTTATCCATAAGAAAGTCTTTTGGATAAAATAATAAACAGAATACCATGGAGTTAAAGGTCATCATAAATCAAGTGACTTTTATACATATGTAAATAACATTCTACCCAAACAAGAAAGAATGCACATTATTCATATCAACCCATAAAACCTTTATCAAACTACTGGCACAGATATAAAACAACCCTCAGCAAATACAGGAAGTTGAAATTGTATCTTGTGCTCTATTTGACCACAATGGAATGAGGCTAGATATCAACGGCAAGAGAAAAAGCAGAATGTACACAAACTCATGTATATTAAAACAACATACTATTGAATGATGGATCACTGAAGAAATACAAAAAGAAATCAACAAAATGAAATGAAAATGAAAACACAACATACCTAATTCTATGAGACATGATGAAGGTAGTCATAAGAGGAATCTATATAGTTCTAAGTGTCAGAAAAGTCAGAGTATTTAAATAAATTAATGATTTACCTCAAAGCCTTGGGAAAGCAAGAGTAAACCAAACTTGAAAGCAATAGGCAAGAAAAAATAATCATGATTGGCACAGAAATTAATGAGCTAGGAAAAACAAAGAATTAAATGATAATTAAGAGTTTGTTCTTTGAAGACTGATAAATCAAAATTAACCAAAAATGAGAGAGAAGACCCAAACTAGCAGAAGTATAAATGAAAGGGGGAAAATTACAACAGATACCAATGCAACTCAGAAGATCATAGCTACATACTTTTTAAAAATATCCTACATTTAAAATTTAAAAGAAATGGATAAATTTCTAGATGTATATGACCTGCTACATTTAAACCAAGATGAAATAAATAATTTAAACCAAACTATAACAAGCAACAAGGTTGAAGCAGGAATTAAGAAATCTCCTAAAAAAATCCAGAACCAGATGCATTCACTACAGAATTTTACCAGTTCTTCAAAGAACTAACACCAATACTACTCAAATTATTCTATAAAATATAAAAGGAAAGAATGCTTCCAAATGTTTCTTGAAATCATTGTTATACTGATACCAAAACCAGATAAAGTCTTGGCCAAAAAGGAGAAAATTATAGACTGATCTCTCTGATGAGCATAGCAGAAAAACCACTCAATAAAATATTTATAAACTGGATCACTCCCATGTGCCTTGGCTCTGTGGATACCAGGGCTCCAGAATGGCATTGGTTGTATCACTGAAGGAGATGTTCATGAGTGTTAAACTGGGGGAACTGCCAAGCTGGATACTGATGCAGAATTTCACCCCTAGAAACATCAGTGGAACAGTTCAGAGAGGTTATTATCCGTATTACAAGTACATCTAGGTGAGACAAGGCAGCATACACCATAGCATAGAATGAACATGCTGCTGGCTGCCTATGTGCTATTCAACTACCTTTCTTACAAGGAACTCAAACATGAGAGAGGGCTCAAGTACCATTCTGAAAAGGGGAAAGTGTGATACTCAGCACCCCTTAATATAACTGACTGCCTGGCTGCCCAGGAAGAATCCCCATTATAGCTGAATGGATCTTTTCATATGCTGACTAAGAACAGTGTCCAATAAAAGGCAGCTGATAAAAAAAATACAAATCAAATTCAACATCATTTCACAAAGATCTTTCATCATGATCACGTAGGCTTTATTCCAAAGATAGAGGGATGACTCCACATACATCAATGAGTAAATGCAATTCATCACTTTGCATGGACTAAAAATCAGAAAGTACATGATAATCTCAACAGATGCAGAAACAACCTTAGAAATTATCTGACAACCCTTCATGATAAAATTTATGGTGATGCTAGGGATGCAAAAAGCATACCTCAACATAAGAAAGACTATATATGATAAACCTGTGAACATCATTCTATGTGGAGAACTAGTGAAAATATTTCTGATAGATGAGCAGCACATTATTGTTATTAATGGTAACATAATCTAAAAGAGATCCTGAACTGAAACAGAATTTTGAGCTCTTCAATGAATTTGCTCTGTGACAATGAATAATTGCATTCCTGGGTCTTATGTTGGTGGAGAGGGGGAGAGATGAACAACTCTGAAAATGTACAATGGTAATGTGAAGATCAGTTAACAAAGAGAAACTAACATAAAGGAGAGACTTAAATAAGAATTTATTAGAGTTTAGGGCCTGGTGGTCAATGGAATCATAGTTTAGCCTTAAGGTAGGAGAGCATTAGAAGAGAAAAAAATACCTTGAAGTTGTAGAGGATAGAGAGAGAGCTGCCATGACAGCGTGGCAGGAACAATCTGAAGAAGGGAAAGAATGTGCAGAGAGAACAGAGAACATGAGAAGAGAGAGTTTCTGGGCAAACTACACTCTTCTATGACCTCAGATGTTGCTATGAAGTTGCCTGGAGTTGTTAAGGAAGCATAGCCATGGGGGATAGGGAGTGAAGACAGCTGGGAATGTAAAAGGTGTGGTCAGTTTAGGTCATCACCTTTTTTCTAACTAGGGTGGAAGATGCTTCATAAAATTGCAGCTGTGATTATCACTGGGCAGTAATGATTATAAAAAAGTATTGAAAATGTGGCTGGTGAAATGACTCAAGGGTTAATTAAGCAAAAGGACCTGAGGTCAGATCCCAGATCCCACACAAAAAATGACAGGAAGTGTGTGGGGGAGGAATGGCAGCTGCCCTGAAAGGTAAAGACTGGGAAACCTCAGAGAAAAACAAGAAGGATATAGAACAATCCAAGATAATTCCTGAAGTCACCCTTGGGCCTCTATAGCCACACACAATTCCTGCTTCTCGCCCACATGCGCACACACACACCCACACACACACACCTACACATGCAAATATATGTGTGTATGTACCTATAGACATATGAACATATATATGTATTAGATGATGTCATGCTTACAAGAATAAGTAAATCAAGTCACTACTTCAAATTTCATTTGAAATACACAGAAACACTGCATTGGCTGACACATTTTATTCAAAAAACTCAAAATTACTATAGCTTGGACTAGGCTCAGAGAAAAAAAAAGCTATAATTCTAATACAATGTAAGTGTCAAGTATGGGATGAATTGTTTTAGAAGTCACAGGTGATATTTTTAATGCATTAAGGGTTTCCTGAGTAATAGAATCCACTTACTGAAACATACAACCCTGTTACTCAGATATCACATTTTTGACAACACTGTTTAATAGTGGTTTTGAGGACAATTCTAACCCTGGCAGTTACACCAGAATTGTCGGTGACAGTGACACCATTTTCATTTCCTGTGGCTAACTTCCCTGACTATCTCTCAGGTATTTTTCTTTCAGAATATGAAAATTTATAAATCCAGTTGGTTAACATTCCCAGAAACACATCTATCAATTAAATTCTCTTGCTTCATAGTTTTTCACTCTCTTGAGATATTTTTTATCCATTCTGAGTTGCAAATCAACACTTGAAAAAAGTGTAGCCATTAATATGAGTGTTTTTTTTTCCAGAGGAAAGATTACTAGTAGGAATCTGTGATCAATAGAAAGTGACCCTTTGTTCTGAATTGGAAATTGACCTAAAGGAATACTGAATAAATATTTGATGTATCTATGGACAGAGGTAAAGTTTTTTTAAAGTGGTACATCTTTTTATTTTACTATGCACATCTCAAAATTAAGGAATGAATCACTAGATAACAACACCTAAATATAGATGTTCATAATTTTCTAAGGTCATTCTGTATTATCTGTTCTTATTTCACAACTTATTCCAAAAAGTAAAGGAGCCAGTATCCTCTTGATGTTAAGATCAATCTCAAAGCTCTCTGTATGCAAAATGGAAGTAGGTCAGTGCCATATTTTATGAAGTTAGAATTTGAATTTGGGGTATAAAGAGAAATGGAAAAGTTTACTTGCAGAAAATGCATCAGGAAGCACTCAAAAAGAAGAAAAAATATCAACCTAGAAAGTAAACCTAATGCATTTTAAACTGATAAATCATTCACCTCTGCAACCTCCTATTATTGCAGAGCTGGAAAACCTTTATGGCCTCAGATAAGATACAATTTAGTAGAAGGAAATAAAGGCCACATGAGGAAAAACAGGAAAGCATCTTTTCCAAAGCCGGATTCCAGAGATCCTGTGCTTTACCTTTCTACCTATCAACTCCTACCCAAATCAGAATGGGCCCAGTGATAAATTAAGAAGAAAAGTCACTCTTAAAGTAGCTTTTGGGGGGGCTGGAGAAGTGGCTCAGGGGTTAAGCCTCTGCCTTGCAGGCAGAAGGTTCCAAGTTCGGATCCTAGACCCCACGTATAGACGCCGGGCGGAAGCGGGAGCGGCCTGCTTTTCTGGTCCTGGTAGGGCGGAGCCTGTGAATCCCTGGGCAGAGTAAACGAGGAGGTGGAGGTGTCCATGGTGGTTCCCGAATTCGTCCGTGGTTCTACACACACATATACATATACACACGCACACATGTACAATTGAATAAATAATAAAAAAATTTTAAAAAAAAAGTAGCTTTTGGGGAAGAAAAATGAAAATTAGATAAAAAAGAGGTATTAGACCTTAACCAGTAAGTAAAAGAACAAGTAAAGGGCTATTATTTTCATATAGTTTTTATATTATATATTATGCTATATTTATGACAGATTAAAATACTTTATCAATCAAAGAAATTCAAACAGAGGAGGCCAGGAGAATCGGAGAAGCTACTGAGTTAAGGATCGGGGGCAAATTTTTCATAACTGAGGATTAGACTAATGTGTTTGCCAGAAAAGTATTGATTTGAAATTCCTCTATTAATATTCTGTTTTATAATGACATAATGACACAAATATAAATGTGTTAATAAATGCATTTGAACTGGTGCATGAGTTTTAAAAGTTCAGTTTTTAAAATTCCAACAATTTCAATATTTATCAGATGTTAACTCTTGCTAGAGTTGGGAAGAAAAGACCGGAGTATGTTTTTCCTGATGCATCCTCCAGTATGACATGGTTCATGTAGGCTTAGCATTTCAGCATATGGTTGCCCGGTGGTTATAGTACTGATGATATGAAGACAACAGAATTCAGAAACCCTTCATGAGACTCCATTTTTTTCATGGAATGACAGAAAAGGTAATGTTTAATTTTCATTGTCAACTTGACTGGATTTAGAATCACAAAGGAGACACATCTCTGGGGGTGTCTGTGAAGATATGTTCAGAAAGAAGTTTAGATAAGAAAGATGAGTAAACATGCACACACATGCGCGCGTGCACACACACACACACACACACACACACACACACACCACAAATGTGGACAATGCCATTCCTCAGGATGTAGAAATCATTCCCCTCTTACTACTTCCTGAACCCAGGTGTGTGTGCAAGTTCTGCAACAGCTGTGAGCCACTCCTGCCATTTTGCCTTCCCTAACAGGATGGACTCTATCAACTCAATTGTGAGCCAAAAAAAACCCAAAAAAAACAACAACAAAAAAAAACCCTTCCACTCTCTCTAGTTCATTCTTGAAAGTTGTTTGGTCTATCCATGAGAAGTAGTACAGAAAATTGGAATGGTGAGGCAATTATTGTGATAAACTTCACAGTATGGATTATAATGTTTTTGAACTGGTTTGCAAGAGGAATGAGAAATTCAAAACTGCACTATGTGAAGTTCTTAGCAAGTCATTCTTATGTGAGCTTGGAAGACAAGAATGACAATAGAAATGTAGATACTAAAAATCAGGTTTGTGATGTTTCTGAAAGGAATAGAACTCTACCAAGAACTGGGCCAGAGATCATTCACATTGTGTTCTGCCAAAGAATTGTTCTGGGTTTTGTATATACCCTGAAAATGTGAATAGAGATTAACTCAAAACTAATTTCTTGTATAACAAGAAATTTCAAGGTGTAAGATCTAGGCTGTGGCGTGGTATTGTTTGCTGCGCTTGGTCAGATCTACAATAAGGGAGAGCAGAAAGTTGTGAAAAATGCTCAGGTTGTAGAGGAAAAGAGTGTGAACAAACTTATGTGGATTTAAGGATAGCTGCAATTGTTGAAGAGATTAGTTCCATTAAAAAGAAGTTTGTGCTTTACAGTAGAACAACAGAAATGCCCCAAGGGCAACACTCCACTCAAAAAAAGCAACTTATGAAAATGCAAATGCATTTGAAAAGACAGAGCTTAAACTGAAAATTATACAACAAGGATTTTGTAGTGGAAAACAATCACTTAAGGAATTGTTTCCCAGGTTCAGTCTCCAAGATACCTAAAATTTATAACAGATGTGTTAGTAGGTTGCAAGAGAACATCTCAAACTGGTGGCAGAATTTGAAGCATCATCCACATGATGCTAACTTTATAAGTATGCAAAGTACAAGAGCCAAGATGGCTTGGAAACTAACACTAGAGTTCCATTAATCCTCTGACACTAGACAATGTGTGACAGGGTCAGAGTTCCTACAAGGAATGCTATTGTGGAAATGAAGCCTCAGTTGCAGCAGAGATCCCAGGATGTCGGAGATGCCAAGACAATGCAGTAAGTGCCAAAGAAAATAGCAGGTACTGAGCAAGCCAGACCAAAAGAGAAGATACATAAGTTTCAGACAATAGAACCAGAAAGGGTGGGCTACTCAACCAAATCTATTGGAGCCCATATTATGCCAACACCAGCTCCTGATGCCATACATACAGGGCTTGATTTTTGCCCTGAGGGTTTCAATCTTCCTTTGGTTTGTCCTTTCCTTATTTTCTCTCTCACAATGGGAAAATTTACCCTATGCATTTATATTAGAAGTATGTAACCTTTAAAAAAAAGGAGCTTATGACTAAGAATTTGTCTTAAGTCTCTTCTGAGACTTTGATATTTTTACTTTTGAACACTATTTGGACTGTAAGACTATGGAGACTTTTGAGGTTGAAATGAGTACATTTTATATTATGAAACAGCTATATGAGCCTTTGAAGACCAAGGGTGATATGCCTATAGTTTAACAGTGATGCTTTAGTTTTCACCCTCCCCCCAATTCCTTCACTTAATGGTCACTTCCAAGTTTTCTGGATGTTGCAGGTATTCCTAGTGAAGTACGCAAGTCTAAATGTTCCATGCTAGCATCTGCATATAAAAAAGAACATGCAGTGCTTATCTTTCTGTTCTTAATGTTGTGCAGATGCATCTAATTACCAACATATTTCATAATTTCAAAATTTCAATTTTCTTGATAACTGAAGTGTTTTATTGTGTGTATGTATCTTTGAAGAGAGGGTGCAAAAGACCACAGGTGGCAAGAAGATGTAAAGGGAAATAATGGAATGAAAGTTTAAGAGTGGAGGGAGATGAGTAGATAGGGCACAGAAGGTGGGGGAATAACAAACAGCACTAAGATCATAAGGTACAGTCAGATGGAAAACGTCTCTATTATAAGTTTATTAAAAAAGTATGAAAACACATGCTATATACAGAAAACACAGAAAGATAAGGCATTGAAGAAAAATTCCCTGTGATGCTCTTATAGAAGCCAGAGACAACTAAACAAATTTACCAGTACCAGATTTATGATACCTCAAATAAATAGTTGATCACAGAAGTTTCAAAGGGCCCCAGAAGACATAGGGTTTTTCCATTGCTCTTGGTTGTCCTTCAGAAATGGACAAGAAGACCCTGCTGCTGAAGATATTGAATACAGTGATCATAGATCATGGGAAAATATAAGCTGAAACTGAACTGGAAGCTTCCTTCTTGATGGTCAGGTTTCACAGTATACTGGGAGAGAAGAGCAATCCATAGTCTTATCCAGCTGTGAAAACTGCAAGCTACAATAACAACTACCTGGCAAAAAGAGACCAAGAATGGCATGAATGTTAAGGGAGTATACTACCAGCTCCTTTCTGATTAGATTCACAGCCTGGTTTTCAACGGGGAACATATTCCTGGTACTATAAACCAGACCAAAAAACTGTGAAAGGGAGAATCATAAGTTATGGTGGGGGAACAAACTACTACAATTTAGCTGTAAGAACTTGATATCAAACTGCCTGCTAAACATTTATCACTATACCTCTTGATTAGAGGAGTACTGGGCTCTTGACAATAGAAGCTTCCTTTTGTATTGGAAGAAGTTTAATACAGAGAATGGCAACTGGACAAAGGGTAGAAAATAAATAACTGAGGAGTGCATGGCCCTAAACAGGACATCTAAATCACCCCTCTCCTCCAATACACACAAACCCAAGATTCAGGAAGCATCATGGAACAGGTCAAAGCCTGAAGGGGACAGAAGTGTGACCAGACAGTATCTTCTGGGCATGACAATGTGGTTGCAACCATGAACTCACCACAGCCAAGTCTAGTACTGTAAGACCTGCACAAGAGTTAGCCTACAGCATTTCACTAGGGAAAGGGGAATATCTCAAAAGGCTCCATGCTTGCCTGAGAGACTACTTGATGAGAGAGAAAACGAGTTTTTTTTCTCAGTGGTATACCCACTGATATATAATAGTATTGGATAGTATGGTTTGAAAACAAATCCACTGTATTCATGTATGTAACTCTAATAGAATAAAAATAGATTTAAAAATAATGGTCAATGCAAGTGGATTAGGAAAATGTGGTACATTTATACAATGGAATACTACTCAGCCATCAAAAAAGATGTTTTAATGAAATTTGTTGGAAATGGATGGAATTAGAAAAAATTATATTGAGTGCAGTATCCCAGACACAGAAAATTAAGCGCTGTATGTACTCCCTAATAGGTGGATCCTAGTACTAAACCCACTTAGTGACATACTCAAAGATAAATCTCTGTAATACCTAGAGTAATTGCAAAGATTATAAACAGGAGGGAAGGGGAAGGAAGGCTTCACCAGAAATAAGGAGAGGGGATCATGCTACTGCAGAGAAAATAGGCCACCATCAAGTACTGCAAGTAAGTACTGAGACATCTGGTTAAGCTCATAGACTTTCCTTCCTGGTCACTTGCAACTGAGAGGGTTTAATCTCACCAGTCAGGGAGGGCATAGAGTCTGGCAGAGATGGTAACTATCCTGCAAATGGGAGACTGAGCCCCCCCCCCACCACCACCACCACAGGTCTCCTACTCTTATTCCATCTACCTCATATAGTAAAATTCTATTATAACAGCCTTTTATCTCTGGCTAGGAGGTGACATCCTATACCCATCAGGATGGAGCCAAGGGCAGTGCAGGAACAGCAAAACTGAAAAAAAAAAACCCACCATAATTCAGAACATCAGAGACCCTACATTAATCACGTGGAACCAGGCCAGCCTAATCTCTTCTCATCCTAAAGCTCAGGGAAATTTGCGGAAGAGGGGGCGGTAAGATTATAGGAGCCTAAAATGGGGAGGAGCAATGATGTGCAAGATACTCCACCCAAATTAGGGCCGAAGTAACCATAGTAGGACTTTGCAGGACCTGCGCAATGACTGACATATCATTGACACCCCCCCAAAGTCTAGCATGGACCACAGGCACTAGGATCCTTAGAGGTAAAGGATTAACAGCCACAATAGTGTTCCTATACTAAAAGGGAACAATAGAAAGGGCACTAGGCAGTGCTACTGAGTCCTTACACCTTATTAGAGAGGAAGACCCAGAAGGAAGTTTGACATTCACACTAAAGGATGCTTCAGGGATGGGGGGGGAGAGGGCACTGGGAGAAAGTGGGGAGGGGGAAGGAAGGGGAAGAGGGGGAGGGAGCAAAGGGATATGGGGAAGGGATGAAAGGAGGGGACTAGGGTACCTTTTAAGTTTGTATGAGTGGAAAAAAATAATAATAATGGTCAATGGTGGGAAAAAAAGAAATTAGAAAGAAAGAATAAGAAATTAGAAAGAAAGAGCTGCAAGTTGCCTTTTCTACAGTGATGGACTACACTCTTCAACTGTAAGCCAAAACAAATCCCTCCCCCTTTAGTTGTTTCTCGCAAGCATTTGGTCACAACAATAAGAAAAATAACTCATACAGGTGAATTAAGGACATTTCTTGATTACTAGTTTATGATTTTTGCATGTGCTCTCAATTTCAGGAGATTATGGTATAGTGGTCCAGTCACTAGAAAAAAGTACTTTCACATGTACCTAAAAGCAAAGTTTAATTGCAATGTGGATTCTTATTTGGATGGAATTAACAAAACAATATGTGTGCAAGTGTGTACCTATGTGTATGTGTGTTATCTGTACTAAAGGGATGTTAATTACTTTAACTCCTAGTAATGTGGTTATAATATACTTTATAAATGTGCAAATCCATTCATTTGCACACAACACACAAAAAAATTCTACATATAAATGTGTCCTTGATTGTGATAAACATTGGCTTTTTTGGATGTATTGGTTAAAAATATTTCAATTACATAACTAAGAGATATTTATAAATGTCTTAGTTTCTAAAAAGAGATGAATGTATAGTACCACTAGTATTGCACAAATTATCACGTGGAACCAGGCCAGCCTAATCTCTTCTCATCCTAAAGCTCAGGGAAATTTGCGGAAGAGGGGGTGGTAAGATTATAGGAGCCTAAAGATGGGGAGGAGCAACGATGTGCAAGATACTCCACCCAAATTAGGGCCAAAGTAACCATAGTAGGACTTTGCAGGACCTGCGCAATGACTGATGGCTTACAGTTGAAGAGTGTATTCACGTGATAATTTTTTTTAAATGAACTTTCTATCTAATAATACTTTTTGTTCAAACTTCATCTCAATGAACGAATTCTTTGACAATGCTTATAATTTGTGTTTGAATGAAAGCATTTTTTACAAAGTTAAAAATATCACAAATAGCTTTGTAATTTGAAAAAACATAAGTCATAAATAGACATTTCCTTGGGATGCTATAGCAGCAGCTTAAGAAAGTTGTTTCAGCCCAGGCTAGTACCACAGGTCTGTCATCCCAGCTGCTCAGGAAGTTGAGATGCAGGATTCTAAGTTAAATAACTTCCTGTGCTGCTGAGTAAGTTTGAGGCCAGCCTGGACAACTTGATAAAACCCTGTTTTGAAATTTTAAAAAAAATCATACAGAAAGAGGGATTGAGGGTATACCACAGGACTAATGTGCTTAATCCAACATGTGCAAGGTTTTGGGTTTAGGCCCCAGTATTGACTTCCCTAAAAGGTTGTTTTTGGTTTTGGTTTTGGTTTTGTGCAACATGTCACAAATAACTCAAAATTCTATTTATTTTCAAAGACAAGAAAATTAGGTATATACAGTAAAACAAATTATATACTTGAGCTTAAAAGCAAGAAAACAACTTAGAAACAGAATAATAAATTCAGGATCTAATAAATTAAGCCATCGATTAGTGTGGATGGTTTTAACTTGAAAAAAATTAGTAATAGTATTGATTTCATTTTGATGAAATATCTGCAGCATAAAACATAAACATAAAACCATTCCTGAGTGGGAAATCCACGAGTGTAAAGAAAAAAAACCAACCATCTAAAATATCAAAAACAAAAAGCAAGAAAATGGACTCTCACACACAAAAGTAAGCCATGATAAAAGTGAACACACAACAAATGTAAGAATTACTCTCTACTATCCATCATGATGTAATGTAACAATAGGAAAAAAAAAAATCTATGGAACGAATGATCAGAGCCAAATAAAGGAGTAGAAATAAATTTCAGATAATATGATACTGTAAAAACTTATTCCAGGGTTAGGAAGATGACTCATCGCTTAAAGCCCTTGCCTCACAACTTCCTGGTGACTATGGCAGTGGCTTGTAATTCCAGCCTGGAAGGCAAAGCTTGGGAATCCTCAGAACAAAGCAGAATGGTGGAATAGCAATGTAAGATGATCCTGATGCCACCCTTGGATCTCCACAGGTGCACACTCTCACGTGTCATCATGTGCACCCACCTGCACATACCACCCATGTGCAAAACACACACATGAATACGTGGAAAAAGATTAAAAATGACAATAAAAATTTATTGCAGACTTAGAAAAAAAAGACATTTAGATATTGACAAAAAATTGTGAAATAAGAATTAACTGACAAATAATGATTAAACAATTTAAGAGATAATTAGTAAACTGTCTTTTAAAAGTCTTAAGGGAATAATCACAAGTACAGAACAGTGAGGTAAAGAAATAAAACAGAACAGGTAGAGACATGGAGAGTTAAAAGTCCAACATAAGTTAAAGGAAGAGTGATAGAAAACAGAATGGGGAACATATCATATTTAAATAGTCATTTCATTTGTTAATTAATTTTTAAAGTTGATGAAAGTATAAGTCTTCAAATTATGAATTTCAAAGACAACAAGAAAATGCTGAAAGCAACCAGAGAGCATAAACTTTCAACAAATTCTTTGAAATGAGAAAAAAGAATGAGATGAAATATTAGTATGTAGTTGTGTCTGTAATATTAACATGAACATTGCAAAGCCTTTGTGATAGGCATAATAGTTTTCTGTTATGTGGCTTTCCTCATTTTCTACCTGTTCTACATATTTTAGAATTAGAAATTAAAACTTGAGTGACTGGGATATGAGTTCAGTTGACAGAGTATTTGCCTAGCATGGCTGACTCTAAGTTTGAATCTTGATACCAGATTAAACCTGATGACGTAGTGCATACTTATATTCCTAGCATGGGTCAAAGTTTAAAGTTACTGTCAAATATATAATGAGTCTAAGACAACACATCACAAAAATATGAAAAGTTGAAAAGGAAGGAAGATTTAATATTTACAAATTATAAATATTTTATACATTGCAAAATATATGTATATAATTATACTATCTCAGTTGCTTATTATAATAATGTCTATCTCCTCATTTGAATGTACCAACCTGAGCAGTATTTAAAACATAGAATTAAGGTGGCCCTTTCTGGTGTTCAACTTGGAAGAACGTATCAATCATTTTGATGGTGGCAATATCATTATTTCAGAGATTGTCAAACTACAGCCCTTGGATTGCCACCTGTTTCTTTTTTACATAAATAAATTATTATTGTAACACCAACATACTCATTTGTATGTATGGTTGCTTTCCCTCTATAACAGTGAAGTTATTTAGCTGTAAGCCTAAAATATTTGCTGTGCGGCCCTTTAAGAAAAGATTTGCCAACTCCTGACTTAAATAATATCGCTTCTTGTTTTTTTTTTCCCTTTAACATATCAGCAATGCATTTTTATAGTGGAGTCACAAATCTTATATAAGTTTAAAGACAATAATTAACTAAGGTTAATGGTCATAGATTTGTACACAAAGGAAATGTGAAGTGAAAGTAAATACTGAGAAATTCTAAAATGTTTTTGAGTGTTTATTTAGTTGGATTGGCCATCCACAAGATTCTCAGTACTGAAGCAAAACTGGTTTTTTTGGATAACATGAATGCTCCAATCAGTCATCGGATTCTGCAGTGCAACCCCATTAATCTCATGTACATAGCATTTTCCCAGGCTCCCAGCCCCAACCAAAGTCTTATACTTTTATATTAGTTTATAATGTAGAGATATATGATTGGGAAAAGAGGAAAAAAATTCTTCTTCCATGTATGCAGTAGTTTCCCACTGAATAGCTGGAAATATTGGCTCTTCATAGATTTTTAGATCCTTAAAAAATAATGTTACTAAGATATGAAATATTCATTATAATGCTTGAAAAAAATAACTCATCACTTAGTCACTGACAGAAAAAACTAGATTTCTCAGCTCTATTTACTCGAACCTTGGGAAGTTGTCTTTTTTTTTTTTAGCTGGAGAAAACCAGATTGTTTTTCATTAAGATTATTTTACTGATTTAATCACTTAAGTCAATAAATTGTAATAATAGCTTCTTTGACTGAATAAGTTATTCCTTGACATAAATACAGCAAGGAAGATTACTGTCATTTCACTTCTTCAAGTCCTTTTGTTAGCAGACTCCACTCCCCCTTTCTGATAATTTTGTGTACCTTGGACCCACCCAGTCCCACACTTCCCACCTATTTCACAATGCCCACACATCTCACACTACCCACCCATCTCTTCCATCTGTCTTATATCTCTGTGGTTAATACCTATTCACTGTCTCTTAGTCTTGTTGATGGGTGCATGTCCCAAGCTCCTGATAATCATTTTACAAATAAATATTGAATGAATTAACTCGTTGATAGACAAACATTGATAAATCCCTTAAACGTGTAATAATCTTGCCCTGAATTCCTACATTTCTTAGTCTAAAAGAAAAAGAGAAAGGGAGTGAAGAAATGAGGGAGAGAGAGAGATACAGACAGAGAAATAGAGAGAACTAAATATGGTCATGCAATATAGTGAAGAATCTGGCATCTGCTCTTTATTTATTGTCTTGTCTGCTTTTATATTTATTGTCTCACCTTTATATAAACCACACGTGTATTTGCCATTTAAACAAATAGCTATTTGTTAATTATACTAGTTAAAAGTCACATTACATTAGTGGGATGAACTTTGAAATCCATTAGAATTTGTTAGGATCAAATAACCCCTCTTTCAACACTAATCAAGGGTAGAAAGGAGGGAAAAGCAAACAGTACGGTGCCGGTGGGATTCCCAGTCATTTTACAAGATGATTTGTCATCGGATTTATCTTTTAAAGGTCTGTAGAAGAACTGAGCCCAGACACAGGCAAGAATGCATAATTGCTCTTTTCCAAGCCAGAAACCATTTTTCTTTCTCATTGAAAGCTAAAGTCAGAATCTCAAGATTTGTGCCTTACAACTTAAGCCTCTTTACTGTTTTTCCCCCTCTACTTTTCATTTTATTTGTCAGGTTTTCCAAGATGCTCAATCGGGTAATTTCCAAAGAATGACAGTACCAGTTCCCAAAGCCAGTAATAAATTAAATTGCAGGATTACCTTTCCTTATAGAAAGCTTACAGATCCCCACAAAGCCTGCACAATGTACTTCCAGACCATCGTCTCTACCCCCCTTGGCTTAATCCCTCTTCCCCTAGCCTTGGGGAGAGCTCTTGGCTCAGTTGTGTCCTGTAACTGCCTCATATTGTAGTTGCTGTCACCACAATGTCTGTGCCATCCAAACAAAATGGACTTGTGTGCTTTCCAACCTTCTCGTAGCAAAATGTCTAGCAGGTCTGTTTTACAGGGTATCAGGAGAAATATAGGTAGTTTAAAGAAAGTCTGAGGACGAGAGAGATGATCATACGTGTCTGTGAACTGACTGTCTTCCTTCAGTCCCAGAACAAAGAGAAGTACTTTCAAGTTTTCTTTAAAGATAGAAGGCTAGTGATACATAAATGGCACTTCAAGTTTGTCACCAAAAAGCGGAACTGACTGAGACAGGAGTGGGCTCCATGGTGTGATTCACCAGTGGGCCACACCAAGGGGAAAGTGTTGAAGACAGAATAATGACCGTAATTCATACCGGCCTCTTTCATGACAAGGATCCTACTTTTTCATCTTTCATCCTCCAATAACTTCCAAATATTTGTTGTATAAATATTTGTTGAATGATTCAATGAGTTTTATTTCTTCTGGGCTTTCTTGAGAAGCACCAGTATTAAATTCTGTGAGTCATCAAGTGGAGAGAGAGAGAGGGAGAGAGAGAGAGAGAGAGAGAGAGAGAGAGAGAGAGAGAGAGAGAGAGAGGACACAGAAGTAGCATGAATAGAGAAATAAAATAATATGAATAAGTATACTCTGCTGCAGAAGTAATTTCTACTAGAGAGCACACAAAATAGTTATATATTATTATTAATAATGTACCTTTCAAAAGGTGGAAAGGTGAATTTATTTGATTAGCTATTCAGTAAGAATACAGTAAGCAGTTATGTGCTTTGTCTGTAAAGTAGATGTTGTATGGCCTTCATGTGCGCATGTGTGTGAGAGTGTGCGTGTATGTTCATGTAAATGTGCATGTGAGTATGATATGAATGTGTGTGCATGTGTATAAGCTAGAGATTGATTTTAGCTGTCCTCTATTACTTCCCATCTTATTTTTTTTTTTTTTTAGATTTTTGTCTTTCACTGGACCTGATTGCTAGTTTTCTGGTGATACATAAATGGCACTGCAAGTTTGTCACCAAAAAGCGGAACTGACTGAGACAGGAGTGGGCTCCGTGGGATGATTCACCAGTGGGCCACACCAAGGGGAAAGTGTTGAAGACAGAATAATGACCGTAATTCATACCGGCCTGTGTGGGCTAAGTTGGCTGGCCAGTGACCTCCAGGGATCCATGTGTCTCCACTACCTTTGCTACCAGTCCTGTATCTTTCACACGGATGCTTGTTCTAATTCAGTCACTGTGGATGATACATATGAAGTCACATGTCTAGCTGGCCTCCAGGTAAATTCTAAGGACACATCACACCCATTAGAAATGTAGACCATCTACCAGTATAGTCCACTCTTATTGTGCTACTTTTGAACAATGACAAAGATATAAAGAAAGGCATGAAGACTTTGAATAACATCTACCTGCAGCTGTCGCCTTCATGAGTGCCCTATTTAAATGGGTGTTCCCCTAGTCTTTCTAGCCTCCATGGGTGCCGTTCTGTCACCCAGCATCTGGATTTGTGCCATTCCTCTTCGCCCCCATCACCTCTACTTCTGTGGGGCTGACTTTTTTATATTTTGGTCTCATGGAAGCACGACTCCACCTGCTTAACTTAGCCCTCAGTATAGTCATTCTGCTAACCTGAAAAACAGAATTCTAATGATTCAAGGATTCATTGCTGGTAGCTTATTTGGAAATTGAAGATAGGCAAGGATAAGCAAGAGATAAAGTGCACAATATCAAATTACCCTCAGGGTAATTAGAGTTTATTCTTGCTGAGAATTTCAATGACTGATGCAGTACATCTACTTTTAGGGTCACCTCACCAAAGGCTGCAGTGTTTATACACTAATCCTCAGCACTTAGTTGTTGATGGTAGCTTGGAGGTTGGGAGAATTAATCTTCTGACATTTCTGGGCTGCCGTACACACAGTCCCAGAGGATCCTAGTAGAGACGTGCCATGTGCAAAAAAAGAGGTGAAGCAAAGAGATGCGGGATTTGGAACCTGGCCATGGGAGCTGATGACGTAAGAATATAGCACGCAACTTCTTTGATGACAAGAATCCTACTTTTTCATCTGTCAGCCTAAAGCATGGAGCTGGGGCCCCCACTGTAGTGTAGGGCCTGCCTCATCAGAGAGGGTTTCTTGCCTTCTCTCTGCCATGGTCAAGCTTAAAAAAAGGAAGGAGTTATTTTAGGAGACTGACTTGTTCTGTCTCAATTAAAGAGGTAACTTTGTTTTTGTTTTTGTTTTTATGATTCCATAATTGAAGCTACTTTATTTGTTTATTTTTTTAACATTTTTTATTATTATTTCTGCTCATACAAATTTAGTAGGTACACCAGTTCCCTCCTCCTTCCTCTTCCCCCCAACCCCCCTGCTCCCCCTCCCTTCACTCCTCTCTCCCCATCTCCCAGTGCCCCCCCCCCCAATCCCTGGAGAATCCTTTAATGTGCATGCCAGACTCTCCTCTGGGCCCTCCTCTCCGATGACATACAAGGACCCAGTGGCATTTCCCTGAACCCTTTCCTGTGTTCCCCTTAAGCATAGGAACACTACTGTGGCTGTCAATCCCTTTGCCTCCAAGGATCTTGGTGCCTTTAGCAAATGCTAGACTTTGTGGGGTCAATAGTGTGTTGGACATTGCGCAGGGCATGCAAAGTCCAATTATGATTGCTTCGGCCCTAACTTGTGTTAGGAGTATCTTGCATATCATTGCTCCTCCCATCCTTGTGCTCTTACAATCTTACCGCCCCCTCTTCCGCAAATGTCCCTGAGCTTCAGGATGGGGAGAGATTAGTCTGGCCTAGTTCTAGGTGGTTGATATAGAGTCTAAAGAGGTAACTTTGATTTAGGAAACTTTTCTTCTAGACTTCCTCTCCCAGTTTTCCTGTAGTACTTTCCTTCTCTTCATTCAGAAATGTACAGACTGTGATGTTTTGTGGCATTCTTCAGAGTTTCTCTAAGTTCAGTCTTCTAAAGGAAGATGATAACGTGATTTCTGTTCAAATCTGATGCCTTCGTTTAACCCTGGTAACCATATGATCACCTCCCATCTCACAGGACTTTGAAGATCGGTCTGCACTGATTAAACCAATAGCAACAAATGTGGAGTAGCAGCAGTTCTTCTTTGCACTATAAATTATACACACTAAAATCCTGCTAAACACAGGAATGTGATCACAACAAAGGACATGACAAATGTTTTGGCTTCCCTCTCATTACACATAGTGGAACTTATTTCTCCAGTCTGAGCCCATTCCCTTGGACACTTCCTACCCTTTTGCCTGCGCAATGATTTATTTTTTTCTCTAAGTGAATTTAGGTAATGAGAAAAGTGCCTACTTGACATCTCCAGAGGATAAATCCTCCTAATTATGCAGCAGAGAGGAGAAGTAGAAGGGCAGTCGCAAAGGAAATCCCTCCCACAATGTTTTAGAGAAGTGTCTCAAGCATGACCTATGTAGAAAACAACTAAGAATTAAAAAATTACTCTGAGTAACTGAGGAGAATCCTGGCTGTTCTAATGGTTGCAGGTCATTTACTGCCACTCATACTGCCTGCTGGATCTAGGCAAGGCTTTAGAAAACTCAAGACCTGAAGCCACTCCACATAGCTAGAAATTCCAGGTACACAAGAGAGACTGGCGGGCAAGTATGGGACATTTCCTGCAAAGCCTCTCTCGGTCAGCTCTTCTGCAGCTGAATTATATATTCATGAGTGCCATCCCATGCATGGCAGAATGCTCTGCGGCAGCCCTGCTCTTTACCACTCACCACCAGTTACCACCTCCTCTGCTTATGACAATCAAAAATGTCTTCTTCTAACATTGTCAAACAGCTCCTGGAAGACAGTGGAAAACTTGCTCCAGATGAGAACAGTAGTCAGGAGAAACTTTAGGCTCCCTTTTGTGTGTGTGTGTGTGTGTGTGTGTGTATGTGTGTGCAGGTCTTAGGGCAACCCTTGGGAGTTGGTTCACTCTTTTCACTCTGTAGGTCCAGAAATTGAACCTGCTTTCACCCTCTGAGCCAGCACTTTTACCCACTGAACCATCTCAGGGTCTCTGGACTCACCTCTTAAGACCTATTTGAAAGTTGCCTCAGTGTCTTTATTTCCACTATAGAATATGCTTTTAGTCAAATTCATTCCATATTTAGAGTCAATTCTTTAATTCATCCACATCTTTGCTGTAATTTTTTGTTAGGAGACCTGACTTTTTATTTTGCTTTTATATGATATATATTTATATATAATTTTAATATGCAAATTAGCACACAATATCTATGTTATCATCTAGAATTCTGGAATTTTCTTTGCCAGAGAAAGATTTATGTGGTAAGAAAGGATTGGAGATGTACAAGACCAAAGTTTTTACTTTTAAAGAAATGTTCTAGGGTAAAAGTAAAGCAAGAGAAAGTTACAGCCCAAGTTAGTTTAAGCGAAAATGAAGCAGCAGAGTTCAGAGCGCCCTACTGAGAAGGGCAGGGATTCAAGGCTGGAATCTCCTTTTCCTTTCCCCTGTAGAAAATTTTTATTAAGTTGCAGGAGGGGTCTGCCAGTCCCAATTTCCCTTTGGGACTGGTTGACTTCAGATAAGACTGGATTCAGATAAGACTGGGGACACCTTACATATGTGCAAGGCTGACCCACATGTGTCCCGGCAGGTCAGCTCCAAATGCCTGCACACAGGGAAAGCAGTCTATTTTTCTTTTAGAGAACCAGGACGTGAGTTGTCACCATGACCATCATGGGAGTGTGCCATCAGAAAATTTCTGCCTTGGGCTTCTTCCCTCTACTGTCTACTTATCTAGGAATTCTATCTAACACTTACACTAGTTCAGCTGATTTCTGTTGCTATTTTGTTCTTTTCTAATGAGATGAATTTCTACTAGAATTCTTAGTGGATTGCATTCAGATAAATTTGGGAAAAAACTGACACTAAATCTTCCAATTCATGACCATGATATAAAGATGGTTATACATTTTCTTTTTCCTTAACAAGATTTCTGTCAAGACTATTGTGTAAGAAACTGACCAATTCTATCCCTTTGACTTGTTTTGTATTACTTTAAATGAGAAGAAATGTTCTTCAAAGTTTGTCTGATTAGCAATGCCAATCTCAATGCCAATAGATCAAGGTAATGTATAAAGAACAAGCATTTAATAAACTAATAAAAATCTGGAGAGATGTTACCAAATTACAAATCAGAACACTTTTGTTTGTTCTCTGAGTAGATGAAAGCTGCATTTGAGCATTTTTAGAAAAGAACAGAAAAACCAAAAAAAATAAACAACCACAAACCTGACCAAATTTTCTTGCCCACTAAGTCTCATTGCTATGTGGAAAAGTCACTTGCCCACCAGTTTTTTCCCACACTTTAGTGTATCAAAGGAAATGTGGCATGCTATCCTTTTTAATAATTGAATTTATATTTCTCATATATTTTGTTTTTTTAAATATTACATTAAGCTAACTTCTATGAAACAATTTATATGTAGTTTTAGTGTTTTTCAAATATTCTGAAAATATGCTTCATGTGTATAGCTAGTATTTGATGAAGTGTTTAACTACCAAATACCCTACTGATAATGCATTCTTCTTCTATATACAAGAAAAGGCTTAAGGAATTTACTGAATTTTTTAGTATCTTTTTCCTACTAAGGCTGACTGTCTATAACTGTGTAACTACCTTAAAATTCACCAAAAGTAAAAATGATTGATAGAATGTTGCCTATGAGTCAATATTTCAGACTATAAGGCTGGTCGTTTATGATTCAATATCACAAAAAAAATCTGCATCTCTGACTTTAAAAATCATTTATTAATATGCTTTACCTTCTGAAGCCAATTTTATCTATACGAATTTATTAAAACAGTACAATTAAATTTTGAAAAATACTAAACAATTCAAATTCTTCAGTCTTTGCCATTTCCCACCCCCATATTCTCTAAGAGTGTTCTGCATTCATATTTCTTGGCTAAATCTCAAGATTACTAACAAGCTAACAACAGAAATCTTAAAATGTGTGTACAAAGCTTCATGCTCCCAAGATTTCCTAGGTGGATATAAATCTTTTCTCCACAGGGTTCACAAGACTCAATACAAATTTAATTATCCTTCACAACATGGCCAAAAAGAGAAAAACAGGAAGAAAAAAGATGAAATTCCTATCAAGAGCAATAAAACCCAAGAAACAATAACAACTAACCCTAACTCTTACTACATACATGCTCTAAGATTTAAAATGAGAGCTTTTAGTCCTACTACAACTAACCATCTATATTACTGTGTGACCTAAAACATTTGTCATTTATATGTATTACAAAGCTGAAAGCTACCAATATTCATAGTCCTCAAGAAGATATATGACATTTAGAAAAACACATCCTGGTTTTTAAAAGGATATTCTAAATAGACAACAAGTAAAGTAAACTTTAGCACTTAAGGGGTTTTTAAGAGGAAAGCATTTATTTTCATAACACAATCTTGGAGGCAGAATGGATTTAATGCATTTAAATTCACAAAGATCTTCAAATGCTTTATGGGTGGTTCTAAGTCATGTCTGCATGGTGTGTCCAAGGCCATTGCAGATATTTGGCAAGTTGCCTCATGAATTTCAGGTGTAGATTTTGATTATTTTTCCATTTTACAGTGTAAGCTGAGCTGCTGCGTGCAGCTGTTTTTATCCTGGATCGTCAGGTAGCCATGTGCTGTCAGAATCTGTGAACACTGGTTTCCAAGGGAACCAGAATCTCATGTAGCATAGCAAAGGCTGCCATTTTTACTACCGGCATCTATGAAAAAGCTACAAATGTCTCACAAGCAGAAGTACCTGAGTTCAAATACCAGCTTTCACATAAAAACGCCAGGCAGGAAGTGATCTGCACTTCCTGCTCTATAATGAGAAACCCCAGAGTAAAGCATTAAGGAGGGAGAGCAATCCAGGAAGATTCTCAAAGTCACCTTTAGGCCTCCACAGGTACATGCAGTGCTTTCTTCTTATACATACGCACAAACCAACACATCCAATAAATATAAATAAATAAATAAAAATAGAATATCTGCAAGTTTTATTGGTGCAATTATTTACTTTCTGATAACAAAATGTTTTCACTCTTCTGAAAATTAAAGAATGCTATGATCATGTTCCTTAAGCTCAGAAACAGAAAATAAAATAAAATACTATCATTATTGATTTAGTACTGATGAAACTTAGTGCTTGGAACATAACTTCCATCACTAACCTCTTAAGATAGGAAAAAAAAGAAAGAATAAAAGTAGTAGAAGTAAAACTCGGAGTCAGAAGCAATTGCTTTAGAACTTTCACTACATGAAAAATACGTTTCTTAGTTCTCTTCCAAAGTACTTCCTTTATACCTTTCTTTTTTCTTTTTGAAAATATTAATTAGAACATTCAATTTTAGAAAAAGATTCAGAAAACATGAGAGTTTAAGATAGAACTTTCAGTCAGACACAGTGCTTCTCAACTGAAATCCTGGCATTGGACAGAGATGGGAGGATTATGAATTAGAAGTCAACCTGACCTACATAGTGAGAATATTCTACTTGGCCGCTACCACCTCTTCTGGTGTGTGTGTGGGTGGGGGGGAGTTTATAGAACCGAAAGTTTTCAGCGTTGAGACCATCAATCCAGAGATACAGAGTGAAAAGTACTTGGAATTTGTAGGCTCCCTCCTGGTCTTTCAAAATTAGAAGTTGGGCTGCAGACAAAGCTCAGCGGTTAAGGCCCCTGCTTGCAAACACAGTGACCTGAGTTCAATCCCCAGAACTCCACATGGTGGAAAGAAAAAATGGACTTCAAAAGTTGCCCTCTGGCCCCCACCTATGTCATAGCATGCTTGGCTTACTCTTTCTTTAGAAAATAAAATAAAAGGTGATGAATAATATTTTTTAAAAAAACTGAGTTGCATTAAGTGGCTAGTTGAAGTCATGCCATTATGTAATGTTGCAAGGAAGACAATGAAAGTTTCTTCTGCATAGCCTGTAACACATTCTAAGGATGCTGAGAATGTCCTCAATTAGAACTTTCCTTTCTGATGCTACCTTCACACAGTCCGCACAGTTGTCCTCTGTTATTAAGAAACAAAGATCTGCTATTTATATCAAAAATATCCTCCATTGACAAAAATGAGATGTGTTACTTCACATACACTTGTGCACTAACCAAGTGTTTATTATTCACCAATAACTTGGTGCTTTCCATAGGAAAAAGCATTATTGTGTACACTCCTATGTCAAAGTCATTAAACGTGCCCATTCAAGGATGTTTTTGTGTTCTTCCTACCAAATGATACTGCTGTTGTATTCGACCAAGGTTTGTCAACATGCACCTTCTGTAGGCTAATTCCTTCTTACTTCTCCCTCTGATGCCATCTTCCTCTGCCCTTCATTGTTTCTGCCTTTTAAACTAATATCAACCTATTCCTTAACCCGACTTAAAGCTATTGCTGTATACCTCTATCGGCTAGATTTCTTTCAACTACAATTAATTAAAAGCCAAAACTAACTGTAACCCCCTACTGTTTACATAAACAGAAGTCTGGAGGCAGCACTGTGCCTGGGCGACAGCAGACCAAATTAGACCCAAAGCTGTTTTATGGCTTTTTTCGGTGGCAGAAACCAATCTGATTTCTGTCAGTCTGGGCTGAGTCAGTAATTGAAAACACCTAGCTGAAGTGGGGCAGAAGCAGGCGCTTCGCGTCAGAATTGGGGATCACACACACCCACCGGTTAAGATAAGCTATTAGAAAGGACTTGGCTGCAACTCAGTCCCACAGAAATAACAGGTTACAAATGTGTTTTCTGGGAAAATGAGATGGCGTAGTTGGGGGAAAGAACTGGGACTTCAATGGATAACTTTTATTCATTTATCACACATTAAATTACTGCTTGCTAGCTTCTAGCCATCCTAGTCTGACGAGTTCAGGACACTGATGATTAAAGACTGCTCTTGTCCCCAAGCTCATACTCTGGTTGAGAAGGCAGGAATATAAATAATTACGATTCAATGTGCTGAGTGTTCTAACCGTTCCATGTAAAACAATATGAAAACCACAGCAGACAATTAATTTTGCTGAGAGTGGCAATGAAGACACCACTGAGGAATAACTTCTATGAAGAGGAGAGAAGGCGTTCCAAAGACCATAGCATCCTCAGAACATGATATAGTGAAAGGAAACAGAAAATTATCTCAGGGGAAGACTTTATAAATTTCAGGCTGACAAGACAGCTCAGCAGGTAAAGATGTTTGCCACCAAGTTTGATGACCTGAGTTCAATTCCCAGAGCCTACCAATGGACAAAAAAAAAAAAAAAAAGAAAAACACCTGATTCCTCAAAGTTGTCCTCAGTCTTACCTCTCCAAGTACATATTCTGTTACACATATGTACTGGCTACCAGTACACACACACACAAACATACACACACACACACACACACACACACATACACACACACACCATTAATAAATAAATGCAACATAAATATTGTTTCTAACAATGCCACAAAAATAAAAAACCACTTGTATACAAAGATTAATATATCAAAGAAAATAGTGGACATTTTCTTAATCTGGTTATCACCATAAGTAGCTGAGGAAAGATTTGACATCTAAAGAATTCCTACCACTTCTAAAAACTATAACTATATAGTACCGTACATTCACAGTTCAAATATGACAGTGTTATGTGTAGCTCCATATGCTAGTAACCCAAGAGTTACATTCTAACTACTGAAGTGTATGTAATGTCTAAAGTGAACAATGTGTCTAACAATATATATGTTCCATTTTTTGTACTTATGTTCATTTACACAAGCCAGGTAGTGGAAACTAGCTTCTTTGCAGGCTTCTCAGCAATCTAAATGTTAATGTTTGCTTAAGGAAATGAAATCAAAGAAAATCCGTAGACTGGAAAGTTGTAATTCTGTTCTTGTCTAAAGTCAATCACCACTTCTAAAATAGGAATCAATATTGTAAGGTTGCACAAATATTCTTAAATGCAGATAACATGTTCTTTCCTATCTGTGCTGCCCCCTGAAAATGTATTGTGCTTATTTTGATGTTGCTTTAGGAATAAAGCTACCCATTTAATCCACCCACCAGCAATAATAAATATTACTACATGGCACACTTCCAGCTTAATCTTCAAGCTAAATAAAAACTTTAAAATAGCTGGAATAGCTGGAGAGACTAGATGGTACTATGTGGGTGTGCGGCTAGATCCATCTTCGGGAGATTCAGAACTTGCATTCTCAAGTCATGTTCATCTACCTCAAGACCCACAATTCTGTCTAATCAGGCTGCCAAACTTCAACCGTAGCTGTGTAGCACTCTTAAGGGTCACTGCTGATCTGAGCAACTATTCTTCAGAAAAAAACTCTCTTTCTACCTCCAGGGTTTGTCTTTGACTCATGCCTTCTTGAAACAGAATTGTTTGCCTTTCTTCATTTTTTAATATTAACCATGAATGACCAAATTGCACCCAGATACAGATACATTGAACCTAAGATGTAATATACATAAGGCCTGACACAGGACCTAAGTGTTCAGTCATAAGTAATGGAATGCCCTACCTCCCCTATTTTTAAAAACTAAATCTTCTGTGAGAATAAGGCTTACAGGAAATTTGAAGAAGATGTTAGGCAAGGCAGTTTGATTTTCATTCTTACATTCACCAGAGGCCACATTTCGATTAATTTAGGTTTCTCAGTTTCAGCCTCATTAGTACTTTGAGCCAGATAATCCTCTGCTTCAAGCCTATTCTATGTACTGCAGGGTATGAGGGATATAGCAGCATTCCTGTCCTCACTTCCAGATTCCAGTAGGTTCTCCAAGTTGTCCCCGCTGTTTCTAGATGCTGCCAAATATCCCTCACAGTAAGATAAAAGGAGACCCCACTTTCTTCACATAAGTAATAAAATACATAGAGTGCCTGCTGGAATAAACTGCCACAGCCCCAAGCAGACTGGTCTTTTTATTAGTTGCTCTAAAATCCTCAGGCCACGCTCAAGACAGCTGTTCCAGTGCTGACATGGAAATCCATTTTCTTAGGAAAGGGAACAAAAACTGAAGAAATAGTCACTGAGATGCTATCCGATATCATTTCACACAACGGTCAAGTGTGGGATATGAGAAACACTGTCATGTCAAGTTAGCCCACAAGATTTGCAAAACCAATTTTGCTATTGGGCTCGCTCCATGTTTTTAAATTTTTCTGAATAAAGTATCTTGGCTTAAAACTTGTACCTATGGGCTAGAGAGATGGCTCAGGGGTTAAGATGTTGCCTCCCAAGCAGAAGGATCTGAATTCAGATCTTGGACCCCGCAGCCTGAAATTTTAGCCCTGGAAGGTAAAGCCAAGAAAAATTCATAGAGAGAAGCAAAAGGAAGTAGAGCAATCCAGGATGATTCACAATGTCACCTTGGGACTCCACAGGCACACTTAAGTACTCTCTTCCCACACACATATACACACACACACACACACACACACACACACGCACACGCACACGCACGCACGCACATACACACACATTTATCTACACATGCACCATACACATACACCAGCACCTACATATGCAAAACAAACAACAAAATTGTACTTGTTTAAGGTGAGTGATCCTTTGGTTTTGTTTTCCTGAATAAGCCTGGAAATGTATCAACTTCAGACTTCCTCTAAAATTAAATAAAATATTTTATATATTTAAAAAAACTAAGAAATAGGGAACAGATTTTGTCATTGAACAGTCTGCAGTATCTGCTACCTCTGCCGCCAGTGTGTGTCCTGGCATAGGTCACTTCCATGTGAAAAGAAAGAGGGAGAGTTCTACCATGGATCCTGAAGACCACAATCCTGCCCTGAGTTCTTAAAACAGTGTTGATTCCACAGTCATTTTCCACCCATTTCCCGCACACCATCCCCAGTATTCAAACATATGCTCAGCACTTCCAGGAAGGAAGGAAAGCTACCCAGGAGGTATAAAATGAGCATGATTCAAATGTTTTGTCAGCTGGAGTCCTAGCCAGCAACCAATTTTCACAAACTCTTGTACGTTATTCAAATTATCATAATATTATTCAAATAATCATAACGCAGCATCGGGTCTCTGACCTATTAATTATCCTTTCATCCATTCCTTCCCTGCTGCCGAGTTAATTAGTCAGATGGCGGGGTCTCTGCTTTATGTACATTACCTCAACCACAGAAAGCCACAAAGTTGTGTCAAGAATCACAGTGACAGAGCCATCCTTTTCCGTCCTAATAATCATGTATGCAAATTATTGTTTAATCTTTTTCTTCTTGCTAATAGCCTTGCTATTCAGAGGAGAGCAAACTTCCTTTGCCCCCTTTTCCACTGCGTGTGCTTCAGAAGAAATTAGTGGTGGCCAGCCACCCGCCACCCCAGATTGCATTCTGCCCCAGTTTCTCTCTCCTTGAAATAGAGGAAATTGCTTCTCAGACATGTGGAATTCTCTTTATCCTGTCCTTTGTGCCCCAAAGCTGTGATTGAGTGTCCTTGATTGGCACTGGCAGTGGGATGTGGGTCCTGTCTTCTACACCAACACCCTGGGCATATCATTCAGAAATCCAATCTCCAGCAGCTCACAGAGTGGCTCCTGAAATTCCTTTCTCTAGTAGCATAGTGCTCACCCTGTGACATTGGCCTTACTAAATAAACAACAAAGCACAAATCTCACACCAGAATGCTGGGGGGGGGGTAGGTTTTTGTTGTTGTGTTGTTGTTTGTTTTGTTTTGTTTTGTTTTCTATTCCTCTTAAACTGAATGGATTTTCTGATAACCTTTTTGTTTTGTTTGTTTGTTTGTTTGTTTGTTTGTTTGTTTGTTTTAGGAATGCAGGAGTTCTTTCCAGATTGACAGGAAAAATATGAAAAATTGAAATTAGAACAGCTTTATTTTCTATTCTATCAGTGAACATTCAGGAAGGAACACAGAAACAACTCTATTTCCAATGGGGGAAATTTAATACAGTGTTCTGCCCTATAGGGGTGGGAGGACTAGGGGGCCACAGAGCGAATGAAGACAAGCAAGATTCAGCTACAGAAGCAGCAACATATTCTCAGAGAAAAGAAGTAATGGTGATGGAAGCTGAAGCCAGTCTCAGGGATGTGCTGTCCTGAGCAACTGGGGCCAAGAAAGATATAATCAGGACAGGGCATCAGCCCAAGAAACAAAAGTTGAGGAGAAAAACCCTGGCTGCTTCCTTTTTTTTTGCTGTTGTCCAATCTCTCACCATATGTCCACTGGTAGAATTAGGTACAAGAAAGAACCAGGTACAAGAAAGTCTGGATGAAATTGCTTTGCACAAGGGTGCCAAATGAATCCAGAAATTCAATCCATCTTCTCTTTTAGTCATTATTAATGAATATCATTTAAATGTCAAATTCATGGTGCCCATCCACAAGTACACATGGATTCAGACGTACATAAGAGAATTCATGAAAACTTATGAGACATTTACAGAAATCTAAACACACAGAGTAAAGTAGGCAAGTTAAAAGGGTAAACAAACTGCTTAACAAACTCATGTTTTCAAGCATGTTTGTGTATTCAACCATATGTAACTAGGATGCTAAGACTGAAGGAACAAAAACATAGCCCTCTGAAAGGTACATGCTATATACATACTCATGTGCTATTTTACATAGTAAAAGCAGATGTGATCAGGATTTTGAACATGTAATTAAAGGCATTGAGATCAGGAGGTTATCCTGTAATATCTGAATGGGCTCAATCTAATCATAGGAGTCCTTGGAATTGGAGATCCTTTCCTGAGTGCATTGAGAAACAAGAGGATGGCAGAAAGTGGTATCACAGGGGTGTGGAAGGTTCTGTACTTTACATTTGTGTTTTGAAAATTGTGGTAGTCAATCAGGAGCCAAGGAACATGGGAAGCATCTAGATGAGAGAAGACAGCAAGGAAACATATTCTACCACTCCATTTGTTATTCTTCATAGACGTTTACAAGAATATACAATCACACTGATATTCCTTTCATCTTGCAAAACACAAATACAAGAACCTTCTTGCAGGATGTGGAAATGGCTCTATGGTTAAAGCATGTGTTAAGCAAATGTAAGGACCAGAACTAGGTTCCCATGCAAAAAGCTGGATGAGTGTGGCAAGAGGCCTATAATTCCAATGCTCAGATGGTGGGGTCAGAGTATCCCTGAAGCAACCTGGCTAGCAAACTATCAAATACCTGGGTTCTGAGTTCAAATGAGAGATATTGTCTCAATGAACGAGATGGAAAATGATTGAGTGATTGAGGAAATTCCCAGTATCAACCTCAAGTACGTACATGCATGCCTACCCATAAGCAAGTACACACACATGCACGCACACACACATCTCAAGCACATACACAGGAGAAGGGAGGAATAAACCAACTTTCTTGCTTCTCCAATACCTTTATAGTTAATTCTTTTTTGTTAGTTAATTCTTCTTTGCAACAAGCCCCTTAAATTTTTTTTATGCATGTTATGCTTAATTTCTCATATCCTATTTTCCCTTACGCCCACCCCAATCAGCATATTCACTATATTTAATGATTAATTTTCAGCCTCCGTCTTACTTGGCTTAACAGAAGCATTCACCATGGTTACTCGCTGTTCTTGACAGCTTTCTGTCCTCCGCTGTCTTATGGAGTACTAGCATTTCTGTCTTTTTTCTCCAGCGGTCATTCTTTCCCAGCTCTGTAGTTGCTTGTTCTTCTTCCCTCTTTTTCTTATGTTGGTTATTTCCCAGAACTTGCAGCTTGCTTAATTTTCTTTTCATTGTAACCGTTCTCTTGATGGCTTAAACTCTTCCCACGGGTTTTAATAGCTCCCATAGTTTAATAATCCTTAAATTTTATTTCTAGTGCAGTATTCTCTGCAGAACTATAACTAGGCATAGCCAAGTGCCTACCTGCCCTATTGACTAAAATACCACATAGGCAACTTGATTTAATAAGACAGAAGTGAAGCCCTGGTCTTTCTTTCAAACCTATTGCATCCCAGCCCTCTCCATATCAGTTCATATATCCATTGACTCATCAGAAAAGCTGGAACCATCTGCGATGGGTAATCTCAGTGTTCACTTCGTGAGATCTGGAATCACCTGTGAGAGAGATTCTGGAAATCCCTGCAAGAGGATTATCTTTATCAGGTTAACTGAGGAAAGAAAATGTGACTGTGACGGATGGGGGCATAATTCCTTGGGCAGGGGTCCTGGAGTGGAGTAAAAAAGAAAAGGCAGCATGCATTAATTCACTCTTCTTTGCCCTTGACTGGAGGTGTACTGTGTGGACCCAGCTCTCACTTTCCTGCTGCCATGACTTATTGTAACCAGAGATTGTAAATTAAATAAACCTTTACTCCTTTAAGTTGCTTTTGTCAGTGTATTTAATCACATCAGCAGGAAAAGAAACTAAGACACAATCCTTGACCATTTCTTTCCTCACATTTGCAAAACATATTCCAGGCTTAAAATAATGAAAATACCTAGTAACCACTACCAATACATACCTGATTCTTGTTAGAGCTGAGAAAGTACAAAATCAATCAGTGTCTTCTTCCTGTGCCATGATTGAGTAAGGACACAAATAATCAAAAGACATGTTAGAAAATCATATGTGAAGGACATTGGAGGTGGTAAATCTATTATTTAATTAATTAATATTTAATAAATTTATAGAGAAAGGAAACGATTGTTTCAATAGTTGATTAGTAAATTTAGAAGAAATGAACTAAAAGTCCTTATTTAGCATTGAGATAATTATCAATGTCTAGAAAAATAATCAATGTATACTAAAAATAGTGAAAGTCTGATTAGTAGCAGTATTTTTACCTCATAGTTTCAAAGAATTTCCTTACAAGATCATTGTTAGTTAAACGGAAAAAAACTGTGGCTTTACAACGATGTACCTTGGCAGACAATGTACCTTGGCAGACATCATCTTAACTAAGTAACCTTAACAGGAACGAGACAAATGGACAACACAAGCCAATCAGAAGGTGCTGCACTGTGACGGACATAAAGTGCAAAATCTGCACCTAATTATGAAAATCCACTACCTGTAAACCCAAACTGAAGGCCGGCCTAAAAACTAAATTAATAAAATTAGCATATAAACAAAAAACTGGCCTGCATACATATACTGTCTATGTTAATAAAGACAAAGAAAGACTGAAGAACTGCTCCTGATTAAAAGAAACTAAAGAGACAACTGAGTGTAATATGTGAGCTAAGATTTACCTTTGCTTTCATAAGTAAAATTGCAAGAAACACTACCATCTGAATAAGGTCTTCAGGTGATATTATAGTTTTAGTATAGAGTATCTGACTGTGATAATTGTTCTGGAAGTGTGGTGTGTGTATGTGTGTGTGTGTCTGTGTGTGTATGCATGTTTGCGTGTGTGTACAGAGAGAGAAAAAAGGAAAGAAAGACACTGTGAGAGTCTAAGCACAAGAAAGAAAAAATATGGAAATTCCCCATATTTATTCTGAGATTCTTCTATAAGCTTAAGGTCATAGTAAAATATTTTTTTAATTTTATAGTGCATTGCACACAAACCTTGATACTTCCTTCTGTCCACCCCTGCTATCATCATCCAAGTCACCCCCCATCTGAGTTTCTTTTCCTGCTGGCTGTAACATAATACTTTGAAAAAAAATTTAAATGCAAAAAGATTTCTTCTGGCTCACAGTTCAAGGAACATTTGGTCATGGCAGAAAAGTCGAAGCAGCAGGAGACAGAAGCATACAGCCATATGCATACAGCCAAGAAGCAGAGAGCAATGAAAGTGTGATGCTTCTGGGATTCTCTTTGTACAGCTAAAATCTCAGCTAGGTGCCACCCACTTCAATAATACAATCAAGATGATCCTCAACAGGCATGCCAGGAGACCCATTTCCCCCAGGTGATTCTAGATTTTGTCAAGTTGAAGATTAATATTAACATCACAACTTCACTCCTTGACAGAGCAATACTCACTACATCACTTTTAAGCCATAACTTTCCATTCTTTGTCCCTCCTAGGCTTATAACAATGTTATAATGTACCATATACTCACTCCAATGTTAAAATCCCCAGAGACTTCAAAAATTACAACATTTTAAAAGTCCCAAGTCTCCTATGAGCTACTATAAAATCAAAAACAAGTTACATATTTCTAACATATAATGGCACCAAGTAAACACTTGCATTCCAAAAGGAAGAATTGGACATAGCAAGGAATTATCAGACCCAAATAAAACTGAAATGAATCAGAACAAACAAATTCTGTAGCTCAGTATCAAATATCTGGGGTCCATCATTAAATGGGCTCTGAAGGGCTTCCATAGCCCCACCCCTTCCATTTTTGCTGCTTGTAATACTCCATTTCATGGTGGCTCTATTCTGTGCCTTCAGCTTTCTTAAGTAGATGATGCATTTTGTCATCTCCAATATCCTGGGGTCTCCAACTTACATTTCATACTGCTGTCCTCCAGCATTCTGCCCCAGGCATATAACCAAACCCAATGGATGTGGCGGTGACAGACAGAGATGCTGTCTGGAGCGTTTGATAAGACCTCATGCATGAATCACAGTGGAGGTCCTTTTGATATTTAGAGGAATACCCTGTTGTCATTTGCAGATAGGGAAAGATAGCTCTTAGCCTCTTATTTGGCCTTAGTGGAAATCAAACATCTGACAACAGATCATCAAGTTATACTATATGTAAGCTATCTATAATGAGCTGGGTGTTATATGACTTACAAGCCATAAAGTTGGGCATGTTCATCATCAAATAAACTGTATCCTGAGGGTACAAGTGAGTTATGTGAAGAAGTTGTCCAAATGCCTGTGGTTTCTGTTACAATGTCGTCTATCCTTGAACATGCAACTTTGGCCACTTGTATGTATGCTATGATGGGATGACTGAAGAAGAGACTAGGACCTGGTTTACAGAGGGTTCTCCATGCTATGCAGGTACTACCCAGAAGTGAAAAGCTGCAGAATCACAGTTCTGAGATAGCCCTGAAGGACGCTCTGACACGTCTTCACAGTGGCCTGAACTCTGAGCAGTACATATGTTTATACATTTTTCTTGAAAGGCAAATCCCCAGACATGTGGTTATATACCATCTTATAAGCTTCAGTCAATTGTTCAGGTAGATTATCAGGGATGTAAGCAAGATATCTGGAGAAGAGGTCCATGGATATATCTCTCCAAATGGACGACAAACATGAAGATATTTGTGTCCCATGTAAATGCTCTGAAAAAGGTACTTTTACAACAGGGGAAGTTCAATAATCAAATAAGGATGACCCATTCTATGACAGTCAACCTCTGCCCCTTGCCATCCCTTCATTGCTTAATGGGGTCTTGAACAAAGTGGCCATGATGGCAATCCCGAAGGTCATTCCTGGACTCAGCAATATGGACTTCCACTCACCATGGCTGACCTGGCTACGGCGGCTGCTAAGTGTCAAATCTATCAGCAGCAGAGTCCAGCGCTGAACCTTCACCAACGACCTTGTGGCATTGGGCAGCTTCCATAACAGAAAGGAGAGAACTTTGTCTATATAGGAAATGATACTGATTTGAGTTATAGATTAGCCTTTCTTGCACATAACACATCTGCCAAAACTTCCATCAATGGTCTTAGAGAACACTTATTATTATAGTATTCTGCATGACTTTGCTTCTTACCAAAGAACTCACTTCACAGTCAGATAAGTGTGTCAGGAGACTCAGTTCATGCAGTTCACTGCATGTTCCCCATTATCTTGAAGCAAGTTGCTTGATAGAATGGTGGAATGACCTTTCAAAGACACAGTTACAAAATGCCAACAAGGCAGTAATAGACTGAAGTGCTGGGCCAGAGTTTTCTAGAAGGTTTGTCTGTGCTCTGAATCAATGTCTAACACGTGGTTCTGTTTCTTTTATAATCTTTATAATCAGAATTACAATCAGAATCAAAGGGTAAAGATAGAAATGGCACAACTCACCATCACTCTGAGTGATCCATTGGAAAAGTTTTTTCTCCTCTTCCTATAAAGTTATTGTCTTCTGGAATCACAGCAGGCATTCTATTGGACTGGAAGCTAAGACTATCTATGGTCACCTTGGGCTCTGGAGGCTTGTAAGGCAACTGACTAAAAGAGGAAGAACAGTGTGAGCTGGGATGGGTGATTGATCCAGACTGCATCAAAGAAATTGAACTGCTCCTCCACAGATGAGGTAAGGAAAAATATGTCTGGAGCGTAGGAGTTATTCAAGGTGTCTCCTGGTATTGTCATGTCCTGTGATTAAGGTTAATGGAAAACTACAACCCATTTCAGGCAAGATGAGGAATAGCCTAGACACTTTAAGAATGATGATGTGATTAATTACCCCAAGTGCAGAGCCAAAACCTGCTCAAGTGCTTGCTGAGGATAGAGGAAATGCAGTACGGTTGGCAGAGGAAGGTAGTTAACAATACCAATTAAGTAACCATAACTGCCATGAGGGTGTTTGTCCCCTTCTGATAAGAATATGCTTGTGCATTTATACATAAGCATTGGTCAGATATTTGTGTTTTCTCTCTTCTATTTCTTCATCACATAGTGTAATATTGACTGAGATAGCGTGTGAGCATTATAAATCTATACTATCATACTTAAATTGTGGGATACTGTCACAGTTTGAATGTAAGTTGACCTCCATAGGCTCATATATTTGCATCTTCAGCTGTTGATAATGTTTGGGAAGGTCATAGCACCTTTAGGAGGTAGAACTTTCTGCAGGAAAGCATATTGCAGGGCCTTGAGGATAGGCAGGTAGTCCTTCCCTGCTCACCCTAGCAGTCTGCTCTTGCAGTTTGCCCCTTGCTCTCTCTGCCTTTACAATGATGAATGTGACCTGACCCTCCTCCAGATTTTTATTGCCTGCTATGCCTTTGTTGCCATAATGAACTATATCCCCATTGGAACCAGAAGCTAAATAAATCTCCTTTTTCCTGTTAAGTTGCTTGAGTCTGACTGTTGTCCCACATTATCAAAAAGAGTAACTACAACAGATTCTAAAAGACTAAGTGTTCTCCAAAGAACTTTTCTACCTATTCTAGGGGAAAGGAAACAGAGTGTTTGTGACTGTACATGGGATTGTTCTATCATATTAGGCAGAATCATGACCTGACAATTGTTTTTCATTTGGAAATTAAGCATGACCCAAGGAAATGGACTGAGTGTCATGTTGACAAGAGATGGACTTGCCATGGTTGAGCTTGACTGGATTTGGAAACGACGATTAGACAAGTCCATGAATGCACCTTGGAGCTATATTCTTGGTCAGATTATGTGAAGTGAGAAGACCCACTTTAAACATGTGTGCAATGGCAGCCAGATGAGGACATACAGGGGGAAAGCTTCGTCTTGTTCATTTCCTGTCTCACTCGTGAGTTCATCTGCACAGCTGGTGAGTTCATCTCTCCTGCTGCTACATTCCTTCACTGACAACAGAACTCACGACTCTTCAGGAATCCAGGCCTTCCACACCAGATTGGGACTGCTGAAGCATTCAGCCTCGTTGACTGGGCAGCTACTGGGCTCCCAACCTCTCCAGTGTGAAAATGGCCAGTATTGGATTACCAACACTGTATCATGTAAGTCGAGTTAGTAAATCCCCCTTTGATATATCTCTATATCTATCCATCTATCCATCTATCCATCTATCCATCCATCCATCCATCCATCCATCCATCTACCCATCTACCCATCTACCCATCTATCTACCTATCTACCTATCTATCTATCATCTGTCTATCTGTCTATCTATCTATCTATCTATCTATCTATCTATCTATCTATCTATCTATTCTACCAGTTCTATTTCTCTAAAAAACCCTGATTAATAAAGTTTTTCATGTTCCACTGATTTTTCCATTGTCCCTGCTCTCCTGGCATCAACATACAGCTTTCAGAACAGATTGAACCATGGAAATGTGCTTGCAACTCTTCAGGGGTGTCCCGAAAGCTTCTATCAAGTCTCACAGTTCCCTTATCACTTGGTCTTCCTATGGTCTCCTTGATCTCTTCTATGTCATCTACTCTCTTCTGTCTTTTCATTCTTCTTCCATCTTAGAGCATCCATCCCCCAGAAAAACAAGCAAATTCGTATGCAAATTTGCTTTCACCTTAAGTAAATGGTAAAGTTATATGTACCCAAATATTTTTGAATAAACTTATTTATGTTATCAGTAAATATCTGATTCATGTACCAATTTTATGTATCTATATATCCAGATGCATGTAAAATTTTCTCAAATGAAAAATTTCTTAAGTGGAAAAGATTTAAGACCAGTATCTCAGAACCTATGAATAGGATTAAGGTTAATAATAATGATTGTTGGGGTTTAAATTTTTAAAATTCTCCCCCACAGCATCATGCCTCTGAATACTGGTTCCCAGGTAGTGGTACTGTTTGGGAAGGTTGTGGACCTTTGGAAAGTGTAGCCTTGCTGAAGGAAATATGCTACTGGGGGTTGACCTTAAGGTTTATAGCCTGGCCTCACTTCTTGTTCTAGTTCTGTTTCTGACAACTCATACAACGTGACAGGCTGATCTCATGTTCCTGCTACCATGCCTTCCTGGCCATGAAGCATTCTATACTTCTTGAGCTGTAAGTCAAAAATAAGTCCCTTCTTCCTTAAACTGCTTTGGTCAGAGTATTTTATCACAGCAAAAGAAGAGAAACTAAAACACTGGCCTTAAATTTGTTCTTGATTATCTAGCTGGGCCAAATCTAATCACATGAGCTTTTAAAGCAAAAGAAACTGTGCATGCAGTGGTGGAAAGAGATGTGACAGTGAATGAAAGATGGCATTGCTTTGATGGAAGAAGAGGAAACCACAAGCCAAAGCAAAGGAGAACTGAAGAGACAAGAAGGAGAAGCAAAGGAGAACTGAAGAGACAAGGAAGGAACTCTGCTCTTAGACTCTGCGGGCACATCAATTTAGTGTAGGACTTTTAATCACAAAAACTAGCACATACTCTAGAATGGTCACTATACCCAATTCTTCATTACTTTCCTCTTCTTTGTAACCAGGAGAACTCCATGCCACTTTATGATTCGTTTGCTTATTATTTTTGTATAATATCTGTCTCTGGCAGGTTATAGAAGGCAAAAGGCTTTTGCTTCTTTAATAAGCTGTTTTTTGTTTTGTTATGTTTTGCCTCATTCTCTCCTGTATCCATGATTCCTAGCACCAAGGTACCTTTGAACAGAAAGGATGAAAGTCAATAAGCATTTTATTAGTTGAAAACACATTAAATTTGAGAGTTTATATTAAAAGGAGCAGCATTTCCAAAGCTGTTCTCAAGTTGCCAATGTAAGCAATAGCAGACTTAGACTCTGCCTTAATATCAGCTTACTCTCTGGACTCTAGCCTTGAGCAGTCTCTCTATAACCAACCTCCCTTTTCCTGTGGTTAATCACAAAACAGCAATCAGTTGGCATATCCAGTCTGACTCCATCTAAGATCAGGCTGTGCTGATCAGCAGGAAAAACCCCTGAACTCACTTTAATAATGGACAACATTTCACTGATTCCATCTTCTGTTAGAGAACCTCCTTTAGCCATAAATCAGATCTGTGTCCTAAGAACAGAGCAGGGGATTGTCAAAGTCCCTTTACTGAGTAATTCCAGAAATGCCTTAAAGCCCAGCAAAGGAGGGAGCTGACATTAGAAGTCGGAATTTATGACGGGGAACCCCCAATAGGGCAAAACAAAACACCAGACCTAAAGCCCCAGGAGATGTTCTCAGTCTTTCTCTCTAGAAGTCTATCCCCCTATCTCTGGGAAGGGCTTTTTTCAATGAAGCAAATAAATTGGCTAAAATTAATCTTGGATTTTAAGGACGGCCTAGTCAGTCATTGGTCTAGGTCTTTTTTACGTTGCTAGAGGCAGTCATGAGAACACTGCTGTAGGTCTGTTTGACTGGGGTACTTGCTACAGAGCACAAGTACTCTGACCTAATTAACTAATTAACTGAACGACCTTTTCGGAAGAGTGTAATGGAAACTCATGGGAATGGCAAATGGCCAGGTGACCTTGGCTCTTGTGACCTGTGAAACAATATGAACCACCCAGGGTATGTACCAAGAAGTTGAAAACACCTTGGAGCACAAATTTACTCATGAAGATACCTTCAATTTTTAATAACACTATGGTTTATTTTGATATATTAAAAAAGAAACACAATGACTTTATCTGTGAACACATTATGTAAGACAAAGATTTTGATCTGTTGGTTCACCTTGTAGGGCAATGTACCTGTTAGCATCCCACCTAATTAAAGTCAAACTGCCAATTAGTAACTGAAAGCCTGTGTACCATTCTTACCTAGCATGTGAGTTTCTTAATTTTGGAGCATGAGGTGGGGTATAAGGAGCAGAGTTAGTGGACATGGATCATAAGGTGGCCACTGCTGCTCAAGGAAAGCATAGCAAACAGAAAAGAACACAAGTGCTCTGACCTAATTAACTAACTAATGGTTTTATATCAATGGGTTCATAACATGACTATATTATTGAGAGGTGGTAAAAGATAGGATGGGATCAACTTGGAGGAAGCAGGTGACTGGAGACAGTTATACCTGGGATCTCTGTCTTACCAGGTCACTTTCTATGTCTCCCTTTCTCTACTTCCTACCTATCAAGAAGCAAAGAACAGCCTCCACCACAAGTTCCCACAGCCAGGATACTCTACCTGAAAGCACAGGACCAGGAAAATACAGGGAACCCCTAAAACCATTCACCACAATAAATACTTCCTCTCATATATGTGTGTGTGTGTGTGTGTGTGTGTGTGTATGTGATGGTTAGGGACAGGTGTCAACTTGACTGTTGAGGGTTTGAGCTTTAGGCACATTTGTGGAGAATTGGTGGTTGGATTAAGCTCAGAGCAGACCTGTAGAAAATTGTCTAGCCTGATGGAGAAGGCCCAGCCTATGGTGGGTGGGACTAGGCCCTGAACAGATGAATAAAATACTGAGAGCTGGTTGAGGAAGTTGGCATCCTTGTGTATACTTGGCCAGATATGCTGGTCTGGAAAGTAAGAATTGTCCCTCTCTCAGCTGTTATGTAGAAATGGTGTGGCCAGTTCCCTTGGCCCTGGTGTTGATGTGTGCTCTCCCCTCTACAAGCAGACTATTGCAAGAGAATAAACCCTTGTTCCCTTAAGCCGTTTGAGAGTCATTTATCAGTAACCATGCAGGTGAACTGCAACAGTGTGTGTGTGCTTGTGTGTGTGTGTGTGTATATGCATGTGTGTATATATATATGTGTGTGTATATATATGTGTGTGAATATGTATATATATATTCACTAACTACTTTAAAATCTTCACAGCAAGTCCATGACATAGTGCTTTACAGGAAGGAAAAATCAAGGCCGAAAAGGGAGAGGTAATCTGTTTGATGTCACCTGTGTGGCTCCATTGATCGTGTGGACTATACTCTTAGTTGTTCTGTTTTCTTCTTCAGGGTGTGTATAAATACCTTTGTGTATGAGCACATGTCAGCTATCATCTGAATAAATGGCAAAAGTTTCATTTTTGAGATGCAAATTTTCAAGTTTTGCTGCAATAACAGAGGTGTAAATCTATCATAGGTAAAAGCCTGTCAGGATTGTTAAAGCGGCTCCATATACCAATATTTGAATTATTGTTTCAATCCCACAGCATTACCTTTCCATCTGTTTAAAGCTGACATGTGAAGAGCTATGAGCCACAAGGAAGTCTGCAAACAATATGGTATCAAGCATTAATTGTATCATTTACTCTTGAAAAATGAGGATGCTGAATATTGAAGTGCTCTCTCATTGTTGCTATAACAACTCCAACTTGCTATGATGATTCCCTCCTTCAGTGTGAATGCTTATGTTTATCAGAACTAAGGGTAGTGAGGTTTACAAATAGCATGTACCTGTAATGCATGTCACTTAGCCAACTCATTTATAAAGGAGAATAATGAGCAACTGGCAAAAAGCAAGGCATGAAATTCCTGAAGAAATAAACTCCAAAAAGTTCCCTATGAAACATGGACTGATGGTGGACATTGCTACTCCCAAACACACTTGGAAGTAGACACACTTGCTTGGTTGCACCCAAAACAATGCCTAGCACAGCCATTTGTTGAATAACAGATACGTAGATACTGAAATAGGCAGTCTCATTTAAGACCACAGATAGTCTTTGGCCTTTTGAGATTATGTTCTATTGATATCAAGTTAAACACAAGACACTTTATTACTTAACCCACAGATTCAGATTTTCTTTTTTATATTCTTACTTTAGCCTTGATTCCCTTTAATTGAAGCATATTGAGCACATATAATTAAACACTGCTGAACTATTAATATTCAAGGAACTAGACATCGATTCAAATGACTTGGTATTCAGAAACAGAGCTATATTGATTTTTATTGCTTCCTTCAAATGTAAATGAGGCCAAGCAGCACTCATGGTGCAAGTCAAGACCCTCAAGTTCAGGACACAGGAGCTTCTTTCTATAAAAGAAAATTTCTCAAGCCTAGCCACTCACAATCCTAGCATTCAGTCAGTCTGACAGTTCAGGTGTCAGTCAGTAGCTACTAGAAGAGGGGGCAGTATATCCAGGAATTCTCTAAAGTAGGTCTTGGTGACTGAGATCACTTGAAGATTCTTCCCCAGTTACATGGACAGAAAGGAGACAGAAGTGAAAACTGCAGTCTGCCAAACCCACTCAGCCAGCCTATGGGGGGTGTTGCAGTCTGCCTGCATGGTTGCTGATAAATGACCATCACACAGCTTAAGGGAACAAGGAGTTTACTTTCTTACGACAGTCTGGTTACAGTTCTTAGTCCAGCTTGATGGGAGAGCACTCACCAACACCAGGGCCGAGGGAACTGGCCACCATAACGGGACAATCCTTACTTGCCAGACCAGCATGTCTGGCCAAGTATACAGAAGGATGCCAACTCTCTCAACCAGGTCTCTCTGATTTATCCAGGGCCTAATCCCACCCACCATGGGCTGGGTCTTCCCCATCAGCTAGACAATCTCCTTCAGGTTTGCTCTGGGCTTCAACCATCAACTCTCCACAACTGTGCCCAGAGCTCAAACCCTCAAGAGTCAAGTTGACATCTGTGCTTAACTATGACACTCCACCCCTTGTCAACTTGACACAAAAACAATAGCACTTTTAAACTGTAACCTTTCCTTGTCCCCACAGATGTTAAAATATAAATACATTCCATGGACAAATTTAAAATGTTCTTTCATTAAAACTTCAGTTCCAATATTTTAAAAGTTCAAAGTTTCTTAAACTTAAATTAAACATTTTAAAACAGATAAAACATTAAAACAGAAGGATCTTAATAAGAAAACATTAAAAAGAACAAAGTCCAGCAAATCACCGCATCCTGTACTTCAGTGTCCATCTTCTGCTGCTCATTATGTAATCAAGGCGGCTCAAAGATTCGAGGCATTCTCAGTCCCTGTTTGCAGCTCGAAGTTGTAAGAGCAGAGTTCCTCTGAACCAGGCTGAATCTCCACTCGCAGTCGTCCTCAGCAGCAATCCCACAGTTCTGGCATCTCACACACAACTCTGGGTTCTCCTCTGCAGCTTTAAGCTTCACCATCTCTTGCAGGACTCTACGCCTGCCACTTGGTGCCAAGCTTTAGCTGCTCTCCATGAACCCTTCAGTAGTACATGAAAACCAGTATCACCTGAGGGACGCTGCCAGATTCCGAAGAGAAGTTGAAATGCAGCTTAGTCCACTGGAGCCACAGCTGCACCAACTTCAACGTGCTGACGCTGGAAAAGCCTCTCTTCTAGGCAACCAAACTTGCAAAGGGCAAGAAACAGCTTTAACTTGGGCTTTTGCCCCCTGAAGGAATCTGAGCTTCCAAACCACGAACTTGCCATACGGTGGTTTCCATGTCCTCCACCGTCTCAGTGCAAGTCACTAGGTTTTCCCTCACTGATACTCATTTGTCCAACAGCCTACCCTTTGCACATCCAAACCTCCAAAGTTGCCAACATACCTCTCCTCTGTCAAGCAAACCAGTCCATCGTCCTTATATTCAGTTTTACCAAATTCCTTGTTTCCCTTATCACAAATTGGGCTCAAACAATGTCTCTCAGCAATTGGCCCACTAAACGCTGAAGAACGGTTTTTGTAAATCCACAAAGTGAAAATTTTCAAGAATTTCCAACTTTGTCCAGCAGAACCGTTCAAAAGCCACAAAATCCACATAGTCAGATTTATCGGCAACACCCCACTTCCTGGGTACCAAATTTTGTTGCAGTCTGCCTGCATGGTTGCTGATAAATGACCATCACACAGCTTAAGGGAGCAAGGAGTTTACTTTCTTACGACAATCTGGTTACAGTTCTTAGTCCAGCTTGACGGGAGAGCACACACCAACACCAGGGCCAAGGGAACTGGCCACCATAACGGCTGAGAGATGGACAATCCTTACTTGCCAGACCAGCATGTCTGGCCAAGTATACAGAAGGATGCCAACTCTCTCAACCAGGTCTCTCTGATTTATCCAGGGCCTAATCCCACCCACCATGGGCTGGGTCTTTCCCATCAGCAAGACAATCTCCTTCAGGTTTGCTCTGGGCTTAACTCAACTATCAACTCTCTACAACTGTGCCCAGAGCTCAAACCCTCAAGAGTCAAGTTGACATCTGTGCTTAACTATGACAGAGGGATTCATTGTCACTTCTCTGGTCTCACACATAGCACTGAAGACAGGTACCCAGGGTCACACTATGGGAAAAACAGGACAGACAGACGTCAACAACTTTGTTGTTTTTTCTCTTTGTCTCTTTTCCTGTACTATTTTACTCACATGTACCCATTCAACCAGTATAAAAGATGAAAAAGAAGGGAAGAGAAAAAGAGGGAGATAGAGATAGATAGATAGATAGATAAATAGATAGATATATATATAGATAGATAGATGATAGATAAATATATATAGAGAGAATGTGTTTGTGTGTTTATATGTGTGTACATTTATGTGTATGTGTGTTTATGTGTGTGCTTGTATGGGGTGTTTATGCATTTATGTGTGTGTTTACATAAATATATTTATGTGTATGTTTGTGTGTGTATTTGCACGTGTTATGTTTACTTATGGTATGTGTTTACATTGTATTTTTGATATGATTTCTTAGAAGAGCTACACATCAAAATTTGGACAAAAAACAGGATTTAATATAAAAAAGTAGGTCAAGATCCCAAATTAGAGGAGTTCAGGATGTTAGGGATCATGGAACAAGACCAAAAACTAGGAACAGGACCAAAACAATACATAGTAGATCCCTTTAGGGTCTCTTGAATGGAAAATATGGTATCCAGAGAATTATTTTGAACTGCTATATTTCACTTTGAAGATGCAACAGATTAAGATCTGTTTGCCACCAGTTTTTCAAAGGAAAAATGCCACCAACTGATCGGACAAGCACACTTTTAGTAACCAATGGAAGCGTTCATGAACCCACACAGTTACAGGGAAACCTTTCTCCTTCAGTGTCATGGGCAAGAGTTTGAGTTGGAGATTTGCTTAGGCATGTTGTCTAAACAGTCTTTGGCTTTGCTCTTGGCCATGACAGATTTGTCTGGCATCATGGTGACAGGCTGTTCTTCATAAATTGTGCTTATCATCTTGGTTTCTGTAGCTCTTGAAGATTGACAGCGTAGTTCTGAACTATATTGAAAAATATCAGAATCTTTTTCTGCATTTTCTATTCTGTTAAGCTAATGGTTTTGTACTTTTCCTTCATTAAATTACATATCACTGGAAGTTAAACAGCTTTTCTAAAAGTCAGCCCAAAGCTTTTGACAGAGACATTACTCCTAAAACTTGAGGCTCTCTGTGGCCTATCTTGGCAAGGTGTCACTTTCCGTAGAAAAACCAATCTTAGTTGAGAAATAATCAAAAACCAATTCGAATCTTAGGGCAATCTTTTAAAACATGCCCAAAAAGGATTTCATTTCTGTTGCATAGACAAACCTATTTAAATACTCTCCTTGTCATCCATTTCTCCTCCTCCATGTGACCCTATCAAACAGAACAAAGATAACAGCTGTCTAAATCTGTCTAAATGCCATTCCTTTCTAACAGGTCTCTGTTCCTTTCTCCTCTCTCTGCCTTCCAGATCTGTCTCCTTTCCACAGGAAACCTTGGCTCCTTACAGCGTGCATCTAGAGAGTTGACTGTGTAGTTCTTCCTAGGGACTTGACATACTTAGTGATTGTAAACATTCAGAGCTTGAGTGATGATTTGCAAGAACATCAATAGATGAAATCTGAATTTTCCTACCTTTGGAAAGTCTTGTTTAATGCAGGATTCAGTCTTTTCTATGTAAGTTGAATTGCCTGGCAGATGTCAGTCAATCATAATAACATCTAGCCAAGTATGATCGTTTTGAGAGCAATTTGAACAACATTTAACAAACCTAAGTCTAATTAAAGGTCAATATTAATTGCTCAAAGGTTAATCTTGTGCACTGTGTACATTAGTAGATAATTACAACTACATCAAAACTTATTGATCAGCATGAAGTTGGCAATTTTCTTTTGTTGGTTGCAGGAAGAATCTCAATTTCAGAATGGCTAAATTATTTAGTTGAGGAAATATGGAATTTGGGGTGCCCCAGGCTCCTTGGATAGAATGTTTATGTACATACAATCTGTACTTCATATCACACATATTTATACATATGTATGTGAACACATAATTAACATTTATAACAATAAGCAGGCAAGCATTACACATATCTATATATTTATGTCATATGCATTGTATGTATGTACATAAAAATTAGAAGGAAGTTGATTATTCAGAAGCTTAATCTATTCTGCTTTTCCAATTATGACACATAATTTTAAATTAGGATCTTTTTAATTAGTGAAGTACCTAGTTTTAAACAGCTTTGTTTCCTTCGGCCATTTAAAAATTATGATATAACTCACTTCTCACAATATTATTCACCCAATTAGTATACAGAACTGGAATTTTTATTATGATTATGATGATTATTATTTGTAATTTTGAGATGGCATCTTGTTAATATTTAGCCCATGTGGTCCTTGGATTCACAATACTTCTGTCTCAACCTCAGAAGTGTTAGGATTATAGATGTGGACTGCCATGCCAGGATAATACTGTAGTTTTTGTCAAACATAGTCATATAACTACTACTTACATCAAAAGAGCCTGCCTTTTCCAAAATCTTCCATAACTGCTATGCAGTCTTTTAAATTTGGTTTTCTTTACTTATCAGAGAGAAGTTGAGAATCACTCAGTATACCAGAAATTCACTTCTCTTTATTGCTAAACACTATTCTGTTACAATGTGGCACAGTTTTCCTTCCTGATTTCCTAGAAAAGGGGCATGGATTTCAGTAACTTTGCTTTTAATGCTCTACAATGAGTCAGTTCCCTTTCATTTTTTTTCCATGTGCACGTGTGTGTTGCCTGCATGTGAATGCATTTTCATGTGTGTATGGGCACACGTGTATGAAAATTCAGGTAAATGCAAGTAAGGGTGGAGGCTTCAAGTTCATGTGAGGTGCCTCTTTGATCATTCTCTATTTTTATTATCAAGATAGGATCTTTCAATAGAACCCAGAGCTCACCAGGTAACTAGACCAGCGGCAAGCTTGTCCTGGAATTTCTACCTTTGTCTCCCAAGAGTTGGGATTACAGGCATCCACCATCCAGACCCAGAGTCTACATGGGTTCTGAGAATAGTATCCTCGAGCTTTTAGGACAAGTGCTTTATCCACTGAGCTACCTCCTCAACTCCTACATCTAGACAGGAAGTGTAAGCCCCTGGTTCTCAGCCCAAATAGTCACACACAGATTTTTGCTACTTTAATGTAATTTTAAATGCCTATCTTTTCCAAATCACGTTGTGTTTACTGACCATTATTTTTTGTGGAGTTGTGAAGTAGAACAATGAAAACAGAAAAAGTATGAAATTTCACATTTTAAGTGACCTGATCAGACATCGTGATGAAAGGATAGGAATCGATCTGACCAGCATCTCCTGGTTGGATAAAGAGAACAAGCATACTTACCCACAGTCTTGGGCACAGACAGTAGCACCTCAGTTCCTCCACACAACTCCCCCACACCAGCCCCCACACCAGTTTCCTGTGGATTTTTTATAGGCTTTTCAGAGATGCGTGTTGGGGATTCTTAGTTTGTGTTCTTTTGTTTTTTCACCTCCTTTGCCTCTCTTTCTCTTGATCTTCTTTCAAGCCTAGAGTTGGTCTGAAAGAACAATGGCTTATTATCCCATAAAAGATTCTTGCCAGATTTTTTTGTTTTTATTTCACTAAAAGCTACAGATCTCAGCTCTCAAGAGAAGCGTGAAGAGAGGACTCTATCCCTGGCTACACAGAAGGTTGTGAGTGGAAAGAAGATGAATGGTCATCCCAGCAAGGCTGAGATGGAAGAGAAAATATATTCCAACATGCACCAGGATGGGACAACACCCACACAGGAGTGGAGGCAGGGCTCACACCTAGAAATATGTAATCCAAGCATTGCAACCAAAACTTCCTGTGCCTTGATGTATCTAGCCTAAGGGGGCCATAGATTACAGGAATGAGCAAATCTCTTTGTGAGTACTGACGACTAGAATAAGATGGCAGTGCTCTCCTCGGTCTTCCTGTCCATATCTGGGCACAGTGCATTGCCTGGAAGGCTTGGGAAAATCCAGGATTTGTGGGAGGGGGATTCCCAATAAAGCTTTGGAGTGTTTCCCTTTTTTTGCCCACATTGTAAAATCAATGCTCAGAACTAGAAGCTAGGTTCAGTTTGAGAAATAAAAGATCATTTCATGTCTTGTATATCCACATCATTGAACCCAATGTGGCTGTAATTATAGGGAAAGAAAAGAAGTGGTTTTCCCCCTTAATGTTTAACATGCTTTTCAAATAGGAAATTGAGGGTACAAGGTGGCCACCAGGCAATCCTCAGTGAAAACGGTCATCCTTACAGCCACGGTCCTTTGACCACAGAAGGCATTAGAATCCAAAATGACTTTCAAAAGTCCTTTCTTTATGAACACTGCATTACCAATTACTGTGGTGTTAACATGGAAAGGGAGTGGGTGGAAGAAGTGTTACATATATTTTCAGATCCATTTCCATTTACTCCAGTTGAATGTGTTGAAAGTGAGATGCTTCACTACACGTATAATTAATTGTTTCTCTGAATATTTGCTGTCATGTTTCACTGGTGATTTACTCATTCATTCATTGCTCACCAAGGGCTTAGCAGGTTTCAGACACTACGGTCGACACATTAATGTCATCTCTGACTGTGTGCAAAGCCTTTAACGACTCTGATCCGACCTTTCTTTTATTCTTGACATGTTTCTGACCTCTATTTTCTAAGGATGAAAATCAGGCCCAGGGAACATGCCTAAGTCCATGACAGAGTTCCAAAGTTCAGATGCTTGTCATTAGGAGGAAAAAATTCTAAATGCAGAGAGAGCGCCACTGTTAACCTGCTGTGAATTCCCAGAATCCTACTCATAGCTACTTCAGAAAAATAGAGTTTGTGCAATAACAGAAAGACACACTAACACTGTCATCATACTTACACGGCCAGGAGTCCCTGAAACTGCACAGGCTGACAGGTCTTTGGGGATAAATTAAAAACTACTCTGAAATGAAAACAGGAGTTCAAGTGCTAGAAAAGAAAACTGTCGAAAATACCTAGTGATTACTTTTCTAAATTAAAAGTCTTTTCAGTATTGTTAGAACATAGATGATTGGAATGAAGATATTAAATATCCAAAATCAGACCTCTTGTTTAAAAATCTTTAAATATATTTAGAAAGATATTTGAGTTTATACCATTATAGTCTTGCTCTTTTAATTTGTATGTTTATTTTAAATTGTTTAAAATTTCATTTATTTGCGTGTGTGTGTGTGTGTGTGTGTGTGTGTGTGTGTGTATGTGTGTGAGAGAGAGAGAGAGAGAGAGGGAACAGTGTGTGCTCGTGGAGTCCCAAGGATGACTTTGGGAATCATCCTGGATTGTCGTACCTCCTTTTTGCTTTGCTGTAGGATTTCCCAGGTTCTGCCTTCCAGAGTTGGAAGCACAAGCCACCGCCATTTTTGCCTGGTGTTTTTACATGGAATCTGGGATCCAAACTCAGACTTTTCTGCTCACGAGGCAGAGTCTTAACCTCTAAGCCATCTGTCCAGCCCTAACTTGTTTATTTTTGATTAAATGAAAATGGACCCTGAAGTTCTTAGGCCTCTGTTAATAACTTTTTAAAAGAAAAGTCAAATCTGAAGCATGGTTTTCATATTGTCAAATTATAGCAGCATAGCATTTTCCTGCTTGAAGATAAAATACTCAAAAAATAAATAGGATTCTAACTCCACTTATTTAAAAGCAACCTAAATAGAAATTGTCAAATACAATTTGGAAATTTTAATTCAAGATCACAGTATAAAAGATATGAAAGGTAATCCAAGAATATGGAGAAACACCTGACTAAGAACTGATGCATGCGCAGCATGCCCTAGCACACAAAGTCATTTTACCCACCTGCCTTTGGTCACTTACTATATCAATCTGAGCTATAGCTGAGCTGGAGTTCATTGATAAAATACTCACAGCAGCAACATTGTCATAATGTAAGTTACTCTGTTCTGCCGAGAGTAGAGGCAAAATAGGATTGGAAATGTAGCGCCTTGGCCGAATAAATCTTGACCTCAGATTCTTCCTCTGTTAATCTGTAGTATTCAACGTGGTCTCGTTAGCTATAAGACTGTTCCCAGTTTGACTCATTATTATTGTAGGACATAATCATACCACATCATAAAATAATCCCTTCTGCACTGTTTTGACTTTTTAGTCACATAATCAAGTGTGAAACTGTCATGTTGAATATTTGTTTCTGGAGTAAGAGACTTTAGGAAACAACTATTGTGAGTCTGAGACAACCCAAGGACACTCCATATAAAGTCTTTATCTGGTCCACTGATTAAGTGCTGTAGGGAGAAAAGGACCTTGATAGTAGTACAAAAAAAGTTTGGAAAATAAATCAGTTGCATTTAATTTGTATAGGTAGAAAGTGACACATAGGTAGATGATAGATAGATAGATAGATAGATAGATGATAGATAGATAGATAGATAGATAGATAGATAGATAGATAGAGACAGATTCTACTTGAGTCCACATAGAATATTTATGATGACACATTGGTTTCTCACAACAAAACCTTCACATCTGTGATAATAGAAATCATAAGCATATTTAAACCACAGCAAAATCAAGTAGAAAACAGTAATAAAATGGTTTCTAAAGCTCTAGATAACATGGATTAAAGAGAACCTTCCAGGTAAATTTTAAAATATTTGAAGTAAATTAAAATATAAATGAATAATGGTATTTGTGGAATATAACCCTGCAGAGTTGAGAAGGAAATTCATAGCATTAAACACCTATGTTGGGAAATAAAATAGCAACTAAGAAACTAGAGAGAAAATCAAATTAAACCTAAAGTAAGCAGGAGGACGACAATAAGTAGCAGAGCAAATCAAAGAAAATTCCCCGAAGAGCAGGCACAAGATTATGTACTCTTGTGCCTTATTCCACTTTGTGTAAGAGGGGAAGCCAGGATAGTTAGATAAAAGAAAAAAAGTCCCCTGGATTTGAAAGGCAGGCAAACAAAACAAAATAATAAAAAAGAAGAAAATCCCAAGGAAACCAGTACATAACTATAGTTCATATCACAATTTCAATGCACTAGCAGTGAGAGATCTAAACACTGGAATCAAGCAAACAACCTGCATCTGTTATGGTATTAAAAAAGCAAACACGGGCTGGGGAGATGGCTCAGGGGTTAAGACTGCCTCACAAGCAGAAGGTCCTGAGTTTGGATCCCAGGTTCTACCTAAAAACACCAGGCAGAAACAGCGGTGGCCTGCACTTCCAGTCCTGGTGGGTAGAGCCTGGGAAATCCCAGAGCAAAGCAAAAAGAAGGTAGAAGCAATCCAGGATGATTCCTGAAGTCACCCTTGGCCCTCCACAGGGACACACAATGCCCTCTGATACACACTCGTAAAAATAAATAAAATCTGTAAAAGAAAAAAGAAAAGAAAACATTTGGGGATAAATAATTAATGGAGGAACATAAAGCATTGTTAACAGATACTAGAGAAAATATAAACCTTAGATCTTATAACCTAATTTGGCTAAAACACTGTCTTGCTCTCATATTGACCCAAATAATATAGAAAATAAGAGTTTTATTCATGCTCACGTTATAGTCCATTATGACAGAAGAGTTACAAAATCACGAGCCAAGGGAACTGGCCATACCATATCTACAAGAAGAGTTGAGAGAATGGCAAAAACTCAAGTAAATCTAACATGCTAGTCTGCCAAAGCCAATCACTTCTCATCTACCCACCCAGGGAATGATCTGCTATGGGCTGGGCCTCCCACATTTAATTAGACAATCTCTTACAAACTTTCTCAAAGGCTTGCGTTAACTAAATAATTCTCCCTATGTGTACTTAAAGGCCCAGCTCTCAATTACCAAATCAACATCTAAAACTAACTGCCACAGATGGCAATGCCCTCCAAACAAGATTAATAAATTGAATGTGATCCATATCGAATTACCATCTGGGCCTTAGTAGATATTCACAACTTCGTGTTTACATTGACATGGAACAAAATGTACTAAGAGGATTAAACACAAGATCTCAATCATGCATTATTTTTTTTGCATGCTAGTGTGTGTTTATGTGTGCACACAGACATGCGTGTTGTGTGCTTGTTTGTGAGTATGTATCAAAGGACACTGTGTGTCCCTGTGGAGACCCAAGAATGACTTTGAGAAATATTCTAGGTTACTTCTACCTCCATTTTGCTTTGTTTAATCTGGCATTTTTAATCTTCACCCACTAGGGATGAAAGTGCTGGCCACAGCTATTTCTGCCTATGGTTCTTACATGGGACCGGGGTCCAAACTCAAGACCTGCTTTCGAGGCAAGATTTTTAACCCCTGAGCCATGCCTCTGCCCAATCATGTATTATTTAATAGCTATGTTGTGAGTAACTGGCATTATCGTTATCTTATTCTATATCAATAATACATGAAGTTTGATGGATTTTCATAGCACTGAAGAGCGTCACCAGCACTGAGAGTAAGAGCTATCATGCCAGTAGTACCTGAGTATCCCAACCTCTGACAAGGGCTGCGCACTGTGCTGAACTCCAACCTACAGGAATGACTTCGCACTTCATTATGCATGCCACTATCGTGTGAGATGAGAGCACTAGCCTGTGTAACTTTTCTTTCCTTACTATTTGGACAAACCTTGACACCTTGGCTTGAAGCTTTATAAATCTGATGATGCTTAGTGATTTCCCCCTCCTTCATACTTCCTTCTGATTACCCTGACCACACTTGAAGACTAGTGATCACTTGAAATTGTACACTGAAATCTCTACTGTCTTCATTGCAGGATCTCATCACTCCCTTGGCTACTATACCACTACTGAGGCTCCCAAACTCTTTGTCCTTCTTCCAGTCCATCAATATACCTAGAGGGAGGAGAGGGGGAGAAAGAATGTTGTTGTCTTATATTATCCCTAGCAAAAGACAAACAGATGGAGAAGGAGACAAATACACCAACTATTCTGACAAAGCTATGTCAGTCAATGCAAGCACTTCCTAGAGTGCTTCCTATTTCCTTGGACAGCAGGGGAAGGGACAGGCAGGACGCGTTACTTCCTCGTTCACTCTCTGAAATCAACTGAATCAAAGCAAAATGATAGGTTATACGTCAAGAACCCTTCTCATGGCTGATGTCCTTTTCAACGTGGTTGATCTAGGCCCAATCACTTCAAATAAATTACTGGGCTACATTCTCACATTTGAAGCGTTTCCTCTGTCTGGTACTGTCTCTTTTTCTCCTTCGTCCTTCTAAGCATTCCCTATGCTGTCTTCATTCTGGCTGAGGATGCTGCTGGCCCTGAGAATGGAATGTCCCTTTAGCCATTCTTATTTCCTCATGCTTTCGGGCTCTCTCAGAAACAGCTTGCATAATTCCCTTGTGCCTGACTGCCAGACAGCTGACACTTATCAGCAGTGAAAACCTGCCCCAATGTGATAAGTATCATGTTCAACTCCTTGGCAGCAGGTTGTGCACAAGGAAGTGTACAGAAGGCTGTTACAAAGCATATATTCCATGGATGATCAGGTAGGCAAGCAATGATGTGGGGAAAGATGATGCGAGGTAGGTAGATGGGGGGGGGGAGAGAGAGAAAGAGAGAGAGAGAGAAAGAGAGAGAGAGGGAGACAGAGACAGAGAGAGAATTGAATTCAGGATCAATTATAAAAGATGCAGAATTGAAAAATGGTATGTTTCATAGGCTAATTGCTTAGCATTACTAATTCACATCTTTCAAAGGTAGAAGAAAGTTAAACAAAGTGAAGGACATACGAAAAGGTCCTATAGAAACCCATTATCTTGCAACCCAATTAAAAATATAATTTAAAAAGTTCAAAGGAGATATCCAGAGAGACTAGAAAATACTGTTCTTGGGAGCTATAGGTTACTAATCAAAAATTCCTATGCCAGGTGTTAGATGTGTCCTTATAAATCGCTGATCAAGGTGTCTCCAGAGGACCCCCAAATAATGCAGGTTCTTGCCATTCCTCCTAGTTGTCCACCAGATCTAAATGGTAAGACCACATTGCTGAAGACAAAACACACTTTGATCGTAAGAGAAAGAACTTGAATTGCTACTGTGCAGGAAGCTTCCTTCCTGCAGAGCCAGGGGTGTTGTGGAGAGGTCTGGGAGAGAAAAAACATCAACAGTCTTCCACAACTATGGGCCTATGAATTCCCATACCAAATTTAGCAAGATTTACTCATTTGTACATTAGTGACATGCATATTATAGGATGACTATTGCCTTTTGATTGGGTCTGAGGCTCACTCCATAGCAGGTTATCCATGACTGTTAGTAGAATTTCCAATCCAAATTTATGCCTGGGAGATCACAGATCCTAGGAGGCCAGGATTTCTGCTAAATTGGCATAATATCAAATTTCTTCGTAAACATTTATTTTTATACTTCTAGATGAATGCTACTCTTGACCTTAATCAGAGAAGTCTCTTTTCAGAGAATAATGGTAAGGACACTCATGACTGTTCAAGGTGATGAGAGAAAGTGATGACTGATGCCCAGCTCTGAAGAAGGCATTTACACCATCCCTCTGTTATCCATAGCCATGCCGTTTATTAAGACTTTTCCAACCTGACTGCAATGTGACAATTCCTGGAGTGGACCACAGAGGCAACTTCATTTACTTCTGATTTATTACCATGGACTCCTGTCTCCCCAACCAAATGACCTTAAGAGGGGACTATCTTTTGCATGACATTATTTCACTTCTTACCCCAGACTGCTCTACTTCCTTTTTTAAAAATTATTTATTCAATTGTGTGTGTGTGTGTGTGTGTGTGTGTGTGTGTGTGTGTGTGTAGAACCATGGGCAAATTTGGGAACCACCATGGACCGCCTGACCGCCTCCACCTCCTCCTTGTTTACTCTGCCCCGGATTCACAGGCTCCACCCACCAGGACCAGAAGCTCAGGCGGCCCCGCTTCTACCCGGCGTCTATACGTGGGGTCTAGGATCCGAACTCAGGACCTTACGCCTGCAAGGCAGAGGCTTAACCCCTGAGCCACCTCTCTAGCCCCGGACTGCTCTACTTCCTAACAAGTTGTTTAGCAACATCTGAAGGCCATAAAGACTTGTACAGTGGCTCTGCAGATCTCTCTCTCCTACCATGCTGTCAATGGAATCTATCCCTGCTCTTTCACACTGACTTTAAGCTATCTCTTCTGTTATATTGCTCTCTCACCTTAAGGCTAAATTATGTTCTTTTGACCACAAGACTCTCAGCTCTAATAAAACTCATATTTCTTAAGTCTTTGCCTCCTGTTCGCTTCTTTTGTAATGGACTGCCACATTAGCCTTATGCATTGTTGGAGTCTTGATTCCTTTCCTTAACCCATCACCTACCTAATAATCTCCAAAGGCTCAAAGAATATCATGGGAGAGGAGGCAGAAAGAATGTAAGACCCAAAAGATGGAATGAAGAGCTGCAAAATGCCATCTTTTGGGCCTGACTCCAACAATGCATAAGGCTAATGTGGCGGTCCATTACAAAAGAAGCGAACAGGAGGCAAAGACTTAAGAAATATGAGTTTTATTAGAGCTGAGGGTCTGAGGGTCTTTGCAGTGCATAGTAGTTGGGCCTGCCCGAGAATGGACCTGTCAGTAGCCAGATAAGGACAGGGGAGGAACTTGTGGTGCCCTGCCTGTTACTACTGAATTAATGACTAATTCAGTTACTGCTGAATCAATGGGGGCAGGGAGTCATTGTCTTCTGTTCTGCCACTTGTGAGCCTACCAGGCTCTAATAGATATTATTAAACTACCACAAAAATAGGTCACAAAATAAAAAAAGATATAAATATGAAAAAGGACTTGTAAGATGGAAGGAAGGAGTGTTAGGGATGGGAGATAGAGAAGAGAAGATGGTATAAGAGTTGTCACAATGCATTTCGTACATGTATGAAATTGTCCAAGAATACATACAAACAATTCGTTAGCTTTTCTGCTAAAAAGCTTATATTGTTAGTTACTTAATTTATCTTTGCAAATACTTAAAGACAAAAATTGGCATTAAAAAGTCTTTAAAAAAAAAAACCTCTACCTTAAACAACTCTACGCAGAGCAGTGGTTTCTGTCACTTGGATCAGTACCATTCAGACATATGTCTGCCTTCTGCGAGGACTTGGTTTCTGTTCTTCGCAAGGTCATCATGGGGATTCCCTAAAATATCCGGTAAGAGTGTTCACCTGGTGCACTCTGCAGTTTTCAGCATGCCACAGGAACGCTAGAGGACATTTGAGCCACATGGTACCTGTCATGGCTTGAAATGTGAGTTGTGTTCCACAGGCTCATGGGTTTAAATCCTTAGTTGTTATCAGTGTTTAGGAAGGTTATGGCACCTTTGGGAGGTGGAGCCTTCTGGAGGAAAGCAAGTCACAGGGGGTGAGCCTCACTGAGATTGGTTGGCCCCACCAGGTTTCACTTAGTTAGTCTGCTCTGACAGTTTTGCAATTATCAGTCTCTATGATGGATGTGACCTAAACCTCCCCCCGTTTCTGCCAGTCTTGCCTTTTCCACCACAATGGACTGTATCTCCTCTCTGGAACCATAAACTGAATAACTCCCTTTTTCCGCTTAAGTTACTTGAGTTTCAGTGGTGTCTCACACCAGCAGAGAGAGTAACAGCTACAGTACCCAACTCCTGGTTGCTAATTTGGGTGTACTGAAGGAAAAATTGGAGTGCTGAATCAGAGTCAGGAACCAAGATAGGTAAGCACAAGCTAATTTTGGGGGCCCCACTCCTTTTAGGGGAATTCAGAGCCTGTGGGACCACCCAGCACTGCAAACCTATCCCCGCAGGGTAGCAATCTGGAAATGCAATTCCAAACCTCATCCTAACCCAGGTCTGAACCACCACCCAGGGCAAGGGGTCGTGGCTTCCCATTCACACCCACATTCTCTGATTTTCAGTCTTACCCACAGCCTCAGTGTTGTCATTCCATCCAGAGAAAGCCTTTCAACAAGGCCACAGAGGTCACAGAGATGACTTCAAACTGTGGAGAAGGCTGGAGTTTCCCATTTCCTGACTTAACATCTGCCATTTAGTTTGAGCTATTCTTTCTTCCTCTTAGCTTTAAAGAAGAAACATTATCAAATAGCCCAGGGCTAAGGTAGTAAAAAAAAAATCTCATTACTTTTTCTCTGCTGTCTCCTCTCCATGCATTTGCTAGTCAATATTCTTGCAACAAATCATTTTTAATTTGAAAGTCACACTCCACCACAAAAAAAAAAAATGTACACAAATATTAGGAAACTAGGCAGGCAAATGCTATACTCAGCATATTGTAAATACAAGAACTGTTTCCCTAATGCAAGAGGAATAAATTATCAATTTATCTTCCCATGGCTGTCTCATCTGATTATAAATGATAGCAAAGCTTTAACTAAATATAAATATTGAAGTTCATTAAACAGCTAAGATTTCATCCCAAAACAAAAACAGAACAATGGAGAGCTGGGATTTTCTGTCATCTCAGTAAATATGCAGAGGGTACAAATTGGCTGAATTAAGCGAAATCATTTTTAAGTGCTGCTTCATAGCTGATTTTAAAAAGCAAATGATTCTAAAGACTTTCATAGAAATGAAAATGACTTGTAGCTTCTCCACTTTATTGCAAACAGGAACAGAGCTAGCTAGCTATTTACTTGGGAATAATTGCTAAAATTTTACAGGAAATTCTTATATGTCATTTATCATATCTCAAATTGGGAAGATTGAAAGTATTTGTGTGTATGTGTTTTCCCCCAAGAACTCAGGGAAACCAGCCTGAGACAGTAAGTCACATCTTTCTATGTCTTCGATTGTGTGTGCTTGTGGGTGCACTTGTGTGTATTCAAGTGTCTGAAAGTATATATAAATGATAAAATTTGAGTTTGACTTATCTCCTTATAAATGGTTTGATGTTTTAAAATGTAAGTGTATTGCTAAGTAGACTAATTAAAATATATGCAAATCAATCTAGAATTTAGAAGCTGGACTGTATCTTTCTTCCTGCTCTCAATTTACCCAGGAGCCAGCTGAGACCAGAGAGGGTCAGAGGTTGGTACAAAGCCTGAAGTGTAGGAATCAGGCAGGGGCAATGTTTCAAGGTGTGGTTTTCAGGACCTTTGCTTTTGTCCTTTATTTGCTTTGCTGGTTTGTGTTTGTTTCTGCTGAACATTTCGAAACTCACAAAGAGAGGAAAGTATAACAGAAGCCCAGTAGAACCTACATGAAGGGAACCTTCTTACTGCACACTGGTAGGACTACAGTTGTGGATTCCCAGATCTTCCGTGAGTGTGGCAGTGACCTGGCTTTCAATCCAATTGAGAGGACTCATGTTGGGGTCCAAAATGTCCAAGATGCTCAAATGTGCACTGCTCAGGAGAGCTGGAAATTCTTCAGGGGTGAGATCTAAATGACAGCTGAGGGTCTCAGGTGAGTTGCTGGAGTTGCGACAAGCCTAGGTCTTGGCTTTCTTGTCAATAAAATGGAAGGAGTGGACTTAAAAAAAATCCAAGTGGGTTATTTATTCAAGGCCTTTATAGAGACTGTAAATTCAAACAGTTTCAAGTATCAGTTACAGTTGGGGAAGAAAATCTGAAGGCTCAGAAAAACAGTCCTAATGCCAAGAACGAAGGATGGAGTGGCGATAAGCCAGCAGGAGTCAAGAGGTTGTGAAATGCATGAAGGCAGGTTGGTGGTTGAGAGCAGGAATCTTGATTTTTGTTGTATAGCAGACAGTTCCTAATATTCTATTTCTTCCCACACCCTGCTTAAAATCTCTGACCAATGCCAATTTGAATAGAGTCAAGCAGAAAAATGTACTTTGTCACTTCGTTATATTCATATATATGTTACATACTGATATGCACTTAACATATGTCTTGTTCTTTGACAAATTTGAATGCTCGTTATGTAACATTTCCTGGGTAGATTTTTCTTAAAATCTTTCCCAGTTGGATTCCAAGCTATTTCTATAGCCTTCTTTATATTGTAGGATAATGCAGGTACCTAACAAAGCTATACCTAACAAAGCTATTCCATAACATGGCCCTGAGTATTTATAAATTACTAAGGAAATGAATAAAAAGCTACTGAAAAACATCGTTTAATCACTCTTCAATGCAAAACCAAATCACATATTTATTATGTCTCTATCATGTACAACTACTAATTAAGAAAAATGAATAAAGAAATTAATGAGGGGGGGATCCCTGTCCTGAGAGTGTCCCTCTGTGTGGGGCTCTCATCTTTACAATGCACTGTAAGTAGTGCTATCCTCGGAAGCTGTGAGAGACAGAAACAGTGGGAAATGCTTGCAGGGAGTATGGGTCTTCGGCAAAAGCTTTAAGGAGAATGTGATAGCCTTTCTTTCCTAAGTTTTGAGGACGAAGTCTCAGGCTTCCAGAGAAACATGATGTGAAAGAGTAGGGCACAGTTTATGACACGGGTTTCTGCAGACTCTTGGTTCAAGTTGCTGCTGTAGTTACTCCGGAGCTGCTGATAAATTCACAAGAGAGCTTATGGGGGAACAAGAGGCTTTTTTCCAGCCTGCAAATGTCTGGTGACAGTTCTTACTCCAGTTTGGCAGGAAGGTTCACACCAACATCAGGGCTCTAGGGAACTGGCCATACATATCCACAGGACTGCTGAGAGAGGGACAGATAGCATGTCTGTCCAAACACTCCAAAAAAATGACAACTTACTTAACCAATTCCCTCCATTTTAGCCATCTAATCAGAGTGATCCCACCCACCATGGGTTGGGTCTTGCCCCATCAATCAAACTATCTCCTGCAGGCTTACTTAGGATTTAATTCAACTACTAATTCTTTACACGTGTGCTCATAGTCTGAGCCTTCAGTTTCCAAGCTGATGCCAGTAGCTATCTACCACAACTGGTGAAAGACAAAATAAGGAAATAAACATAGACCAGACTAGGAAGGACCTTGATGCCATGGACGTATTAGTTAACATCCAGTAGCTCAGTCATTTCTAAATGTATGCATCTCATAGACTGGCAGGCTTCACAGACAATTGAAGATGGACAACTTTTTTGTTTGTTTGTTTGTTTGTGTTTTTTTGCAAAACTAAATCAACCTTCTAAATTTATACTTACATATATCAACATTTGATAAGGCAAAGGATTTTTGTAAATATCAAAAAGAAAGGTAGATATGCCAGGAATTCTTTTTAAAAAGTAGCCCTTTTTAAGTGAGTAAATTTATTTCTATATTTAAAAAGCACAAGATTATTACTCCCTTAGCTCTGACATTTTAAAATGTTGATCCTTGAAACTGGGAACTGTGGATTTGGTTGGGTTTTTGGATGGAGTGGGGTCTCTTTGAATTTCCATCTTTATGTGTTGTGGATTGCACTGTGAATTTGCATTTCTGTTTATGATTGGGAATTTTGTTTCGTATGCAATTTCGTGAAGTTTATTCCTATTTTAAATTTTTTGTAATAATAAAGTTTAAAAAAATGTAAAAAGTTTTTTTTTAAATGTTGATCACAAATTGATAATCCTTCCATGAATTTTGAATCTGAAACCCTCAGGTATAGTCAAGGAGGGAGAAAAGGGTTCAGTGAAAAAATATAAGTCAGAATTACAATTTTTTCCTAAATAAAAATAACCCTTCATGCATTTGGACCAATAGCTATGTGATCTATAAGCATCTTCCTGTTTGATATAAGGTTTACTTCATTGTCTTAACAATATGAGGATGAGATGTCAAGAGGACATGAGGCATATGATAACAACTGTATCAAGGAGAGTAGATGTGGCTTCAGGTTTCACATACATTGGTAAAGTTTGTCAATGATACAGAGCAAGACATGCCAGAGAAAAATCATCTGTACGTATAAATCTTAAATGAATTTTAGAAGAATCTAGATCATTATACTCTGAGGTCAATTTGATCTGCTTATTGGTTTATTCGTTATACACCCTGTTAACTCCACAGAAGAATTCAAATGACCAGACTTCAAGAGATCTTGTGTCTTTAAGATGAATGGTGACACATAACCCCTAATCAGACAAATGCTAAGTGATGGATGAAAATTCTAAAGCTCTGAACATTCAGTCAACTTGGAATTCACATCAAAACGTATAAAACCATATTCCAGGCTTAGGCTGAAACTGCTAAATTGGGCAATAAATCTCATGAGACTTCAGAACACAAAATCTCTGGTATTTCCTGCTTTTAATTTGTCCAGAAATATTTCCGGGGCAGCTTTTCTTATCATATTCCAGAACCTGCTCTTCTAGAATGGGGACCTAGAGGAAAGATTTGTTTTGTGTTAGCAACACTGATTCAAATTTGAATCAAGATCAGTCACTCTATTTCTGAGACCAATTAATGAATTCTTTAACTCAAATAAGGATGAAAAACTCCACATAAACAGCAAAACAAAAAATTATAAGGTAACATATAATACTTAAGAAATAAAGAAGCCTACTTATGAATCCAAAGTTATAACATAAAACAGAAATTCACTAAATAACACAATTTTCTAGCTAAAATATAATCAAATAATCAAGTGCTAAAATATAAACAAATAATCAAGTGCTTCGCATTCATTGTGCAATGTTTTGTTTTGTTTTGTTTTCATAGTTCTCTGCTCTGCTTTTCCTTTCTGTTTTTGGATTGTTACAATGCCAAATTTCATTGACCTGGCAATCCATACACAATGTCTTCAAAGAGGTCTGTGCTCATTTTTCTTAATCAATGGTTTATTCCTCTGAAAGGAAGCCACAGAAATCTGGAAGCATGCAAGGAAAGACATAAGATATGGAAGGAACTGCAGAGTTTCACCATTCATGTTGTTAACGTGCTTGGTGAGTTGCTAAGCCTACAATGGGGCAAAGGATTCTAGGCTAGCTTATTGACTGATTCAATCTCGCACTAGCCTCTTATTAGCAAGTGTAAGCTCAAGATTCTCAGGGGATAGGGATTCTATAGACCTCGAAAAGAGATAATTAAATGTTTTGTGGGACCAGAAGCTTATGTGATTTGGAGGTCACTTTAAAAAAATCATTACATAAAATTCAGTATAAATTAAATGTGTTTTATAATAGGAATGCAAAGCACAAGAAGTATCCACAGCCTTGCAGCTTTATTGGGAATTCCATCCCAGATATGCTTTTGTGAAGTGATTATGCCCTGGGGCACTCCCTGACACTTGGGGCACACACAGAAATTCCCTATCAGAAGGTTCCCACAAGCAAGTGAGGGGCCTTTGTTTTAGAAAGAATTCTTCAGGAATAAAGTGTTAGCTTTCTGTTACTGTTACAAAGAACTAAGATGATTGTCTTGTAAATAGAAAGCTTCCCTTAGACTTGCAGTCTGGGAGGTTTCAGTGCTGTGGTGTTTGAGCCTTGGTGAGGTAGCACATCACAGTAAAAGCAAGTTGTGGCAGAGCAAAAACTGCTCTGTTAGTGACAATAAAAAAAGAAAGAGGAGAGAGGGGAGGGAGAAAGAGGGAAGGAGGGAGGGAGAGAGGGAGGGAAGAAATGAAGGAAGGAAGGGAAGGGGGAGGGAGGGAGGAAGAAAGGAAGGAAGGAAGGAAGGAAGGAAGGAAGGAAGGAAGGAAGGAAGGAAGGAAGGAAGGAAGGAAGGAAGGAAGGAAGGAAGGAAGGAAGGAAGAGAGGACCTGGTGTTAGCTTCATCTTTCCATTACTGAATGAATACAGGACCCAAACAACTCCGGAAGCCAGGGATTTGTTCTTGTTTATGATTCCCAGTTACATCAACATGCAGAATAGTTCATATCACTATAAGGGGCTAAGGGACCTGCCATACTACATCCACAGGAATTGCTGAGACAGGACATCCTTCCATGCTTGCCAGGATGCTGAAGTACTGAACCAATTAACTCCGTCTTATTCACCTGCTCAAGGAATAGTCTTACCCTAGACGCACTAGTTCTCCCCACAAAAATTAAGAATATCTGTCAGGCTTGCTCAGGGTTTGCCTTAACTGAATAACTCTTCACAGATGTGCTGAACAGTTCAGAATTCAGTTGTCAAGTTAGTATCTGCAGCTAGCTGTCCCATTCCCCATCTCTTTGAGGACATTCTCCCAAATGCCTTAAAACCTCCCATTATGCCAACCTCAAAAGTTCCTACCACCTTCAGTAGCACCAAGTTTGCAGCCAAGCTTTTAACACATTGGACACTCAAGATTCAAACCACAGAGATGAGATTTTGCAGTTCCTACTGACTTTTACAAATCTCTGAATTTAGAGCTTTGCTAAAAGTACTCGAATTTATCAAATTGTCACTGACGCCTCTTCAGAACTGGATGCAAATACAATCTGCTAATAGAGAAAAGGATGGTAGGAAAGGTCCTGTTTTAATTTAGCTGCTCATAGTTGCAACAAAATACGTGATCCAAGAAACTTAGGGGAGAAGAAGTTTACTGGATCACAATTCCAGTCTATCATTGCAGAGAAGTAATGGCAGCAGGAGGGTTAAACAGTTACATCACAGTCACAGTCACAAGCAAAGAGAGATGAATACACACATGCTTGCTTGCTCACTCCTCATTCTTACATAGTCAGAAATCTCCTTCTTGGAGAATGGTCCCACGCACAATGTATCATCAGTTAATACAATCATGATGCTTTCTGTAGGCATACCCAGAGGCTAACTTTAATCGACAGACTCTCTTTCCAGTGTGCCTGGAGGTTTGTCTCCAAAGACATCCAGTTGTCACCGTTCACCATCACAGAACTCCTGACAGAGCAGTTGATGATTACCAAAGAGGTTGAAAAATGAAAATGTCTTCTCTGCTAAGATGTTAAGATTTTGTGTGTGTATCCAGATACTGAGGGCCAGTCTTCCTGTGGGAGACATCAGCAAGCCAATAATTTCTTTAGATATAGGTCATGTAGCTTCCATATGAGGGGTATGGACTTTAATCTTAAAAGCTGGAAAATATACAATATGACCACAAATATAGACTTCTATGATTCCAAAATCTAAACTCACTCATTCTGCAACCAAAATTATAAGTTTTTGATTTTATTCAACTTATAACTGGTCAAAAATAATTGTTTCCACATTGCATGTTTCTCTAATCACTTTGGAATATGTCTTATAAAAGATGTATTTCAGAAACTAAGAATGAGAAACTATTAATATTTCTGGAAATATAAAAATAGTCAAGTTGAATAGTGGATAGTAATTGCTGTAACTTTGCCAAAAGGATTACATTATTGTGATGGTTAATTTTCACTGTCAATTTTGTTGACTTCAGAAAAAAAGGTGACTAGGAGACACACTCGTAGTATGTCAGAGTGTTTTCAGAGACATTTAACCGGTGAGGGATGGGATTCCTCACTTAATGGAAGTGGACAGAGGAAGAAGCCTGATGATATTTATCTCTTCCTCCTGACAGTGACTGTAACCAGTTGACTCATGCTCCTGGACCATGCATTCCCTGTTATGATAGACTGGTATTCCTGGAAGCATCAGCTTAAATAGACACTCTCTCTTAAGTTGCTTTTGAACACATATTTGGTCTCAGAATCAAGAAAAGCAGCTAATCCAGTTGTGGAACCATGCGTGTTCACAGGTTTGTGCATTAGTGGCAATTTAAAATTGATTTGTCTTTAGGAGAGTCTCTGGGAGATATAGATATCTATGTTTTCAAGCATAGATCCTTGTGGACCCCTTAATTTTCATAGAAAGAAGTGTGTTTACTTATATTCCTATGAATATATGCCTATATTCACACACACACACACACACACACACACACACACACACACACACACACGGTAGATTGTTAAGGGATTTTAACAATCATTCACACATGTACAGGTGGCTGGCTATCACAGTTTACCTGGGGCTGCTGTTTCTTTAGCACTGAAATCCTGCATCCTATGAAACCTTTCAGTCCTGGACAACCCAAGATGGTTAGTTATCCCGCTTTTCGTTTCAACACAGGTATGTTGCAAGTCCTCATTGTTCCTAAATTTCAAGGATTCATATGAAAGCTTCATTCTTCAGTTGAAATGTTCAAATCTTAAACATCTATAACTCCTTGAAACAGCAGGCTAAATTGGGGGAGGGGGCAATTTCTCTCAGAATTCTCCAGTTTTCGTTAGATATTCATTGTGGTTTACCAAAAAAAAAAAATTACAGAAAGTCTAAGTTAGGAAGACTGTCTAAAAGATGTGTGGCCTATTTATTTACCTAAACATCCTAACCTTTTGCCTTTTAGTACCTTGTAAGAGATCATCAGTTAGTTACCAGAACTACCACAGATGTGTGTTCTTGTAAGGATGTTATTTATTACACTGTCCCTCTTTCCTAAAAATTTCTGAAAAAAAGTTCTGTCTTTTCTTGCTTTAAAATTAATTTTCTTTGTCTAACCAGTTTTTTTCTTATTGACAAGTCCCTCACCACATTTCCCCTTATTTAGTGCTTTCTGGACAACTTAGAGTCAAATATCTGACCTGTGGGTATATTGTCTATAGCACTCATGGATGTATTTGTTCTTGCATAGATGCACTCTTGGCCTAGCTTTATACTCTTGTCCATTGGTCAAGTGATGTCATTTTGCTCGTGTTACATTACTTCCCACTTCTGCATCTCTTGTTCTCAACATGGTGTTCCTACTTCCATTTGAATCCTCATCCCAGGGCTGAAAAAGGGCTCCAAGTGTCAGTGAGCACCTATTTCTTCTTATTTTCACTGTCTAGAACTTTATCATATGGCCTACTCTAACTGGGGGGGGGGGATATTGGGAAATAAAATTATTTATTTGCTGAGTCTACTCCTGCCTAGGAAAAATTGAGATGTTGGTTGGTACAAAGAGAATAATTGCACTTGCAGTGACCACAATTATCCTTTGAAACTTTAGTTTTACAAGCTATTTCATATCTGTTTTGGAGATCACAATAAAAAATTGATGGCACCAAATTACAATAGGCAGCTGAAAAGGGGTTTTGGATGGTTTCCGTTATAATGCAATTACAGTTCTGGTGTGAGATATAACTCTTGACTATCTTCCTTCTAATTCAAGATCTTCAAGTGGTTCTATTGTGAGAGTGAGACTCTACTCTCAGTTAACTGCCAGAGAAAGAGGTTCCATTCTTCATGCATGGTGAATATCTCTCCAATCCCAGGCACTACGCCAGGTTTATGGAGTTCGAAAATTAATAAATTTTAGTTTGAGTCCAAAGAAACTCAGTTAAATGGAAGTAACAGGGAGCAGGATTGCTAAACGCTGTGAAGGTCCATGGGTTCTGAGGCTTGATCACATGGAGAACACATGGAGCCTGTCAGAGGAGGGAAAAGCAGAGACTTTTTGGGGGAGGTAGCTCTGTACCTTGCGAGGGCGCCAGAATCGATGTGTGGATATCATGAAGAAGGGATTTACAGCCTGACTGCACATATGCGCAGGGACTGCAAGCAACTCTGAAATATGTCTGATGTAGCGAAGCAAGAGATAATATTGAAAGGCTCCAGATGCCAAAAGCTAAGGAGTCTGGAGTTCACCCTGCAGGCACAAGGATTGTACCAAAGGTTTTTCTTTAGGGGAGGAGGCATGGCCCCATAACTGGACATTACAGACACTTGGCAAAGAGGCCTCCATGGACTGGAGACCGGGAGAGGTGTTGGGAAGCTGTGGCAATGGACCAAGGGAGGGAAACAAAGGCTGATCTAGGGCCATGTCTCTGGCCAGACGCAAGGTAGAGCTCTGAAAGCTGTTAGGACTGTAGGAGCCAGCTAAGCGTACGGAACAGGTGAGGGTTACTAGCAATCTGGAGAGACCTCTCCACCCCCACCCCCAAGGCTCTGATTTCCTAAACTAGGCTCCTTCGTCAGAGCCCGATCTCCTTACCTGGAAGGAAAAGATAGCATTGGAGACAGGGGCTTAGAAAGGAAATCTCAAGGAGGTCGGGACTAATTGAACCTGGGGAAGTGAGCTCTACTTGTGACTTATTGAAATCAGATCTGGAATGTTCCTGTGGAGCTGCTAGTCAGGATTCCATTTCCTTTTGATTTTTTCATGAACATGAGTCAGGTGTCAACTAATCTCTTTCCTTTTTCGTTTCTAGCCTCATCTCTGTGACCTCTTTCCCAGAGTCTACAGCTGCCATGTGATTCCAGTTTCTCCTGAACCACTTGCTACACCTTCACACACTCTCCTGCCACAGTCTTCCATAGGTATCTCGCCCGCTGAGTGCTTTCTTCACACTATTCTTCAGGCTGGACCAACTTTTGTCCCTCTACATATCCACTGAAGAATATTTCTGGAACGCTGTGTGGCATTTTTTGGATGATAATAGTCTGTGTAAATAGCCCTATTTATTTAATTCCTGTCATTCATAATGGACTTCTTTTCACCAGGGCAAGAATATAACCTTGCAGAACTGAAGCACAGTTCATGGTAGATCTTTACTGCTATGCAAACCTTTTCCATTTTATAAAAATGAAAATAACTTTTTCCCAATCCCATAATTTGTCTTTAGCTTCTGCCATATATCTCTTCTCTGGGTTCCAAGGAACATCCTGAAAGAAGTTATATAGAGCTACCCTGTGGACTGTGGCAAATTACACAACTCTGGGGCAGAGAAAGCACGCATGGCCCAGCACAGGTGACATCACCAAGTGTACTACATATGACTGTTACCACACAGTGCCTTCCCACTTGTCCTTCAAACCCACAGCAGTGCTGTTTGTCTATCCAGTCCACTGGGACAAAAAGTATCTGTTGAAGTTCTTGTGAACTGTGGGGTTTTGAGTGTTATTATACTGACTCCTTCTTAGCACTTAACACTGCAGGTCCTCATCTCATTCTATGAACTTCTCTGCTAATCTTTTCTCTTTTCTTTGATATCTTTGCTCCATTGGGCATTTCATAAATGTTGGGCTCTGTCTGGTGTCCCCCCTGGGTTGCCAACTGGATCTCCCTCAAAACCAATCCAAGATTTCAGAGACCAGCCAACCATAGAATTTCCCAAGTGAAGTTCCACTGCTTCCCAGCAAAAATGAGTCCATACAAAGGGTAAGAAGAGAAAGATCCAGCTTCAGTGTAGATAGGTCTGTGAGAGCACTGGGCATTTGCCCGGTGGCCTTGGTTTCTTGGAAGGCAGTGAGAGGCCTTCCTGGGACTGAGTGCAGCAGACAGGGGGTTATGAGGATGTGGAGTAGAGACTGAGAGAAAACTGGAGAAGCACCCAGTTAAAAATGTGGGTGAGATCATAGAGGTACTACTGAGGTATGAAGAACACTGCTAGGCTGGCAACCTCTAGCCTTTGAGAACCAGGGAGCAGATATTGTTGGATCCATCTGTAAGGAGAAATTTAAATAAGATATTACATGGCAAAAAAAAAGAAGGGTGCCAAGGAAATTAGAGTGCTGGTGAGAGGTTGGGTGAAGATATCCAGGGTATCTTCGGACTACGGCAATAGAAAGAGCTAGAAGGGACTCCCTCCTAGACCAGGAGAAACTACTTGATTTTGTCAATAGAGAAGCTACTCTGGAAGAAATCATCTCCATAAAAATAGAACAAGGAAAAAGTAACAGGCTCTCTTCCTTTTCGGCTTAGCTTGCTCTCCCTTCTTCTTGCCTGTGTTCTTACCCAGGACTGGGGCTGAGGAGAGTCTCACCCAGGGAAGAGAACTTCAGATCCTACAGATAATGCCCAGTGGGCATGGCAACCTCTTCCTGTAATGCCAGGGTAAGATAGACTACCCAGACTAGCTCTACGGTGAGCTCTGGGTTTGATTAGAGACCTTGTGTCAAGAACTGTAAGATGAAAAAGCAATCAAGATGATTCCTGAAATCAACCTTGGACCCACACACATGGCAAATACATACACACACCACCACCACCACCACCACCACCACCACCACCACCACCACCACCACCACCACCACCATCACCACTACCATCACTACCATATGGAAATGGAAAAAGAAAAACAATCTCAGGAATAGCTACACCTTGAACCTTGGCTTTAAAATCATTCTGGGCTGACTCTGCTGCCTTCCACTTGACCTGGGCCAATTTTTAAATTTAAATGTTCTCCACTGGAAAAACAGAATAGTAATAATAATGATGATGGTCCTTTACCCATAGCGTTGATGTGAGAATTAAGTCTACCTACAGAGAGCTCCACAAGATGCTTGGTACACAAGTGATCAGAAAATAGTCGTCATGGTTATTAACATCTGCAGAGATTTGTATTTGGCAATAGTTACCTTTTGATCAGGAAATATTTTAGACAACATTTCTACTATGTATTATTGAGTCTCTTGGGGATTTTTTTCTTCTACGCTGGGTATATATCCTGTGCTGAATTGGCAGGACACATCGATTGATTGCTGCTGCTTGTTTTTGTCCCTCAGCTGAGAACAATGTCCTTAATGTCTCATTGGGAGTTTATTCTAGTGGTGTGATGCAAAAATTTGAGATTTACAAGACGGTGGAAAGCTAGGCAACTTCACTCTGAAAGCATGCTTCCTTGCCCAAGGGTGGCGATGTACATTCCTCACTTGTCAAATTAATGTCCTTGGCCAGCGTGCCTGGAGTTGGAGTTCTGGGTGGTGAGGAACTAACTGTTTTTGTCAATCACTGGAACCAAACAATCTCTGCATGTGCTGTCTCAGCATGACACTGTAATCAGCTCTTATACTTCAGTTCCCTATGAGCAGGAAGGAAGTTACCAGGCTGGGTATGATAGTCAGAGTGAACTGCCTTGTCTAGCTCTGCCACTTACTAGCTTGTGACTTAAAACAATTTACTTAATCTCTGTACACCTTCAGGTATTCATCTGTAGAATGGAATGACAAGAGGAGTGTCTGTATTATGGACTTGTGGGGACTGTTAAAGGGAGACTAATATGTATAAAGAAATGCATACACAGTGCTAGGCACAGAGCCAGAACTCTAAAATGATGCTGGCTCGATACATACTAGTATTCAATATTTTTATCAGTCTCATTCATGTTGTTTTGTCCATCTAAGTGAAAGAGGAGTTGAAAAAAAGTGATAGATGAGTTATTGCATTCATCTTAGCAAATGAGAAACAGTTGTCTGAGTCTTTGAACGAAAGACTTTCAGTGGTTGTAAGAGATTGAAGTCACCTTAACTATGTAAGTGCATCATCAAAATAGAGCATTTATTTTTAAAAACGGTGTCTGGATAAAATGAAAAATGTCACAGTGTCTGACATTTTACAGATCGAGCACTGCCATTTTTGACATGGGTTCTGTAGCCTTTGTTGTGGCTCTGGTGACGGCCTTGATGTCTGCTGTGACCGCCGTCTTCAGGAAGACAGTACCAAATCCTGCGGTAGTGAGGAAGGCAGAAGACCAGCTAACACTGCCTCAGCATCTGGAGGGCCAGCCCTTCTTTCATCCACCCCCCTCCCATTTCAATGTGTCTCAGATGTCTTGTCTCTGTGCACCAGGACTGTGGAAGCCAGCACTGATTGTGAAGTCCTACAAGCACACCCTCAGGAACAGGGTGGCAGGCCTGCAGTCCATCTGTCCAGATAGACCAGGAAATTGACCCAACTCCAGCATGCGAAGGGCTATTCCCAAACATCCATAGCTGTCAAATAACAACTTTCCAGGACAAATGTGTCTGTCTCATGATTCATTCTCTTCTTGAGGATTTAACTGCTTCCTTTGCTAGAGATGGTTGGTAAAAACACGAGTGGGTACTGAGTGAGTGAGGACAACAGCATAGCATAGCAACAGTTTAGCCTATTGATTTCATAGTCCTCAAAATCTCATCTAATGCCCTTTCACACATAATTAGCTTTCTTAAGATTTTTTTGTAAATCAGCAAAAATAAAATCCCATTTAAAATTACATGTAAATTATATTCATCCGAGATAGGAAAAATGAGCCCTCTCAGTCAAATAGAAATTTACTTAATCAGATACCAAGATTTAGAATACATACTGTTTTAATGGGAAGGCGATAGAAAGTTTTTACTTTGTCTAAATAAATTGAGGTAAATTTGATGTTGAGATTTCAGAAACAGTTAAAAATAAAAGTTAATCTAAGAATCTGTTACTATCTTAGCTAAATAAAATATTTATGTGGGCTGACTTCTGCAGAGCACAGAGTTTTTATTGACAACTGTTACCTGTTACTTCAAGCTCAGTCATACTTTAATCGAAACCACTCAACACTGACCAAAGCTTCCATCATCATGCACGATTCATGCTCTGGGTTTAATTTCACATTTACACTGGATTGCAGCTGTACAAATTGGCAGCAGAAATCTACACAAAAAAAGCATCAAAACTGCAGAAAAAAATCTTCAGCACAGAAATCGAAGTTTGGGTCATATCTGGACTGTGGTGTTCCAAACATAGACAGAGGGAATCCTTTTGCTAGCACCACAAAACCTAAGCAATCTTATTCTGAGGTTCGGAAAATTCTAGACTCGAAGCACCCAAACGCTCACCTTTAAGTCAAAAATACTTTTCTAACTCCTTTTTCTGGACCAAGAGTTTCAGCCCCATGGGACTCACTCTACCTGGGGTAGTAGGGGAACTTCTTCCCAACTACTACTAAGTTAAAATTTATGTGTGACTCAGACTGCGCAGATTCTATGGGAAGGCTGCCAGCAGAAGAAACGGGATTTTACAATCCTCTTCCCAGAACGTCATGAAGTCTTAGCAAGCTTCACTATGCAGTCTTCTTGCAGCTAAACTAAATTCTCTGAGATAGTTTAAACTCAAAAGAAAGCTAAGGTCATACCCCTGCCCAACCATGCTCTCTATTACCTGTCCTCCTAAGTTCAGTTGAACCTATGAAGAACTTCTTGTTCCACTTCTATCAAGAATGCATAGTCAGTAGAAGAGCAGCTGGGGCTGGTGGTGCAGTTCACTGATGCAGCCCAGCACACATGAAGACGGGTTCATTCAGTCTTCAGCATGCCAAAAAGAAAGAAAGCCAAGGCAATATCTGGCTCAGGTCAAGGCTTGGTCATGCTTTCTCTTTAAAATGTTTGTGCAGGAAAATGTTACCAGCGTATGCTCACACACAAACCTTAAAAACAAACTGTTTATACCTTTTACTGGTTTCATTAGATCAATGGCCATGTGTGTGGCAGATCATTCTGCCTGGAGGTGATTGAAGAATTCTTCTCAAGCCATCTATTTTTCTGCATGCCCTGGCCACTCTCTATCATGGGATGGAATCTCCTTGTCTTCTCTTGAATCTGAACTGGCCGTGGTGACATACAGAGAGCCAATAAAATGAAGCAGAAGTGATGTCACATGATTTCTGCAAATGGATTAGAAAAGGTCACACAATATCCATGTGAGTTTCTTGGAACATTATTGCTCCAGATGGTCTCTCCAGAGTTCCCTCTTGGAATCCAGACCCCACACTGGGAAAGATCCTAGCTCCACGATGAGGTCATGCTGAGAGCCTCTGGTCAATAGCTCCAGCTGAGCTGACCCGATTTCCTCTCCCAGCCCAGATGCCAAGAACCTGAGGGAAGGCTCTAGATCCTCCCAGGCCCAGCTGATCTTCCTTCCCCAACCACTCAAGTTTTCCAAGCTGAGATCCCAGACAGTGGAGCAGATAAGCAATTCTCACTATGTGGAAGAATCTGTAAGTATTAAAATGGTTAAAAAGTATCTATTGCTTCTGAGCAATAGATAACTGGAACAAAATCTACATCATAGCAATACATAATTTTTTAACTCTTCACTTTTCCAGTTGGCTTTTGTTAATTTCCATTGTATTTGCTGTCACATAAATTATAGGAAAAGACTGCACATTTTAAAGTCATAAAGCCCCAGCTTTCTGAGCCATTCAGGAAAATAACTTATTTGCTTCAGGTCTGTTTCTTCATTTATCACTATTGATATCAACACTCACCCACTGGAATAATTGTGAGGATCAAATAAATCTCAAGGCAATAAGTGACATGATACACACACATAGCACATTGCAGAAGATTGCTCCCTTTCCCCCATAAGCTTCATATCTATTACTTTATTGACTTAATTTCTTCTTCAGAAATTCAAAGGTATATTCCAATTTCTGGTCATTCAACAGAATATCATGAAAAAATACATATGTATATATATGAGCCTAACTGTCTTATGTTATATAATATATGTGCTTACACACACACACACACACTGTGAACACAGGAAATGACTTAGAAAGCTGACTGGCATCTGCTGAATGCTACAGATGTGCTTAGCTATTGTTATTATTACTTTGCACTTACTACTATTATATTCTGATGATTTCTGACTAGTATGCAACTTTATTAAAGCAATTTTGAAGCTGAATGTGTCTATATGTGACCTTTCAGTCATTTCATATCTGGGATTTTTTTATTCATGCCATTAAAAACTGTGGTCTGTCATTTATCTCTACGTCCTGCCTGCTGGACCACTTGCCTCTTGCAGCCCAAGAGATGGTTCAGATGCTACCTGTCACTTCAAATCTGTTGTTATCTTCATTATCTACATCTAGATCTTAATCTTCAGTCGTACTATTTTTAAGGTACCTATGTTTGGCATTTAATTTATTCACTAAGCAGATTCTCCATGTTCTTACCATGCGCCAAAGAATAGGGTTACCTATCCCAGCACTCCACATCTATAAGGTCCTAGGAAAAAGAGTTTCAGAATCCTTATCCTAAATTTCTCCTCTGCAGATGAAGTTTTTCCTTGGCAAGTCCTGCACTGTGGACAAGCTTCTCCAGATATCTACCCCATGGTGCCACAGCTCCTTAAGGTCATGAACTGCTCCCACATCATTTCATCTAAGAGATCTGGAGGAGGCCAGTGTTCAAATTGCAAATCATCTTTATGTCCCCTCAAGTGGACAGTGAACTGTTCACAATTCTTTTATGTGTTCTATGTTCGCTATCCATCCAAATGCTTTTCTCATCAAAGCTTCAACGGTGAATAATCAGTATCAGGGCTTATTTTCTGGTATTTAAATGTGCACATTTGTATAATGTTTCCCCGTGCCTTTTCCAAATTAACTTATCTTTTTTATTCTTTTATAAAGTTATCTTCTAAAATAAGATGGTGTTGCCTTCCCCGCCCTCCTACTCATCTCAAATTCTTTAAAAAAAAAAAAGATAGCAAGTACATGCAAATGAAGTCACTACATTTCTTCAAATATTTATTTTTCGACTCATCATCAACTTAATTCCTTGCACCTGCTGCATCTCCTGATTCCTTGTTCTTTGTTGTTCATTCTGATATCCTGATCTAAAGGAAGGGTAAAATCAGCAAAGAAATGAATGAATAGCTGTGTTTCTGTATATGTTTTCTATTCTACTTTCATTAGTTATAGAAATACAACACACTTTAACTTTTATACTTTCTGATTTAGTTTTAAAGGTTCATACTTCTTCCTAGTTTCTTTTAACTCATTCCCTCGTTTGTAACCATTTTTTCAAACAACAGAAAAAAAAAAAACAACACTTCGTTTCCAGAAAGGAAAAAAAAAAAAAACCTATATTAAAAAAAAAATGATCAGATGCCTAAGAGATGGTTCAGTGGAGAAAGCGCTTCCCACACAAGCACCAGGACCAGAGTTCTGATCCTCATAACACATGTAAATGTTAGGTGAGCATGGCATCTAGCTTGTGATTCCAGTCTCAGCAGCAAGGACAGGGATCCCTAAAGCAAACTGACTAATGAGACAAGTCGTATGGACAAACCAAGGTTTGCTTGAGAGATGTTGCTTCAAAGAACTTAGTGGAAGAGTGAGCAAGGAGTATTCTCAATATCAACCACAAGCTTTGACAAGCATGCATACAAATGTGCCCATCCACGTATGTGTGCCCGCATACATCTGAACATTGATACACACTCATGCACACCATACACATATACATAAAAATGCAAAATGAAAAAAATCAGGTTAATAGATTTTTTTTTTACTGGAAATACGTGAGAAAAAAACTGAAAGGTTTATTAGAATTCTGAGGAAAAATAATTGAAGCCGGATATGATGCACATACCTGTGCTCTCAGAAACCTAAATACCAAGGAAGGAAAACACAGAGTTTAAAGCCAACCTGGGCTGTCCAGCAAGGTCCAAGTCAAAGCAAAATTCTTTTTTTTAAAGGGCTGGATGCATAGCTCAGTAGGTAAAGTACTTACTATGCAAGCATGAAGACTTGAGTTTGGATACTTAGTTCCTATGTTTAAAAAATTATAATTAAGCATGGCAGTGTATGTCTGTCATCTTGGCTCCCAGTGGTGGAGTTTCTGGGCAGGCAAGAGACAAGGGGTTTCTGGGGATTCCTAACCAACCAGTCTAGCCAATTAGCAAGCTCCAGATACAGTGAGAAACTCTGCCTCAAAAAATAAGCAGGAGAGCAATAGAGGAAGACATTCAATGGAGGTTCACTCTTGCACACATAGGTCCACCACAAGCACACAAACACATGCACATACAGCATTATTTTTTCAGTATAAATCTTGTATTTTAAAAGTAACTTCATAATTAACATTGGTCAATAACAGATAAAAATCATTCTAAAAAAGGAAAAGCACATCTCTAATTATATTTTCCACTTGTAAAAGGAACAATAAGGGGCTGGAGAGATGACTCTGGGCTTAAGATTCTCCTTCACAAACAGAAGGTACTGAGTTCTGATACCGGGTCTCATGTAAAAACAGCAGGTTAATCTGCTGCAGCCTGCACTTCCATGGTGCCCCAGCCATGGTGATGGAGCCTGGGAAATCCCAGAGCAAAGCCAAAGGAGGAAGAAGCAATCTGGGATGATTCCCGAAGTCATCCTTGGTCCCCCATAATGGTGCCTTCTGATGCTCAAACACACACACAAGCAAACAAGGACACATTTTTTAAAAAAGCCTAGGGAATGAGATGAAATGTAAACCATATTGTCTGGCAAGGAATTAATGTCTAGAATAAGTTACTCATGCAAATCAACAATAAACCCGATTCTAAAAGGTCAAAGGGACTGACATATGGCTCAGCTGATAAAAGCACTTGCTACCAAGCTTAATAATCTGAGTTAAATCCCACAAGGTAGAAGGAGAGAATCAACTTCTAAAAGTTAGACTCTGACCCCAAACATGCACAAAATAAAGATTTTTAAAAAGCTGAAGAAGATAGGCAAATGGTCAACAAGTTTATGAAAAGATGTGTCTCAGCATTACTAATCTTTAGAGGACTACAATTAAAACCATGATAAGATAACACCTCATTCCATTAGACTAGCTAGGACAACATATATAGTTAGTTAGTTAGTTAGTTAGTTAGTTAGTTAGTTAGTTAGTTAGTTACATAAAGAAATCAAAACCCTGGCATACTAAACAAAAAATCTATAAAGTAACTAAGATAGACATGGGGGGGTGGGAAAATATGGCAGTTGGTTAAAAACTCAAAAATAAAATTACTATGTGATCTAGCAGTTTATTTCTGGCCATCTATCCAAAGGATTGGAACGAAGAGCTGGAAAAGCTGTGTAAACCCAATCCACCTATCATTATCCACAATAGGCAAGAAATGAAAACAACTAAAGCATGCATTGATAGAGGAACAAATAAACAAAATGTAGAATATACATATACCATTCAATCATAAAAAAGGAAGAAAATTTCAACATCTGCTACATTACAGATGAACCTTCAGGACACTGTGCTAAGTGAACAAGCCAATCATAAAGGGCTACAAACTGTTAGATGGGTACAAAGAAATAGCGATTTAAAACCACGAGTTTCCAATCATTATAACTAGACTCAAACACCATTTTGTCAATTAAAATATTGAAATTGTTGCCATTGATGCATTTTTTTGCCTTGAGAAATAAGTTTATTTATTCCTATTATACAAAAATCGAGGCTTCAGGATTCAATGAACTCGTAGAAAGTATTTTCCTCATGCTCCAGAAATGTTTTCCCTGAAAATAGTTATGGAGGTGCTTGGAGAAGTGGTTGCTGATTACAGAGAAGTTAGGTAAATATGGCAGATGAGGCAAAAATTCAGTCACTGTTTTTGCATGCGTGCATGTGTGCATGCGTGTGTATCTGTGTGTTTTTATAATTTTATATTCTTTTTGGTATTTAATTGTCCGTATGTGTATGTGTATGTATGTGTGTGTGTGTAGAACCATGGGTGAATTCAGGAACCACCATGGACCGCCTCCACTTCCTCCTTGTTAACTCTGCAGGGATTCATAGGCTCCGCCCTACCAGGACCCAGCGACTATACGGGGGACTTTAGGAATCACCCTGGTTTCCTGGCTCTGCCTTCCAGGAGTGGAAGTACAGGCCACTGCCATTTCTGTCTGGCATTTTTTTCTGTTGGATTCAGGATCCAAACTCTGGACCTTCTACTTGGAAGGCAAAGGCTTAATTTCTGAGCCATCTCTCTGGCCCTTAATCAACGTTTGAAAGTTTGATTGTATGGTGTGCTGTCATGAAGAAGAATTGGACCCTTTTCTCATGAGCAATGCCCAACTGCAGATCTTGCGGTGTTCAGTGCATCTCATCTGTTTGCTGAGTGCACATATCAGGTGTAAGAGTTTTTTTTTGGGGGGGGATTCAAAAAGCTGTAGTTCATCAGACTAGCAGCAGCCCAGAAAACAATGACCACCTTTTTTTGTGTGTGTGCCAATGTGGGCCTGAGAAGTGCTTTGTAATTGTTTCTAAGTCCAATCACTGAGTTGGTTGTTATAAGGGTTACTCTTAACTATTGCTGTAAGAGAGCATTCAAGGTCAGACAACTTAAGGGAGAAAAGGAAATTTATTCATCTTATAGCTCCAGAGGGGAGATACAGTCTCTCACAGCAGAAGCAGCATGGCTGGATGGCCAAAGCTGGGGACAGTCCAGGTCACATTCATCCACGTGGGCGAAGGCTGGAAGATTCCTGGAGAGTCTCTCTCCATCTCCTGCTCTATGGTTCCTTTTATCTTGTCAGCTACTCCTACTGGGAGGTTCCAAATGGGATCTAGGGCTGGTCCTGTATTGTAATGTATTGATCTGGATAATCTCTTCAGGAGGTCTGGCAGTTGATCTTAGTTAATAGCAGGTGTGGTCAAGTTGACACCCAGGATTAACTATCAAGGTTGTTATATAAAATCCACTTTTTATCACATGTCACAATTCAACTAAGAAATGCCTCTTGCTGTTGGGTAGAGGTTAAGACCACAATGAAAATGACAACTTTAAAAAGTCCTCAGTCAGCTCAGGAGGCGGCTGCTTATTGAGCTCATTCATTTTTTATTTGCTTCAAGAGCCCAGTGACCATCAAATGGTCCAAGTTGAGTTCTTTGGGAACTTCTTGAATAGTTGTAGATCAGCATTGAAGATTACTCACATGAGTTATTGTTAACTTCTCATGGCCTCTATGCTCCTCATCTTTAAGGCTCTCTCTCTCCTTTCCAGTCCTTCTTAAACCACAGCTATACTGAACAGTCATTATCAATTCCTGGGATAAATTCAAAGCTGATGCTGCCCTTAACTCCACAGCTTTATGATCCATTTTGAACTCAAATAAGAAGATGGCCTCAATTTTTAAAAAAATGTATTGAGAATCTTTCATGTACACACAAAATGAGTTTATGTCTTTGTCCCATCCCCCCCTTACCTTCTTTTTCTCCCCTCCGTTCACCAAAAATTTGTCTTTTTGTTTAACATTTCCATCTTCTCAAGTAAAAATAAAATAAACATCAAGCAATAAGTTATTACCAAAAATAAAGTGAAAATGTGAATAAAATGATGCATAACATAACCACACAATTTAAGACTGTGTTCCAATATCAAGTGACAAATTTCAACAATGCAAAAATTGCAAGTACTTTTGTACCAACCTAATATTTATCTCCACCTATATAAGCAATTACAAAACTCAAAAATCCTACAAAGTAGAATCATCCCTATCAACTGTGAAAGAAGGGCATATAGTTATTATTTAACAGGTAGTTTTGTTTAGGGAAGATGCAAATAACTTACAGATGTCTGTTAGTGATGGTTCAACAATGTGAGAATGCCACTGAATTGTACACTTGGAAATAAATGCTTAAAATGGTAGATTCCGTGTTATGCCTATTTCACTACAAAAAAAAAAAAAAGGACAGACAGAGAGAGAAGGAAGAGAAAGGGAATCTTAGATAAAGTTGGAGAATCTAAGACAGAGAGGACTTGTATATAATCCTGCTGTGTTTGCATTCTGGATGGATACCTTACAAGGCTCTTCTCCACAGCATGACCTTTTCTCATGTATTAGGATTAGAATACAAAACACCTTTCAGAGGTTGGCGGGTTTAATGCTTGTGGTGCTATTTGGGGAGAAAGTGGAAACTTAGAGCGGTAGGATCTAGTTGGAGGAAGTAGGTTATTGAGGGCATGACTGGTCCTCCCTTCCTCTTTCTGTTTCCTGTTCACCATAATGTGTGCTTCTTAACTGGGCCATCTGCACTATACTAGATCCAAACCCCCTGAAAATATAAACTGAAATAATTCTTTCCTCCCTTAAATTGTTTATGGTAGGCATGATGGTTAATATCATGGATCTAGGAGTCAGGCTTCTGGACATATCTGAAGCAATCTCTAAATTAACTTTGGCCTTGAGCATGCCAGTGAGGGATTGTCCTGATTGCATAATTGATATGGGGAAGATCACCCTATTGTAAGAAGGACCATTTCCTAAGCAGGAGATCCATAATTGTTTAACAATGACAACTGGGCAAGCAAGCAATAATGAACTCATTGGTCCTTGTTCTCTGCTTTTGCTGTGGTGAGTAGCTGCTTCCAGCTCCTGCTACCATGACTTGCCCACAGTGATGGATTGTAATCTAGAATTGTGAGCTTGAAGTAAAACCTTTCCAGTTAAGTTGCTTGTGTTCAGTACTTGGTTGCAGCAATGTATAAAATCAGACTAAAAGAGCAGGTTTTTTTTTTTTTCTCACAACAATGTAAAGTCCAACATAGCATGACTATACTCCTCCTGAGAGCAGCATATTGCTCTCCTCTGTCTAGAAGAGCACAGGATCCGAATTTGCACCCTGTGAATATTTGTTGTGTGAATAATCACAAATACCTTGAAAATAAGCCTTAGTGTAATAAGTCTTAATGTATAATGTATAAATAATTCTACAAAAAGGATTCGTGGAGACATAACTGCTTCAGCAAAGAGCTACGCATGTATTTCTTATATAGTGCATATTTTCCTGGCTATGAGAATGACCCAAGATGATTTAGGTCACTATGTCTGGACTTTTGAAGTGTTTACATAGTAAAGGTATGTTTAATGGGTTACATGTCTAGAAAACTGGGAACATGTGGATTCATCTGTGCATCCAGATGGTTCTTATAAGCAAGCAAGACATTTTCAAACCAACTTCTATGCTGCTGTCACTATAAACACATGACAGTTCAGTTGGGTGTGGTTTCTACACAATTGTTCTGGCCAATTCACTCACAATTACCTAGCCAAATGATTCATGAAACCCATTTTTTATTTATAAATGTTGACACTGGCAGTTAAAAGCAGAGAATGATTGTTTGCAAGAGTTCTGTGGCTATCTAATGTTTAATTATTCACTCTTTCTTAACGTAAGCTCTTAATTGATGTTAAACACATGTCACCCATGCTGGCTTTCAATTCTTGGCATAGATATGTTCCTGTAAGCAATGGGTTGAGACTCCCACAGACAAAGGATTTAGTAGTCTGCCTATTTGGTCCAAAATCATATGTGGCTAGGGACAATGAAATGCCAACTGAGAATATAACTGAGAGGAAAAAATTTGTAATATTATAGTAATAAATATATGAACAAATAACAAAAAATTATTATGACTTTAATAAGTTTTAAGATATACAAGAATGAAAAAATGTGTAAGAATGATAAATATTATCCTAAGTATAAATTAAAGGAAAGTGAGCAAGTTATAAAATGAGAGAGAACAGAGAGCCAGCAAAAAAATTCCATTACTTTAGTGCCTGCAGAAGAAACTAGAAATATAATGGATAGTGGCCATAATAAAAGTATAAGAAAACATTTGCAAGGTAAACTACATACACACACACACACACACACACACACACACACACACACACACACTGAAAACTGGTCTAAATTTCAAAAAAGAAAATAGCTCCCACAATTTTCAAGGATGCAAAACAATGCACAAAGAGACTAGTTTCAATAATTATTTTAATAATAAAGATACAATGGTAATATAAACCTAGAACTCTTAGATTTGTCATTTGAGTGTATAGATAATTCCAATGTGCAATGATCAAAAGACGTCATGATATACTTTGGAGAATGGACACTTACTTCTCATTCATGATATGGCTTCTTTCAAAAGCTACTGAAAATATCTAATGACATTCAAAATCTTGTACACTCTTATAGCTAGCATACTGGAAATGCTTAAAGCAGATGCAGAAGGAGGCTTGGGATTGTCCTGGCAGCATCTCAGAGACAGCCAAGGACACTGATATTTGCACAAAGTGTGGATAAGGGAGTTCATGAGGCAGACATTTGGTTGGTTATAGAGAAAATAAGAATTTTTTAAAAACCATTTTTAATGATGAAAATCCAACCAAGGAGATGCAGCTCTCTAGAATCAAAGAGAGGACATAAAGAAAGCAATATTTAATTTGTGATATTCTGCCATGTGATCATCAGAGGAACACCGCAAACCAGAAGATGGTGTCCCTAACATCCGCTCTGACCTTTCTCAGTTGTATTTAGTGGTGGTGATCCCATCTTTCCTGCCTGGTTCAAAACCATCTAAGTCACTGATGTCACAGCAATTGGTCAGGAACGTGGCAAGTGACTAATGAGAGGTGAAGGATGTTTGCGGAAGGTTTCTGGAGATGGAGATAAAGTTTCCTCTCAAGAGAAAGGAAATGACCCAGAAGTCATTCTCTCTCTCTCTCTCTCTGATCTTGGAGTTATTTGTCACTTGAGGCTAGGAATTCCTGGAGACTTTTTGAGGCCCCTGGAAAAGTAATGACAAAAAAAAGAGGGAGAGAAGATTAAGCAAAACTCAGGGTACCCTAGTGAGATCAGTTCATCATTTCTTCTTTTTTCATAAGCTGGTGGGAATTGAGCTAAATGATATAGAAAACAGTAAAAAGAGACAACTGGCCCTTCAGGGCACACTTTTAGCCAAACCTAGATTTTTGTAAATTACTATTTGGAGGAAGTCAGTAAGTAACTGCTCACATTCTTCTAAGACCTCACGAGTCTTTTTCCTGACTGAAAGGAAGAGAACCTAACCTAACACAGTGTATCCAAGGTGAAGACAAGTAAAGGTGGGATGGAAAAGAACAAATACACCATCAGCAGAGCTTTACTGGGAACTGGGTATAGGACTTGCTGATGCTATTCTTGCTGCCTCTGCTTCCATAGACCTATTCCTGCTGCACTCTTTTCATCTGCATTATGCCCATTTTTTACTGATGGGCATTGCACAATCTTTATTTGTGGGCATTGCACAATCTTTATTTGTGGGCATTGCACAATCTTTATTTGTGGGCATTGCACAATCTTTATTTGTGGGCACAGCAGGATGCTGCATGTATCAGTGATAAAGGGGTTGTTGGCAAAAAAGTCACAACCAGCAGCTCAGTACTGATTTTTAGGCATACCTCTCATGACAAAGACCCCTTATTTCTGGCTGTCTCCACTTCCTGGGCTTCAGTTTCTTGCTGGATTAGTCCTCTTCCATGTTTCAATCTTCCCTCCCCAGCTTATACATCTTTTAAAGTGTATAAATCTCATTTATTAATTTTTATGTATTTTTTCAGACAAGTTTTCACTATGAATCCCATGACTAGCCTTTAACTTATGGTGATTCCCCTGCTTCAGTTTCCCATGTGCTGGGATTGCAGACATGCATCAATCATGTCTGACTCAGAAATCTTGCTTCATTACTTCATAGTTTCATTAGTATAATGCCTCATCTAGCCAATCTCAGTTATGCCCAGAAAGATGCAAATATCTCTTAAAAGAACATTATTCCTTTTTACATGTTTGAAAGAATAACAACCAAGTAATGGAATTAATTCATCTAGCTGGAAGTAAATTTAAATTCATCTGTATTGTGGAACATCAAGTAACCATTCACATATATTATGTTGGGTCTTCCATTTCAGTGTGAAAGATTGAGCCCATCTCAAAGAAAGGGTGTAAAGATATGCAAAGAGCAAGCACAAGATAGCAATGCAAAGAAGAGGAGGGCATGTCAATAAAGCAGGACTTTGGATAAATGGCTACAAGGGAGCCACAGCATGGACACTGGGAAAGCTGCAAGAGGGACAGGGGGCATTTTCCTTACCTACAAAGTCAAGGAGAGGCTCTGAGTTTGGGGGGAGCCAGACTAGAAAATATGTAAAAATCAAAGATTAATTCAAGAATTATTTACACAAGCCCCTTTTTAATCCTATCCTACTATGCATAAGACAGTCCCACTATGTATATCTCATCTATAACAGAGAACTCATGTCTGAAGACATTGAGCCATGTGACTGGCAGAAGTTAAGGTGACTAAGGAAAGGAAGTGCTGCAAAGAAAGGCTTCCCTTGTAAGGTACAAGCCTGTCTGCTTACTTGCTTGCTTTCTGACCTCAAGTGATGATTTTCAGTGATCATAGTCATACTCAACTTTCCCTGAATGGGAGAAACTTGGCTATGAAACCCAAGTATGCATGGTCAGACTCAACACACCTAGATAGCTACAGAAGAAATTCATATCAGTTATCTGTGTGTGCTAAACAAATTCATCTGATGGTCTTTTACTCATAAATGTGCTTCAGAAAACTGGCCACACAAAAGAAATGACTAAGGAAACATAAATTTCAGTTTTCTTTTTTTTTTTTATTATCTATTCAACTGTGTGCATGTGCATATGTATGTGTGGCGCGCGCACGCGTGCGTGTGTGTGTGTGTGTGTGTGTGTAGAACCACGGACGAATTCTCAAAACACCATGGACGCCTCCACCTCCTCCTGCCCCGGGATTCACAGGCTCCGCCCTACCAGGACCAGAAGTGCAGGCCGCCCCCGCTTCCGCCTGGCGTCTATACGTGGCATCTGGGATCCGAACTCAGGACCTTCCGCCTGCAAGGTGGAGGCTTAACCCCTGAGCCACCTCTCCAGCCCAAATTTCAATTTTCTAAAGACATAGAGGTATCAGCTGCCTGCATGAAAGGATGCTCCAGGGATGGGAGGGGGAAAGAGGGGGAGGGGGGAGGGGAGCACTAGGCGGTGGGAGGTTGGAGGGAGGGAGGGGACTGGTGTACCTGTTAAGTTTGTATGAGTGGAAATAAAAAAAAATAATCAGAGAGCATCAAAGAACACACAGAAATTAAAAATGTCATTGCAAAGCAATAAGAAATGTAAATGAGATTCAGTGGTGAAGTTAAAAAAAATCTCAAGCAAGAAAACTTCAACCTCGAAGTAAAGTAAAGTAAAGTAAAGTAAAGTAAAGTAAAGTAAAGTAAAGTAAAGTAAAGTAAAGTAAAGTAAAGTAAAAAGTAAAAAGTAAAGTAAAGTAACAAAGCTAGAAGTTACATCTACCTACAGAAATTCCTAAACTATAGAACAAAAATAAAAAGACTGAAGAGGTGGCTCAGGGTTTAAAACTTTGTCTCACAAGCAAGAGGGTCCTCAGTTCAGATACCAGGTCCCACATAAGAAACATCAGGCAAACAACGGCAGCCTGAACTTCCAGCCATGGTGGGCAGAGCTTGGAAAATCCCAGAGCAAAGCAAAAAAACGAGGTAGAAGCAATCCAGGATGATTCCTGATGTCACCGTTGGTCTTCCACAGGGACACACAGTGCTTTCTCTCTCTTTCTCTGTCTCTCTCTCTCTCTCTCTCTCTCTCTCTCTCTTTCTCACACACACACACACACACACACACACATACACACACACACACACACATACACACAATTAAAAAAAAAAGAACAGAAAAAACAATAACTTAATGAAAGGGAATTGCAGCAACTGAAAATAATGCCTTCAGACTGAAAATTCTTGGTACTAATGTACATGGTACATAGATTCCAAAGTTGTCAAGGATTTTTGTAATCAGACTCTCATACTTTTCACCTTCTTCTAAACTTAAACTTTAACTCACAGAGTGTGGCAGAAATGGCTCCCAGTAGTCTTTGAGGGTAAACAGAATGAAACCTTGTACGCTCTACTTCCCCATTTTTGGAAATGCCAGCTGATATACTGCAGAGGAACATGATTAAATGAACATTAAGGTGCAGAAGAACTAGTGTGGCAGACACCAGGACAATAAAGGTCTTTGTGGTCATGTTTTCCAGAGGAAACTTTTAATTTTTTATCTGAACTCTCCTATGTGGTTTGAGATTTTGATGACAAGATAATAATGTTACTTACACAAATGTGCTTCTTGTAAATATTTCTTAAAAGAATTTTGCTATGGAAAAATAAATCATTTTAATTAAAAAATTTATGCATAGCAATGAAGGATATCTAGAACTTAGGAAGTGATTCATGATGACTTTGCTTTGTGGCATTTCAAATTTTCTGCACTTAAAACAGCAGCAAATAAGTACTTTTTAAAACTTATATATCTCCAAAATCTTCAGAAAGTAAAAATTCTTCAGAAGATCATGTCAGAAAAATTTAAACATTTTATAATGGTCCATACCTTCTACATTTTGTTTCTGGAAGCTCAAATTATCCCCTAAGGGATCAGGCATTGAAAGCTCTATTTTTAAGTCACATTTAGTTATACTTGGTAGTTCCATTAATCTTATACATTTATGGTATAGTGGGAGCATTTTGACACATGCACACGAAGAGAGTGGAAGCTTCAACTTTGATTAAAACATAAATGTGAAAAAGTTGGACATTTTTTGTTCTTTGTAATTAATATTTAAGAGTTTTTATCATTATGTAACTTTCTTGCATTTGTATAGAGTTTATGTTAGTATTCAGAGCTTACAATTTTACTAGAGGCAAGAGTGGCAGAGACAGGATAGGAAAGGCTGTGGATTAACGTAATTTTAATTTAGTTACCACTTAACACAACATCTCTGGAATAGTGGATGCTGATAAATAAAGACTATACTGGTAAGTGGAATATATTAAATTTTTTCAAGCCAAACTCAAAGTTTGAAATAAAAAAAAAAACAGAGTTAGAGGAAAAAAGTTGAATGGTGATTCAGTTAATAGTGTTACTTCAGTTTTGCAGACCAACTGAGACTTGACACAAAGCATCTGGCAAGGTACTTGAATTAAAATAAACCAAAATCCAAAGGCTGAACTGTCTTTCACAAGACACAATTTTAGCTCAATCTTCTCTTAATCCTTTCCAGGTAGCACTGATTGTAATAAAAGTTGTTTCTCTCTGCAAATTTTTGTCAACAGGGCAAATCATTTTTCGGCCATCTTGAAATAAAATTGGCTCTTGTAGTACACTCTTGGAGCTATGAACATGGTCCTCTGAAGCACTGTCATGCATTCTCAGACTCCAACTCTGATCCATGGGAAAGTCCCATAGGAAGGCAAGTAATGAAGAAAGTAGAATCATTGTGACCAGACCATTTTGGTTACTTGTTGCAAGTGTTGCTATGGCAGAAGAATGAACTTGAACAAAGCCTAGGCACCTTTGATAATGCACACAGTGGGAGAGAGTTTACCAAGATAAGAGGGTCTAGAAAGATCTAGAAAACAGAAAAATAAAGAAGGAAAATGAAAGAAAAGTTTAAAAGAATGAGAGAAATAAAAAGAAGAAAAGGGGAAGGAAGGAAGGAAGGAAGGAAGGAAGGAAGGAAGGAAGGAAGGAAGGAAGGAAGGAAGGAAGGAAGGAAGGAAGGAAGGAAGGAAGGAAGGAAGGAAGGAAGGAAGGAAAGGGGGAAGAGGAGCGGGAGGGGGAGGGGGAGGGGGGAAGGAGAAGAATAATGTAAAGTACTAGATTTGAAGTAAGGTAGAGAGCAGTCCTGCTCATTGCCTTCTACTACCACACTAGTTCTACATTCTCATTCAGACAGGTACTCCTACTCTGGTTTTGGGTTGTCAAAAGCTCTGGTCCTCCTGCAGTGACTTTCCATCTTCCAAGAATGAGGGGAATACAGCCAAACAGATGTCACCCTTCTCAGCCCACTCTCTCCATCTCTTGATCTCCCGTGGTGCACATCAGATCCTGGTATTCTCTAGACAAATGGTCCCCATGTGTCATGTGACCCTCAGAGGTCTGCATGGGCTTTTCCCTATACTATCTTCTGAAAGGTAGTAAGTCTGCATTCACACCTAAAGGTAGCCAAAGAATAGTTGATTTTAGATTGAGATTATAGCTGAAATCTGACATGGACTGGTGTTAGGAATATCCTCCACAGATTTGAGTACTTGAACACTTGTTTCCCCAACTGATACTGCTACTTTGAAAGGCTCTGGATGGTTTATAAGGTGAGGCGCAATGAGAGTTTTAGTCAGCCTAGCTCTCTGTGCTTTCAGCCCCAAAGGCATAACAAGATGCACCATAATCTCTTACCACTCTAGACCAAATTTCGGCTGCCATGTCTTCCCAGCCATGATGGCCTGTATCTCTTTACCCTGAGCCAGAATAAACTTCTCCTACCTCCATTTGCTTCTGTCAGGTACTTGTTCACAGCAATGAGAAAGATAAATAATGTAGAAAATTGCTACCAAGGAGTGGGATTATGACCATATGATTTATAGGGTTTTGGAACTGGGTTATAGAAAGAATGTGGAAAAGCTGGCAAATACAGGCCCCAGAAACACTAGAGAGCTGTAAGTTGAATTTAATGGGCCATTTCTGTGGGAATTCAGAGGACAACAATGTTGTTAGAAGGGGGACAGTAAAGACAGTGCTTGGGCAATTTCAGAGGGAAGCAAAAAAACTGGAGCAGTGGCCATTTGTGCTGCATTCTGGCAAAAAATCTGGTTTTATATATAACATAAATTAAGCTGAAATCTGAGGATAACTTAAAAACAATGCCCTGATTTACTAAATGCACAAAATTTCAAGAGAGCATAACTTTAGGTCTGTGGCTTTGTTGGTGCTCAGTGACTTTAGCCAGCTTTATAGAGAGAATGGGGAGGAAAAGAGCAGCGATGAAAAGATAGGAAAAATGCAATGTGACCATAAAAGGAATGTGAGCAATTGTAAAGAATTGGGTGGAATACAAAGCAGCTAAAACTGCTACTAAGATTAGTTTCAAAAATTCTCTTTACTCCATAATTAAGAAAAAAAAAAAAGAGTCCACATTCTCTTCTTTGAACCTGGGTGGCTTTTTGCAATTTCTTTAAGAAATGGTCTGTGGCAAGAGCAGCACCACATACTTTTCAAACATGAGACATGAAAATAAAACTCTCCTTTTTAGTTTTCTTTCTCTTTCCCTCCTAGAATACTTTGTTTTCCGACCTAGTCACCATACTATGAGAAAGTCAAGTATACTGTGAATATAGGGATATAAACATTTCTGCCACATTCTTAGCTCAACAGGATTAGCTTAACTTAGCTGGACAGAGCAGAGCAGTCCTGACTTTGATCCTACACACACCACTGAGCTATGAACTAAATAGTTTGTGGTTGTTTTAATCCATCACCTTTGGGGTATCTTTTATGTCTTATTCAGAAATAATAAACAAATCCTAACTATGAAATAATGTTATTTTTAAATGTGTTTAACTCATACCTTGGTTTTTAAAATTAGTTGAGAAGATAATAGGCAACTTGAATAAAGTTAGAATTACATCACTTTGTGCATATCAAAGTTCTAACACATGCGCGCACGCACACGCACGTGCACACGCATGTACACATATAGAGAAAGCCTCATGATGTAGCCCTAGTTTACCTCAACATCACTGTACAATCAAAGATGACTGTGAATTTCTAATCCTTCTGCATCCACTTTCTGAGTGCTAGGTTTGTAGGCACAGGTTACTCTTCCCAGTTAATGTAGTGGCAGAGGCAAACGATAGTAATTGAACTAGGTCACGAGCCTAATTTTTTTTAATATTTAAAATATTTTTTATTTGAAACAGTTCAATTTTACTCATTCTAATCTCTTTACAGATATTATATATCTTCTACACTAATTCTTGTTTGAGTAGCTGCTTGACATTGTTTTTTTTTCTGCCTTTGTCAGCTGTTCTTTTGGAAAATCTATATCAAAAGTAATTATCAAAAAGTCCTTGATGTTATTGTTGTTGGGGAGCCTGCCTCCTTTCTTCCATAGCTCTGCTCTCAGTATTGTACCTTTTTTATTATGCATTTGTTTAAGTTTTTTAAAATGTATATTTTTAGTATTATATAAATGGATATATTGAATTTATGGTATTTTCACCCCCTAATCCCTAATCCCATTCCCCTTACAACCTTTCATCTCCCCTACCAGACTCCCTCCTGTTTTCAAAACTTTTACTTGTGTGGTCCACTGAGTTTCATCTGGTTTGTCTTTGATGACATATATCTGAATATTTGCTGGAGCATGAATCATAGACCAATGGGTATACTATTGAGGAAAGCATCTTCCTTTTCTTCCCTGTCAGCATAAGGCCTCATTAGTCTCTCAGGAAGTGAAGAGCCTCTTGAGATGTTTCCCTTTCTAAGATGAGGTGAGATATGGATAGAACAATCTCCATGCAGGTCCAGTTAAAAAATACGTGATTGTCATGAAATCATGGATAACACAGCCCTATCTGTCATGCACAGAAGATAACGTCTGGCCCACCACTGCCTCATTTCTAATTCTTATACTCTTACCATTCCCTCTTTTGTGATGTTCCCCATGCCTTGGGATGAGGGTCAGTTAGATATCCTGTTTGGGGACAAACAATCTGAAGTCACTTATTTTCTGCACTTTGGTCAGTAGTTGTACTTCTCTGTAGTAAACACCTTCTGTTGCAGAAGGAGGCTTCTCCAGTGAGTGCTGTGCTCCTCCAATCTATGGGTATAATAACAGATTAAAAAGACGGTTTGATGAAGTGTCTTTATAGCTAAACCTTCATAGCTTGCACTTTCCCTAGGATCTATGTTCTCTCTTTTAATAGGTTCTCGTTTTAGTTTACAGTAGCAGGAATGAGTTTCCTACTAGCAAACAGCTGGCCTGGTAATTTTATCCTGGGAAATATGTACCTTATGATAATCTAAATGATTGGTTTCTGTCTACTAGCCAATCAGAGCCTCAACTAGTGAGATTGTCATGTTTGTATACAAATCATCTTTCATTTCCAATATTCAGTGTTTGCCAGTTTGATTCAGAACTGCAAGTTTCCTCACAATGGCTCCCCATCGATGCAAAGCTCACCTTCTCCAGTAAAGGAGCACTCCATGCCCTTTCTCACACAGGTTCTTTTTCTACTTCCAGAGTTCCTTCTTTTTTCGCTAGTGTGTTATTTGGGCATGCATCTCAAATCACCTCTTGGGTCATTTGGAATGCCCGGGGCCCAGCTGCATGGTGTGGATCTCCTGCTGACAGCCACATTTTTGTTTGTCAGAAGACTGCAGGCTTCTAATTACTTCCACAAAACTTCTTCCAGATGCTTCTTCCAAAGTGACTTCTAGATCAACAAAGGTATCACTTCCTCTCAGAATAGTACTGTCTTGCTGAATTTTCCAAACAGGAATCAAAATTTCCGAAGAATGAAAAGTGATTCCGTAGGAGAGCTGATGTCCATTTCTCATTCCTTCATCGTGGATTCCATTTTTCACTAGCTCCCAGGACCTTGTCAACAGCATCCAGATCCTGGAATTTTTCCTGACCTTGAGCAATATCCAAGGGATCCAGCCGGCATGAAGCCATAGGATTATTTTCCTGGTGACCTTTTCAATATGCTTCATGTAGGCACTGTGAGGCACCCACAAGACTGTATGCAAATACAGCAGCTGGCAGAAGGTGCTTGCATGTGGGATGATGGTTCCTGCAGGCCACTGTCCCATACCCTTTGTAGGCCCCTCTGTTTAGTCTTTCTGGTCTAGTGAAGCCACTTAATGAGGAGATTCTCCTGCTTGGCAGGTAAAGACAACTAGGTCGCCCTTCCTCTGCCAGTCCACTTTCCCCGGTTAACTTCTCAGTTAGCATACAAAGGACTTCATTGTGTCACTTTCATAGGACAGATGTATCATTGTACTTCGCCTTAATTAAAAACGTTAATGTCCAAGTTTAGTTAAGATCAATCAAGGACTCCCTCACAGTAGTTAGGATGGCTAATATCAAACAGGCAGAATACAGAGAGCATTGAAAAGGATGTGGAGAGATTGGAGCCTTCATTCACTGCTAGGACAAAGGTAACATGGTTCTGCTGCCGTGGAAAACAACATGGCGGATGCTCAAAAACACACAAATAGAAGTATCTTATGATTTAGCGATCTTACTTATTGAATGTAGGGTTTTTAGCAAATATTTTTAGGTTCGTGGACAGAGGAAAGCAACCATAGATAGAAGCAGCAAAGTGTGATACCTTCAATGGAGAATTATTCAGTCTTCAGGATGAAATTTGGACACATGACATTCTGCAGTACAGATGAGTCGTAAGGACATTATGCTAAGTAAAAAAAGCTGGTCATGCTATTCAAGAGCATAAAGGAGTCCATTTATCGTGATCATCATGACAGAAAGTTTAATGGTGCATATGTGCTTAAACTGAAGATCAAGGGAGGGTGACATGAGGAGTAAATGAATATAGAATTCAATTCTGCAAGGTAAATGAGCTTCAGATGTGAGTTTCACAATAATATAGTATATCTAGCAGTACTAAAGTGTTTTAACATGGATAAAATAGTAAATACAATTGCAATCTTTTTGATGAATCAGTAGGGTTTTTTTGTTTCTATGATTTCAGAATTCTCCCCGTCATATTTCCTATTATTCAGATGTAGCCATAGTTATTATAGAATAAAATCACCAAAATTTTCTTCTAAGTTTGCAAATATGGAATTTCTGATGAGATTAAATAATATTTAAGCCAAGAGGGGTTTGGAAAACTGACTATGTTTTAGTCATTCTTTCTTAAATAACATGACAGTCTAGAACTGACATATTGTAGCATATAATCTCTTTTCTAAAGCTAGTGATCATGATCCCCAGCGAATGTTTATTTTTCTAAAGCTTGATACTGGCAGTCCATTATGACAAATATTTTGTGTATCAGGGGCTGGAGAGGTGGCTTAGGGGTTAAGCCTCTGCCTTGCACGCAGAAGGTCCTGAGTTCGGATCCTAGACCCCACATATAGATGCCGGGCGGAAGCAGGGGTGGCCTGCGTTTTTGGTCCTGGTAGGGAGAAGGCTGTGAATCCCCGAGCAGAGTAAACAAGAAGGAGGTAGAGGCAGTCCATTGTGGTTCCCGAATTTGCCCGTGGTTCTACACATACACACACACACGCACACACACATACACACACACACGCATGCACACACACACACAATTGAATAAATAAAAAAAATATTTTGTATATCAGGTATGAAATACATGCAAACTGACCCTTACACACTTATGCTCCTAGGTGAGACCATTTATGATACAGTGGAGGGGTTATAATTTGCAAAACATAAACCCTGCTTTTGTCACCATTCATGGGTGTTTAGTTTACTTATTCTCATTGCTGAACGAATTGAAATTATTTATAATAATTCACATTATTAATTTCAAACAAGAAAATATTTATTAGTACTTCTGTGAGGAACTTGTAAATTTAATCTCACAAGTTGTATAAACACAAAACAGAGGGACTACTTTTTAAATATCCCCAAAGCTTAGTTGATAGTGGAAGGTGTACAATTAAAAGTGTAGATAGATTTTCTTATTAAAAAGAAATAAAACATGAAAAGATATAATGTACCGATTAGAATTTAAAATATTATCCCAAAGTTTTTACTCTGTACTGAAAAGGAAGGCTAGAGACATTGCTTAGAACAAGAGGACTTTTGACCTCAGTTATCTGCTATCACTTTTGCATTCTATCTTAATATTTGGTGTCACACATAGAAAAACATAAAAAAGAGGGGAAAAAAGTTTATCCTTGACATTCATCAGGCTCCGATTACTTTTCCAGTAGGAATAACTTCTCAGTTTCTTCCTGCTGATTTTTTTTAGCATTTCTTTGTTTTTTGTTTTGTTTTTGTTTTTTGTTTTTTATAGGCTTTTTTTTTTGTATTTTTGAGACAAGATTTCATGTAGGCCAGGCTGGCCCAGAAGTCTTTATGTAGTAAAGGATGATCTCCAACTTCTGCTCTTCTTGTTTCTCCCTTTCAATTGTTAGATCTGCAGGCATTAGCTATTTAAAATAAATAAATAAACAAATAACAATGATACTTTTTGGTTGTTTTACAATACCATGACCCAATAATTCATTCTTAAATTAATGTTAGGTCTAAAAGTATATAATCTTTGCAAACAAATTGAATTTCAAAATAAGAGAAGTCTTTTTCTTATGTTTCCTAAACACAATGAGGACACATTAGTCACAGCAATTTTTTATAAATCCTGCTTTTTCTCTCATCCATGTGTTACCATTGCATATAATAACTATTCTTCAGCCTTTCTCCTCAAGTTTCAAAAAAACCTCTCCTCTAGATTCAGCCTGTATGTCTTTTTCTATTATTTTCAGCTTGACTCCCACTCTAAACCTCTTCGTCTATAAATTGAAATCGCAAATAAATAAGCAAATCAGATTTTTGTTGTCACTATATCACTCCCCCAAACCTCCCAACTACCCCAGTCTATCTCCAGGTTATTTACGTTCCTTCTCTACAAAGCTGAGAGAACTGGAAAGACAATTTGGAAGGTGAAAGCTTCTGAGCAAAGCTAGAATCCTCTTTTGCAAACAGATGGTAAGCATGAAAAACTGAAAATCTCCATACACCAGTCATTCTTATTCAGTTGTGTTCTAATGGCTACACTGCTTTTCTGCCTATCTGATATAAGTATAAAGCTGTTCACAAAAGTCTTTAAACTAGAATCCCAAGCAACAAGGGCTTAATAAATTGAAGATTCTCTTCACTTCTTTTCAAGTATCTCAGAGCTTAAAAACTGGAAGATGAGAAAGTACAACTGCTTTTGCACTGGGCATTTTTTTGTTGCAGAGATTTGGAGGGGTTTCAGTCGAAAATTTGACCCTAAGCACCATGAAATTCCCGCCCATGATGTGAGTCCCAAGAAACATCTGGATTCTTGAGCAATGAATCTCTAAATCTTCATTTCCCCCACATGGTGTGTGTGCAGGTTACACACTGTGATTTAATCAGATGTCTTTAGAAAAAAACAGGCACTTGGATGCTGCACACAGTAGAACCAGTTGTGTTGGAGGAACAGCAGGACCACACTTACACCTTAGGCAGTACTTGCCAGGAGTTTTACAGTGTCTCTCTTTACACAAAAGTAAACTCTTCCTTTGGTCAGAAGGACAATAGGACCAGCTATCTATAAGAAAGCCCACTTCTGTCATCCCTCATGAATCACTAAGTGACTTGGTTCAACCTTAGGTCACCATGGAACACAGACTGTAACAGAAACACATAAAAGCTCCAAATGAGGAGAGGGAGGCTATTCTGGATTATCGTTGCCAGAGTAACATAAACCTTGTGTGTTTTCACAAGGAAATGAGTCACTTGTTTCCGTTGGCTAAAACTCTGCTTTCTTTAATTTCATATTTTAGCTTGTCTAATACATGCTGAAAGAACCCAGGGTTTCCAGTCTTCAGATGGAGATAACTTGCTAATTAAAAGCTCAACAGAGGGTTTTGCATGGTAATTAAACAGAAAGGGATAAAAGGAACACTCCAGCAAGTAGGAACACACAGCAAAGGCAGGGCGAGAGCACTCCAGACACAAACCATTCTCCAGGAGGCACAGGGAGGGGGTGTCTGCTCTGAGAGGCACGCAAGTCAGTAGAACATTCACTGAACCCCTTTACTGAAAAATACAGCATGCTCCGACAGAGTTGGGATGTTCCCTTCTGCAGTTACTGGCTTGTTGTAATCTTCTCTGCCTTTGATGGTGTGGCATGAGTAGGCCAGAGGTCGTAGGACTCAGCCTGTAATGTAAACAAGGGAAGCCACTACAGGTGATGGGCACATGGCTTCCATTCGAAAGTTTCAAACACTGTGTTGTATGAATGACGTTATCTATGGAATTCTAGATGGAGATCTCCTTTTTAGATGGCTATGAAGCCATTCACTTTTCTTGGAAGGCTGGTATTCCTCTAAATATATCTATTGGTCATTGAAGCCATTTAATAATAACTTTACAACTACATAGAGAAGATTTTGATTTAAGGGTTCCAGAATTTGATTTAAGGGTTCGTGTGCTGCCTCTTCAGGTGCCTTTCCACCACAGTTTCCCCCAAATATATATTCATCCTGCACAACTTTGGCTGTATTTTATTTCCTGCTTCTCTAAATTCATTAAGTAGTTAGGCCCATCCCTCTCAAGTGCAAGTGTTTTTTTCCGAAGTCTTGGAAACCCACCCTCTGCTTCCTGCCTTCCTGGCATGCTTGACCTCCCACGTGCCATGTCTAATGGATTCTCCTCGGTCCTTACTCTCTTTGGCCTCCCTACTGCTGCCCATCACTAGGGCCACCAACCAGCCTCCCTCAGCTAAATTGCATTCATGTTGAGTAGCTCCTTAGACTTCTGCTGACTTCCTTGAATTACACAAGCCTGTTCTCTCTCCTTAATTACCTTCTCAGCATTTTTATTTTTTATTCGGTGCCCCAGCCTGATATATATATGCCCCAACATATATAAAACAATATATATGTTTTATATTTTTATTTATATATTATTTATTTATTTTTACATTTATATAAAATGTTTTTTTTAATTTTTGCATGTGTCTCTGTCTGTGTCTGTCTATGTGTATCAGAGGGCACTCTGTGTGCCTGTGGAGGCCCAAGGATGACTTTTGGGAATCACCTGGATTGTGCCACTTCCTTTTTGCTTTGTTCTGGCATATTCCAGGCTCTGCTTTCCAGGGCAGGAAGTATAGGCCACTACCCTTTCCACCTGGTGTTTTTTTAACATGAGATCCAGGATCTGAATTCAGGACCTTCTGCTTGCAAGGCAGAGGCGTAACCCCTGAACCATCTCTCCAACCCCCAAAACAATATCTTTAAAATCATTTAAAAAAAGAAACTTCCTCATCTAAACCAGCATCTCTTGTTGGTTGTGTCATTTCTGTCAAGGTTGCTGTCATTGTGCCTGCAAGATAGTCTCAGATCCTGGAGCTCTCTGACTCTGCCCTTCCCTTCCTTCCTCCCATAGTTGGTCCTTCCTTGAGTCAATAAAGTATTCTATTTTGTAGCCAGCCCTCTTTCTTATGTCACAGTTACACCCGCATCTAATTCATTGGTCTCTGCTTACAATCGCTCACTGGTACGAGTCAGAGATGGGTGTCAATGTGACAATTGCAGGCTGAGCTCTGGACACATTTGTGAAGGATTGGTAATTAAGGAAGCCCCAAGCAAACCTGCAGAAGAGTGTCTAATTGATGCAGGGAGATGCAGCTCATAGTGGGTGAGACCATTCCCTGGACAGGTGGACAAGATGAAAAGAATTGATCCAGTACTCTGACATATTTCAAAATTCTCTGGCAGACTTGCTTGCTGATGGATGAGGAGGTTTTCCCCTCTCTCAGTAATTCCTATGAATATGGTATGACTAGTTCCCTTGACTTCTGGCGTTGGTATAAACACTCCTGCCAAGCTGGACTATGAACTGTAACCAGAATCTTGAGCAAGAATAAAACCTTTTGTTTCCATAAGTTGTTTGGTTGTGTATTTATCAGCAACATGAAGACTAACTGCATCAATAAGTGTTAATCTTCTCATTAGGAACTCTTAGCTCTCATGTCAGGTGCAGTGTTATGCACTGGCAGAACCAGCTACTTAAAAGGCTGAGGTTGGAGGTATACTTGACACTAATAGTTCCAGACCTGGACAACATAGTCACCTCCTGCCTCAACCATTAATATATAAAAGAGAATTCTTTATCTTCTAGCAATGAGTACTTTGGTATATTTTGTATTCAGAATGATGTAGTAAGTTTTCAATAATTATTTCTTAAATAAAGATGGCAATTATCTTAATAATGTCATCTGTAGCTACTGAGACTGAGTTGAATGCTTTTAATACATTTTAATGAGTGTATTTTTGAGATGTTCATAACTTGCTTTACAGACATCATGTGTTCATTTTTCATGCATGTCTGAGAGATTTAAGAACATTAATTAAATGTCTAATCAATTTGCATCATAATTAACTTCCTCCAAATCCTTATTTAGCACCATGTTCTTTCTTTTTCTCTTACAAACATTTGATTCTCCTCTATGATATTTTTTCCTACAAAATAGGTTTTTATGTTATATTATATTCATTGATTTTCATTTTCTCTTGTTCTTTATCTAGAGTTCATATTCAAAGAGTACAATATGTAAAGATATTTTCTCATCTCTTTTGTTTAATAGACTAATTATAAGAAGTAAAGTATCTGGGTCTAAGACTGTATACATTTGTGAGTTTGGCTAATAAAACCAAATTGTCATCTTTACTAAGTAGTCATCTCTACTATAATGGATTATTTTATACCCACAAAATCCATGAGTACCATTTCTTCAAAACATCACTAAACTTTAGGGTTCTTCCAGTTTAACAGATGAAATTTTTTTTTTAAAAAAAGAATATTTAAACTTGATTTATTTATTTTTATTTAGTATGTGTGTGTGTGAGTGTGTGTGTGTCAGAGTGCACTGTATGTCCCTGTGGAGGACCAACGGTGACTTTGGCAATCATCCTTGTAACTCCTTTTTGCTTTAACTATGGGATTTCCCAGGTTCTGTCCACGAGGGATAAAAGTGCCATTTTCACCTGGCGTTCTTATGTAGGACCTGGGATCTGAACTCAGGGTCTTTTGCTTGTGAGGCAGAGTCTTGACCCCTGAGCTATCTCTCCAGCCCAGATGAAATTCTTATTAAGGATAGTTCTATTTTTTTAAAATTTCTTTTCCTGAAATATGATTTGCATAACAAAATCTATTGTAAATTGTTTGCTTATTGACAATGCACATTGTTGCATCACACTGACCACTACCACACCACAAAAGTCTCCCTCACATTCCTTTATTTGTTTTAGTCACAAAAGTTTTATCACATATAGAACTTAAGGGTATTAGATAGCACACACTCCTATCCACATGGCTTTCTTTTGTAAAATGCTTTTGAGCATCATCCATGCTGATATCTGAAACAATCTTTGATTCTCTTTTGTTATAGACTCACATTCTAAGATGAGCTAAACTTATTTTTACCCACAATAGATGGTTTTGTATGACTATATCTAGTTTGGAGCTTTTATGAATGAAGCCCACCTGCTACAGTGGGTCAAGTGTGAAATTTTTCATTGTATGAAATATGTTTTCATTCTCTTGAATAAACAACTAAAAGTAATAACAGTGGTATTTATAATGTAGATTTTAGTGCTATAAAAAATCATCAAATTGTTTTCAAAGTGGCTATAGCATTTTTTAAAATTCCCACTAGCAACATATAAGTATTCTGTTGACACCATATCCTCACCAATATAAAGTATCATCAGGTTTCACTATAGTATATATATATAATTGAAGTCTTAGCTTTCCTTTTTCTTCATGACTGATATGTTGATTATCTTTTCATGTGTTTGGATATGTTCTTTGATGAAGCACGTATTCATATATTTGCAGATTGATTATCCTCTATGTGAAATTCTTGTGAAAGAATTGGTGGGTGACAGGACCCATGAAGTTCATTCTTCACAAATGCAATGCACTCAGAGTCTATAAACATTTTTAAGCAATATTTTTAGGGTAACCCACCTGCTACAGTGGGTCAAGTGTGAAATTTTTCATTGTGTTGACAGCTTGTTGCTCAAAAACATTTAGATTTCCGAACAAGCTCACTTTCAGATTTTCACTTTAGGGATGATCAACCTGTATCAGGATACTTTGTTATTATTGAATTTAAGTGTCCTTATATAAAATGGTTAAAATACAAGGCTGAGGGTGTGGTTCAGAGGTAAAGCACATACCTAACATACAAATAGACTCTGGGTTGAACTCCTAGTCACTCTATCTCTCTGTCTCTCTGTGTCTGTCTCTGTCTCCATCTTTCTATCTCTTTCTCTCTCTCCATCTTTCTATCTCTTTCTCTCTCCCTCTCTTGCTCTTTCTCTCACATACACACACATAATCATTACACATATTTTACAATTATTTTCTTTTTTCTTCTATCCTGTGGTTGGTTTTTCATTTTCTCAACACCCTTCTGAAACACAAAAGGGTCTAGTGGTTTGTTGTTATATGCTTATCTTTTATTTATTTAAATTCTTGAGGCTTTTTAAGATAAAGTCTCATTTCACAACTCAGGTTAGCCTCAGACTCACAATCTTCCTCTCTCAGCCTTCTGAGTCCTCTAGACATGTTAGAATTAACTTGCCAAATACTGGAAGTTTAGTTGAAATCAATATGAAATTAATTTGTCCAAATACTTCATAATAGTATTGACTTCTAATCCATAAAAATGGCCTTTCTTTTTTTAGATAGGTTTTAATTTCTTTCAGCAATATTTCATACATGCTATTATACAGATTCTAAATTTTCTTAAACTGATAAAATTATTTCATATTTTATGCTCTTATAGCATCTTCTTTTCTAATTTTAACATAGAAATACATTTATTTTCACTTATTTTAGAGTTTTATAAATATAACCAATTTGTGATATTTTTAATCCCCATCCAATCCCACTCCTTTCCTATTAAAACTCTTTTTCTTCTTTATCTGTCTCCTATTTCCATGTCTTTTTGCATGTGCGGCTCATTGAGTTTCTTCTGAACTGCCTTTGATGGTGTGTGCCTAAGCACTTGCAGGAACACAAACCATATTATCAGTAGGTATACCATTGAGTAAAGCAACCTTCCTTGCCTCCAATCTAGCATCACCCTTATCAGTTTCTCAGAGAGGTGTGAGGACCTTTGAGATCTTACCCCTTCCATGGTGAAATGTTGATATGACAAATATTGTGCAGGTTTTGTGGAAGTACACATAGTTGAAGCGAGCTCATGGATACAATAGGCCCGTCATGTCCAGAGGATACTGTCTGGTTGCCCCCTTGTACTTCCCTCTAGGCTCTTCCACAATGTTCCTGAGCCTTGGGGTGGAGAGGGAATTTTATATCTGTTTAGGGCTGAACATTCTGAAGTCACATATCCCTGCACTCCCATCATCATTGACTTTCTGTAACAAACATCTTCCATTGCAAAGGAAGGTTCTTGGTTGAGAACTGAGTACTTCTCCAACCTATGGGTAGAGTTATAAATGATTTAAGGGCAGTTTGATACAATGTCTTTACAGCTAAATCTTAATAGTATGTATCCCCCTAGGACTTATGTCCCTCCCTTTCACAGGCTCTTGGTTTTGTTTACAGTGCCAGCAATGTGATCTCTACTGAAAAGTGGGCCATAAATCTATCAGAAAGCAGTTGGTTGTCCCCTTGACATTCATGCCACTATTGCACTGGTGGTCTTTTTTGGCCACAGTAACCAGGCTTATTATTGTACCATTGAGCTTTCACAGATTAATGAGATTGTGGGTTACTTTTCTCCCCAAGCAATTTGCATAGTACTTTCTGGTACTATGAAAACTTGTAAGCAAAAAGGACATTTCTAGAATAGTTCTATCTTTTTTTTTTCCATGTTGAGACCTCTTTAACCAACAACTTATTAGAAGGTATATCACACCTGGTACTGGGAATTTTTAATTTTTGTTTATAGCATTTATATCTTGAATTAAATTCATTCATTTGTTTTCTATATACATAATCAAATTTTCTCAATATGGAATTTTAATGTTTTCCCTTCTCCTCCTTCCCTGCCCCTCTTCTCTCTTTCCTTCTTTTCTCTCTCCACATTGCAGAAGCTAATATCTTCAGTATGAAGTGGTAAAAGCATGATGAGGAGTTTCCTTTTTGCTGCTTTGAAGGGGGAAGCTTTAGTCTATCATCGTTTACTGTGATTTAAGATGTAAGATTTGAGTGAGTAGATGCTCTTTATCACATTTAGGTAGTTCACTGAGATTTTTTTCAGCAGACTGAATGCATGTTAAGTTTATCAAATGCTTTTATGCATCTTTTGATATGATTGTATCATTTCTCTTCAGCATATTGATGTAGGTTTCACTGATTTTCAAATGTAAAAACAATTTTTGTTCCTCAAATATACTAAATCTTATCACAATGTATTATCCTTGTCATTTTTGGACACAATATACTATTTCTCTGCCCATAAAAATATTTTATCTATATTTTTCTTCTCTTTTGGGGATTGGTATCAGTGTAACTGAGCTTTGTTTTTGATATGCTTTCCAATTTGTTTTCTGTAGAGATTACACAGAATTATTTTAATCTACTTGGTTAACTTGCCGCTGGAGTTTTTTGGATGTACAGGCTTTTTTAGCTACTCATCCAATAATTCAAATTCTTTCAGAGATTTGGAGCTATTCCTTTTATTTATTTCACCTTATGTGAATTTAGTCAGTGGTGTCCTCTATATGGACTTTGTTCATAATATCTTTCTAAAATGTGGATTAGAGTAGTGGCTCAGTTAGGGCAATTGCCTCACACTAACAAGGGTTATCCCAGTGCTCTCAGAATAAAATATACCTGTTACCCCCTAAAGGTGGTGACTTAATGATAGAGTGTTTGCCTAGAACTCAAGAGTCATCAATTCAATCCCTGGTGTTACCAGAACAAAAAAATTTCTTGAGGGCCCGTTTGCAATAGCTCAGTGGCAGCACACTTGTCCACCACACAGATGATCACTGGTTCAATCCCCAGTGATGCCCAAAAAAAATTAATATGAAAATTTGTTCATAATGCTCTCTTACCCTCTAAGTATATACCTTTGACATCAGTAATACTTTCATTTATCTCATTTCTAAAACTAGTTGTGCTTTATCTCTTTTGTATTTTTCTGATCAGACTGGCCAGAAGTTTACCAATACTATTATTGTTTGGAAAAAAAAAAAAAACTGTTGTGCTAGGGAGATAGTTCAGTGGACAAAGCCTTTGCCTTGAAGCAAAAGGACCTGAGTTTGGATCCTCAGATCCCAGGTAAAAATACCAGAAGGATATAACCTATAATCTTGATCCTGGAAGGCAGAGCCTGGAAAACCCCCAGAAAAAAACAATAAAGTGGAAAAGCAATCCAGGATTAATCCTAATGTCACTCTTGAGCTTCCATGGGCACACATACTCAAATGCCCTTTTGTACACATGTCCATATGCACATGTATAGCCAGTCACGTGCAAAACATATATAATTCTTAGTGACATTTCTTTGCTTACTTTCAATAAACTTATTGTACTTACTGTAGAATGCCTTGTTTTTCATTTCTTATGTTTAAGTTAGGTTTCATTTTCTTGTTGTCTCTCTGTATGTGTGTGTGTGTGTGTGTGTGTGTGTGTGTGTGTGTGTGTGTGTGTGTGCTGTGCATATGAGCATGTACAGCTATAAGTGACTATATGTCAATGTTAGAATGGAGGACAGCAGACCAAATAAGGTTTTATTCTTCAGATAGTGCTCTTGTTTTTTGAAACTCTTACTGCAACCATGGGCTCACTGATTAGGTTAGAATACCTGGCCAAGAAACCCCAGCAATGTTTCCCCAGTGCTAATGTTACAAGGCATGCCACCATACTTGGCTTTTATGTGGGCACAAATTCAGATCCTCATACTTGCAAGGCAAATGCCAATTGAGGTATCTCTCCAGTTCCTCTAGTTTCTTAAGATGCAAACCAACATCACTTATTTAAGGCATTTCTCATTTTTTGATGTAAATACTTACTGTCATAAATTTCTTCCTGAAAAGATCATCTTAAGTAGTTTGTCTTGAGCTGGATCTGGTGTTACATGCCTGTAATCTCAGACACTTGGGAAACTGAGGCAGAAAGTGCGAAAGCTCAAGGCCAGCCTGGGATACAGAATAAGTTCAAGGCTAACTTGGGGTGTAGAGTGAGGTCAAAGTCATCCTGAACAACTTGGTGATAACCTGCCTAAAAATAAAAACTGAAAAGAATTAATATGGTTGTGTAGCTTAGTGGTAGAACATTGTCTAGCACAGGTGAGCATTTAATCCCCAGTACCACACATACAAAAATTGATCACAGTGATTTCGTCTTTGAACCATGGATTATTTAGAAGTATGTTTGTTATTGGATTCCTGAGTCAGAGGCATGACTTGAGAGTATGGAGGTCACAATAGACCAACTATGACCATCTTTCCCAAAAGATCAAACAGAAGAAAAGGAAGTAGGAAAGAAATTTGGTTTTGGTGTGACTATTGGGGGGGCAGGGTGAGAAAAGGAGTATAATGACTAACAACGGTCTGTTCTCTATGGGGCTATACAGGAAAGAAACAAAGATGAGGGAGGTTGGGAGGGGAGTTGCATTGCATTCCTTTGGTCATGCCATGGTCTGGTTGATGGAGCTCCTTCCACTGATTCTTTCAGTTTCAGTTTGATTGATTTATGGGTTTATTTATTGATTTAGTTGTGGATTTCTGATTTTCATCAAATATGGAAATTTTTTAATCGACAGTTCTTCAAATTGCTGTAATCTCTCTTCTGACAATTAAATGTATATTTGACTGTTATATTATACCACTTAAGGTACTGTGTAAAGCACCGGTGATCTATTTTTTTTTTTTCGGTGTATTCTTCCTCTGAGTTGTTCATTTAGATGCTTCTTAGTGCTATCTTCAAATCTCCTAATTACTTATTTCCTAATGGAATTAACCCTACTGAATCTAATGGTCCTATCTACTGAATCTAACTCTATGAATCAGTCAGAGTTCTTTAAAGGAACAGAACTGATGAAATGAATACATAATGCAAAGGGATTGACTTACAAAATATGGCCTGGGTAGACCATCAATGGCAACCTGTACACTGGAGAGGCTGAGAACTCAGTGACTGTCAGTCCACAATACTGGATGCCTTCTGGATGCCTTGGCAGCACCAACGTGGTGCTAAGGCCTGGAGGATTCCTGGAGAGACTCTAGTCTTCAAAGGGCAGCAGCAGCAACATTGACTGAACAGACGCATTCATCGGCAAGAAGCAAAGTGAGCAAGCAAGTGGTGGTACATTTCCCTTGGTCTCCTTTAGCTAAGCAACTGCCAGAAAGTGCTGCCTATTCTGTGGAAGTTTTCTTCCCTCTATTTAATCCTTTCTGAAAATGCCCTCATAGACCCAACCAGGAGAGTGCCTTTTAGTTGGTTCCAGATCCAATCAAGATTACCCATCTCATGTTCTGATTGTATTTTTCACTAAGTTGCTATTCATTTTAAAGCCGTATTAATTACTTTTCTTGTTGCTATAGCCAGATACCTAATCAATGCAACTAAAGGAGAGATGATATTTTTTGGCTCATGGTTGAAGATACAGTACATTATGGTGGAATGCCAAGGCGCAGCTGCCCTATTGTGTCTACAGTCAGGAAGTATTAAAAACAATGCGGGCTTTATCCTTGCTATTCAGTTCAAGACTCTAACCCTTAGGATGGTGCTGCCCACATCCAGGATGAGTCTTCATTGTCAGTTAACTCTTTCTGGAAATGTCTTCACAGACATGCCTGGAAGTATGTCTCCCAGGTGATTCTAAATCTAGTCAAGTCAACAGTGAAGATTAACAAATTCAAATGCTTACTTTTATTATTTCTATTTCTTTCTTGACAATGTCTAAGTTTCAAAGTTTCTTTGAACATATGAAACATATTTATTTCAGTTGTTTTAATATTACTATATTCTCTTCCCATCATTTTTGTCTGTTTATATTAATTTTTCTTGAATATGAGTTATATTTTTTACATTTTTATGCCAGTTTCCAGAAGAGGGTGATTTTATGTTTATTGTTGATTTTTTCTTATTGCTCTAAATAATGTTGATTTTTATCATGATGTACCATTGAGCAATTTAAAACCAATTACATCATTCCAAGGCCTGCTTTTAAACCTCTTGGATTCCACTCCATGCCCATATAATTGGTCTCTTTACTCAGGATGGTATGAGCACAGACTGTTTCCAGTCCTGTGTGAAGTCCTGGAATTCATCTGCTCACTGACTTCCAGTGGTGTTTAACCCAGCCTCCGGTAGTTCCTTCTATTACATGTGTAAACTAACAACCACTTTCAGTCTCTGAATATCTTCCCAGTGTCTTCCTGACAAATTCCAGCCTTGTGTTTCAACCTCTGAATTTTTCTGTCATTAGGAGAACACATGAAGCCTGGAACTATTTCCAGGCACAATAAACTGGTACCTTTAACTAATTCTTTCTTTCTTTCTTTTTCTTTCTTTCTTTCTTTCTTTCTTTCTTTCTTTCTTTCTTTCTTTCTTTCTTTCTTTCTTTCTTTCTTTCTTTCTTTCTCTCTTTCTTTCTCTTTCTCTTTCTTTCTTTCTTTCTTGTTATTATTCTCTGTTTTGTTTTTATTTTGTTTCCTTCATGGAACCCATAGCTGGGCTGGAGTCCAATAACTCTAGACTCTTATCCAACAGATTTTGTCTTTTCTTTCAGTTTTTTAAAACAGAAAATTAAACTTGGTCCTCCTTACTCTGTCTTGGCCAGAATCAGAACTTTTCTGGTTTTGATATGTACTTCTCTTGCTAAGTGTTGGGCTGAAAGTCAGTCTCCACAGTCTCCACGAGTTAAAGAAGAAACTTCATTGATTCTGCCTCTCTGTGAATGTGTTCACATCTGCCACCTAATTTTTTGTTCTTTCATCATTTTCAGTAGCATCATTTAACTCTAGAAGCAACTCCAATGATTTTGCATACTTCCAAAAATAGTTATTTTCATTCATTGTTATTTCAATAGGCATTCCTAAAATAATGTTCTACACTGTTTTTATTGGTGTCTTAATAATTCTTCATCTCGGGGCTGGAGAGGTGGCTCAAGGGTTAAGCCTCTGCCTTGCAGGCGGAAGATTCTGAGTTCGGATCCTAGACCCCACATATAGACTCTGGGTGGAAGCCCCACGTATAGACTCAGGGTGGAAGCGCGGGGGGGGGGGGGGGTGTCTGCGTTTCTGGTTCTGGTAAGGCGGAGCCTGTGAATCTCGGGGCAGAGTAAACAAGGAGGAGGTGGAGGCGGTCCATGGTGGTTCCTGAATTCGCCCGTGGTTCTACACACACACACACACACACACACACACATACACACATGTGCACACACGCACAACTGAATAAAAAATTTTCTTCATCTTATTTTTATATTTGGATATTTCTCTACTTCCTATGTAAACATTAAACAAACATGCCTTAAATATCTAAATACCACATGTAACAATACCACCAGAATAAAAATTGTACAAACCAAGAAGACACACTTTATAATACTAAAAATCTTACTGTGACAGAAAGCAAAATTATACATATAATAGATAAAGTATATATATATATACATATATATAATTATACATATATTTGTTTGGGGGAGATGTAACAAACCAGAATCATGAGACAGATTAAGGCTAGTCATGAAATTCTTCCTAGAAAGCATTAAATCTTGAACAAAATTATGAAATGTAAATGGGTTGGGAAAAAGCAAGCAAGGAGAATTTTCCAAGGTCAACCGAAAAAGAAAAACAAAAGAATAAGGGGGAGTGTACGCTGAGGTCAAAGAAACCAGGGAGGTGGGTTCCACCTCTTTCTGACCCACTCCATCCTGCTCATAAGGAGAGATGAGGGTCTTGAAAAGAAGTCCAAATTCATAGAAGCCTAGGGCTGGGGGCTGGCTGCAGAGACCTGAGGAAAACAGCTCTGCCTTATGATTAATGAGGCCTGGAATCTCTAACTTAGCAGTTTATTAATATTTCCATGGATACTGATGTAGTCTTAAGGTTCTGTGAACTCATCACTGTCTTTCTTAATTGAAGCAGCCTGCGGATTTAACTGAAAGAGCATGAGGATTCATTAGCAGGTTGAATTGCTATTAAACATATGTGTTAAATTCTGTTCTTTCTTCTTACTAGTGTTCCCACCCACAGAGAGATTGACTAAGCTCCATTTCCCAACTTTATTTGTTGGCATGCCTGCCTGGCTGTACTGAATCAGACACTGTCTCTAGGCATATCCTAGAAGACCTGGGGAGGGTGGTCCTGTCAGATCACACTTGCTCACCCTTCACTTCATTCATAGCAGATGCTTACATGACATTTCCTGACAACCGTAGCTTACTTGTGAGCTGTATGTTGGTACCTAGTGAGGGATTCTATGATTCCATCTATTTTACTGATCTTTAGTTCTATCAAAACCTTATCATTAGACTACCTATATTTTTCCATTATTGACTTAAGCCCCTGAAACCTTATTAATGAAAAGAAAAAAAAAAGAACATTTTGAGGCTTATAATTTACTGAGATTTGAATAGTTCAAAATGAGAAAGCCAGTTGAAGAGATAAATATGTCTTTGATTAAAAAGGCAAAGAATGACAAGTACTAATTGTAGGTTAGAAATATTCAGAAGAACTTGCAATTTGACAAGAGTAATTAAGGAGTGGGGAGCAAGCTCATCAGACTAATAAAGAAGGGCCAAGCCTAGTGTCCCACATCAGTAGCCCCAGCACTGAGAAGCCTGTGTCAGAAGCATTGTTTGAGACCAGCCTGACCTATATACCCACATATTATCTCAAAACATAATTGTTTTTAAAAAGAGACACAATATAGCAAATTTAGGTATAAAAATTTGTGAAAATAGATGGAACGAAACCAAGCATTTCAACTATAATGTAGACTATAACTGGATTTTCATAATATAGAATGTTTTCCTACACAAAGTCAGGTACATTGGCATAAAAAAATGTCTGGGAGCTGGACAGATGGTTAGTAGTTAAAGTGCTTGCTGTAGAAGTGTGAGAAATGGAGCTCAGATTCCCAGAAAATATGCAAAGGCCCAGTATGTAATTCTAGCTGTAATTCCAGAAGGGTTGGACATGGGATCAGAGTAAGTTGCCTAGTGAGACTAGCTGCATCAGAGAACTCTGCGTTCAATGGAGAGAAACTGCCTCAGTGAATACAGTGGAGAGTGATAGAAGATTCCTGACATCTGCAAGTATGCACATACAGGACATGACAGCTCACGGCAGCAGGAGGCAGGGCTCCTTCTGTCCTAGTCACAGACAGAAAGCAGAGAGCGGCGACTGGGACCAGAAGCAGGTACAACCTCCAAGCCTGCTCCTGGCGAGTTGATCCTACCAGCTGAGGTCCACTTCACAATGCTTCCAAAAACCTCCCAAAATATCACCACCCAGTTCTGGATCAAGTGCTCCAACACCTTTGCCGTGGGAGGAGGGAGCATTTTACATTCAAGTGATTAATAATGGCGGTTATAAGAAACATACTTTCAATAATGGAAACTTCTAAAGGGTTAAGAACAAAATAAGGGGTAAAATAATGCTAGGTAAGAAAAAGCAAAGATAAACGTAGAGGAATATGGGTTGACAATTCATAAAAGATAAAATGCAAGTAGTTAGTAAACAGTTGAAAAATGTTCCACTACCCTCTGAAAAATGAAATCAAAATTACGTCGAAGAGGCCAAGTCCCCCCACTAAAGTAGATAAACCAGAGGGAATCCTGGGGTCCATAGAAACAGACAAGCAGGAGGGTGGGAGGGAATGGGATGGATTGATGAAGGGAAGTGAGAGGGATGGAAGGGAAGTGGGGAGTGAGGGAAGTAGGGACGAATGCTCAATATGCTTGTAAAGCTAGAAAAATAAAGTAATAAAAAATTATATTGCAATTCCACTTCATCCCATTCAGAAAGTCAGTCATTAAGAAACAAATAACAAATACTGGTGAGGATGTGGATAGTGGGGAACCCTCATATATACTGCTGGAGAAAACAAGCTAGTCCAATCACCATCATAAGTTCTCAAAAAATTAGCAGTGATCTTCCATGTTGCCCAGCTATACCACTCCTAGGTGTTCACCCAAAGGACTGTAAGCCAATATATAATCACAGAGATAGCTGCACAATAGCTGAGTTATGAAACCATCCTAGATGCCCAATGACATAGACATGGATACAGAAAATGTGGTGCGCAAACATATACAGCAGAGATTTTTCAATCATATAGAAGAATGATGCTATGTCATTTAAAGTAAAATACATACAACCAGAGAGAAACATATCAAGTGAGTTAAACCAGTCTTGAAAAATAAGTATTACATGAGTTCTCAGTCATGGCTCCTAGTTTTACAGAGACACATAAAAGTATGCATATGCCACATGAGAGCAGATGTGTACAAAGAGGATCAGGAAAAGGGAAAGAGGTGAGAATGGGGAGGGGAAGGAACAGGGGTAAAGGGAATATCTGTATACTTGTACAAAACTTGAAAAAAATTGCTTCAAAGTATAGCATAGGATAAGAGAAAATATAATGATAAAAATCACAAGTCATGTAAGTCATATGTATCTTCTAAATAAGACAGCATTGGTGTATCTATAATGTATGCATTAAATAGCATATAAACAAAAACATTTTAGAGATGTGGAAGTGTAATGCAATTACAGTTGGAAACTTTAAAACATTTACATTTTTTGTATAGGGAGTTTAATGATAGGGCACTTGCTAAACATATGTGAGGCTGTGAATTCGTTTTGGCACCACATATCAATCATCAATTGCTCAATGAAGCATTCATTTCAAAAGTGGGTTGATGAAAAATAGGTAGAGATAAGAAAAAAATTAAATAATGCAACAAGCAAACTCAAAATTATACAAGTAGAGATGCTTCATATAGAATATATCCCTATTTTTCCCTACATGACCAAGAGACATTCACAAAATCAATTACATCTTGGCCACAATAATCCCTTATGCATCAAAGTATTCACAATTACTCATGTGATGTTTAGCCAGATAAGAAGCTCAGGACGTGGCGCTGCGCAGCCTGTCATACATCCAATGTTGGCTGCTATTGTTCTCATTTGTGACTTCCCATAGAAAAGGACCCCTACAACACGCTGTAGGCAACTTCCCTTGATGTGTTTAGAAGTCTCCCATGTACAGCTTTCTTTTGTCCCTCAGGTCTAGTTCTTCCCATCATTCCCAGAGGCCTAGTGGAGCTGGAACTCAAACATCGCTCCCTGAAACTGGACAACTTCTGAAAGCAGCCAGAACTTTCCATGTAGCCCTTGCCTCTGATCTTGCCTTTCTGAATAAGCCTAGGCTGTGCACACTGTTCTCCACGCATGCCATGATTCCAACGTGAGTTGTCCCCCACAGACTTCTGTGTTTGAATCCTTAGCTGATGTTATGTTTGAAAAGGTTATACCAACTTTAGGAGGTGGAACCTTGCAGGAGGAAGGCATGTCATGGGAGGCGCTTGAAGTCTGGTAGCCCAGCCTTACTTGCAATTTAGTTCTTGTTTGTTCTGCCCCATGATGGCTGCAGTGACTTAAACCAGTCTCTTCCATCTGCTGTCCACCATGCCTTTATGCCCATTAAGTTGTACATGAGTGTTATCTCATTAAAAAAGAAAAGAGTAACAACACAGATCACATGTAACATTTCTTTCTGATTGCCTGCATCAGGACAGGGAAATGATTGGCTCTCTATTTCAGCTTTGACTGTCTTCTCAGAGTTACTGGATAGCATTTTTAGTTTATCTACAAAATTTGAATTCTAATAGGACAAACATAAGCAAGGAAGGCAGCAATATTTAATAAAAAGTAGTTATAAGTGCTATGGAAATATAGTATGTGATAGATCAATCAAGATCCAGCCAGGACAATGGTAGTCCAGTAAAAAGAAGTCTATAATCTAATGTAGGAATTAGTGATAATGATGTTAGAAATGCTGAGAAGGACTGAGAATAATCAAAAGTTGAAGGTTCAGTCTTCAACATAGCATATATATTACCCTTAAAGGGTCAGGGACTTTTTCAGAAAAGAGAGCAGAAAAAAAATGGAAGAATCAGAAAACATGGAATGGAGTTGTGAAATACCATCCTTCAAAAAAGGCAACCATGAGCCCACCACAGAGATGGTTCCTGACACTAAGCTTGTAATGGTCCTTCCTGGCCAATGATCAGTTATGAACTGACCATGATTGAGAGAGAATCTCATGGGGGTCTCACCAGTGGGTACTAGCAGATTAGGTGAGGGGACAAAAATATCGTTTTTATCAACGAGAGACTATTAGGTTTTAAGAGATAGTCCCGAGCCCAGGGCCACACAAAAGATACTGATTTAATCTAGTGGGATGCAAAATAAAACAAAACAAACAAAAAACATAAATATGTGGGGAAGAAGGGCCTCCCCTGATGATTGGTAACTTTTAAAGTTTGGCAAATGGCAGACATTGCTCTCTGGGCCGGGGTATGAGGGTGGGACAGGGGTGGGAAGTGTGGGGAACCCAAGAGATTGTTCCCCTTTGCTATCTTTTGGAGCACTTCAGAAATGACTTCGACTGTGCTAAATGTGATGAGAAACCACTGACTGTTCTTCCTAGTAAAATGATGTGAAATGATTACTATTTGAGGATTTCAGTCTTCATGAAAACACAAGTATCTTCCACTACTGAGCATGCCCACATACTAAGGAGTCTTCATGTCCTTCCATGTTCACTCGGCCTCTGTGATGCCCTCTCAGTAGCATCACAAAGCTGGACTGATACAAGTCTTCAGCAAGTTCTCACCTTTGGTGCTAAGAAGATGACTTCCAGCATCTTGCCTGTGCATCGAATACGTCTAGTCAACTCCTAACTGATTTCCACCGTAATCATCACGCCTGCTCTAAGTACACTCTCTTAATGACAGGTCCAACCCTTGTCATCAAGAGATGAAGTTATCATTTTTAAAAAATGTTCTTTATAGGTTGGAAGAAATTTGGACATCAATGTCCAAAGCCTTCCTTTAAAGTCAGTTCCCAGAAATAATGTTATAAATGCAACTCGAGACTCATCACATAAGACCAGTTCTGCTGATTCATCGCCTAGAGAACAAGGGTTTCTTACTTTCTACACTGTAAAGCAGTTCTTCCCACAGGTTTTGGGAAATTCACAAATCGTGGTATAACTCAGTGACAAACTAGGCGGTGTTTAGGCTAGAGAGGAGAGGTGATTGAATTATTGTACTGATGCTTGCATGAGCTGGTTCAAGTGTTACCTGGGCTATGGGAAGGTCAGAAATATTCTTAATAAAGAATACTATCCCAGGGATTTTTTTTACATGGGCCTCTCATAAGCTAGTATTCACTTGTTTTGTTGTTATTATTGTTACTATTTATATTATTACATATGGACACAAATGCTATCGTGTGTGTGTGTGTGTGTGTGTGTGTGTGTGTGTGTGTGTGTGTGTGAAGGATCAGAAGACAATTATTTGAGTTTGTTCTCTCCTTTCCACCTCGTGGATCCCAGGGATCAAACAAGTTGACAGGCTTAGGGAGTGCAAATGCTTTTACCCACTGAGTTATTTTGACAAACTAACTCCATACTTTACAGAGTGTTAGTTGGAATAAAAACAAAGAAATTTTATATGTCATGAAATATTATTCTTGTGATTTTCTTTCATGTCGAGCAATATTAAAACTCACCCTGAAAGTCATATTAGGAACAAGCAATGAGTCAGATGCAGTCTCTGCTTGCCAGCTCCTGCTGCAGAGTGAAGTTTATTATCATAACTGTGGCTTCTAGGGTTTTAATCTAGATGGGTGTGGAAACCCAAGATTGTGGATTATTGAAGAAAGTCTGACAGAGAAGACAGCAAACAGAAACAACCAAACAAGAGGTTCACAGAGTACAAAAACGATGCAGAAATAACAAGAAACCTTCCCCAAGGTACACTGGACCCAAAAGCAAATTGATAACAAAGGAACCTCACAAAGGATCCAAAATCAGATTACTATCAGATTGCTCAATAACAAAGCTGGTAGTTAGAAAATGATGGGGTAAGTGCTTCACAATACTAAGGAGATAGATTTCTGACCTGATTGCTGTGTCTGTATCACCGAACTAGAACAGGTAGCAGGCCTCAAGGCTCATCAGACTCTGATGTGAGTTAGCAGAGTTGAGGAGAGGAGGTCTCCACTTTCCATGGAGTATTGGGGATGAATCACTGATACAGACACAGATAACTAAGCAAACATAACCAGGCCTTATTTAGCAGAAGAAACAAGAATAGCAAATAGGAAAGGAAGAAAGATCACATACTGCATGATTCACCTGTGACTAAAATTCATACTTAGAACAATGCAAAAAAGTATACTAAAATTCTATTAGGAAGATGAGTGGGACTGAGGCATGCATGCATGGGTGGGACAGGGGAATGCCTCCCAGTAAATAGATAGTTGGAAGTAAAAAAATTCTAAACATACAATTTTGAAATACAGAAGAAATATTCAAGGGACAACTGGAAGACCTGAAAGTAGTTTCTGACTGAAAAAGGAAAATGGAGGCTGTGCAAACAATTCTTTGCAATTAATGGGAAGTAAGGTACAGCTGAACATCATGACAGCTGTAACAGGAAGAAATGTCTCTCTAGAACTTATTTTAACAGTGGCTACTTTTGATTTCTGCAGGATTTTTCAAGTAGGTATCTAAATTTGGAAAACCCCTCCTATGAGATTCAATTCCCAAATAGCAAGGTGAGTCATTTTGTTATTATTCAACAACTATACAAAAGATATATCTTTGGGTTTTTGGTGCATAGCCTACACAATGCTGTCAACCTGCTTCAAACTTTCCACTAGTCCCACTGTTTCAAGTAAGATAAAATCAGGCCAATTTTAGTGGCTCAGTTCTATAATCTCAATACTCAGGGCACTGAAGCAGGAGAACCCTCAAGTGTGAGGTCAGCCTAGGCTACATGGGGAATTCCAGGCTAGCCTGGGCTACAGAGTGAGATCCTGTATAAAGCACACAAACAAATATACAAAAAGATAAAATCTGAGTCAAATGATTTGTAAAATATATTAATCTTTTACTGAAAAAATTGGTAATGTTTTCATTTCTTACAAAAATGTTTTCATGATTTTAGAATGATCTTACTGAAAAAAGCTAGTGAACTAATGGGAAGATATAAGTATTTATGTTTTCCTCTAGCACTTTTGATATTGCAGATTTTCGGTTTGTAATCTACTTTGAATTAATTCTTTTTTAGACAGGGTGAGAGATATGGATCTAATTTCATTTATAGGCTGTCTTTTTTTTCAGTATGTTTTTTTGTTGTTGCTCTTTTTGCTCTTGCATGGTTTTCCTTTTAACAGTTTTGTTTAGGAAAAGTTAGTTGTCCATAACTGTGCATAGATGTGAACTCATATCCAGGTCTTTCTATTAATGTTCCATTGACTAACATATCTACTTTATGCCAGTATTCTGCTGTCTTTATTGCTACACTGTGTAGGTCAGGCCAAGGGATACTTCTCTTTCTACCTAGGATTGCTTTATCTATCTGTGGTATTTTCTCTTTCTATATGAATCTGAGGATAGTTTTTTCTAGTTCCATAAACAATGTCACTGGACTTTTGATCAGAGGATTCTTTACAACTGTAGATTTTTTGGTTAATACAGCCATTTTCATAATATGAATTCTGCTAATCTAGGAACTCAAAATTTCTCTCATTGAAATAAATTATCCAATTTCTTCCCTGAAATTTTTCTCATAGAAGTCTGTCATTTCTTTGGTTATGCCTATTCGTAAATATTTCAATATTTTGAAGCTATGTAATTTCTTAATTTCTTAATAAGTTCATTATTGTTATATGTTTAAACTATGGATTTTTGTACTACAACTTTACTGAAAGTATTTATCAGCTCTAGAATTTTCTGGTAGTTCATGGGGTCTTTTAAATATAGATTTGTGTCACCATCAAATATGGGTAACGTAACCTATTCCTTTCAATTTTTTTTACCAATTTTATATCATCGTCTTATTGCTCTAGCTAAGACTTTGACACAAAGAATTTTTTTCACAGATTCCCCAATAGCCCTGCAAATGAGGGGTTAATATCTAGAATTACAAAAATTTGAACATTGAAACAAAAACCTCAAAGCAGTCAATCAATAAATAGATCTATAAGCTGAACGGACAATTCTGAAAAGAAGAAATATAAATATTTTTAAAGTTTTGAACATTATTAGCCATTTGGAAAATACAAACAAAATTACTTTGAGATTCCATCTCACCTAAGCCAAAATGAGTATCATAAAGAAAACAAATGACAACAAATGCCAGTAAAGATGTGAGCATAGAGTAAACTTTATTTACTGCTGATGAGAGTGTAAAGTGGCATGGCTACTATAGAAATGAGCACAGAGATTTCTAACACAGAAAGGAAAAAAGTTAAAGATAAAACTTTCATATGACCCAACTATAGCACTCCTGGGTGTATACCCAAAAGACTCCATATCCTACTGCAGAGGTATTTTCACATTCATGTGACTACTGCCCTATTTACAATCAAAAGGAAATTAAATTAGACTAGACTGCCATCAACACATCAACACTAGACAATGAAAATGTGGCACATATACACAATGGAATCTTACTCAGTTATGAAGAAATATGAAATATGCGGTGTTGCAGTTCATCTGCATAGTTGCTGATAAATGACCATCAATTGGCTTAAGGGAACAAGGATTTATTCTCTCTTTACGATTCCTCGTTACAGTTCTCAGTCCAGCTTGACCGGGAGAGCATGCACCAACACCAGGGCCGAGGGAACTGGCCACACCATCACCACATAACAGTTGAGAGAGGGACAATCCTTACTTGCCAGACCAGCATGTCTGGCCAAGTATACAGAAGGATGCCAACTTTCTTAACCAGCTCTCAGTATTTTGTTTCAGAGCCTAGTCCCACCCACCATGGGGCCTTCCCCATCAGCTAGACAATCTCCTGAAGGTTTGTTCTGGGCTTAACTCAACCATTAATTCTCTGCAAATGTGCCCAGAGCTCAAATTCTCAATGGTCAGGTTGACACCTGTGCTTAATTATGACATTCAGGAATTGAATGGAACTGGAAAATGCATTATTAAACAAAGTAGCCTAGGCTCAGAAAGACAAATATCACATGCACTCTCTCATAGGTGGGTCCTAGCCTCTAACCTTTGTATATATGTATTTGAGAGAGTAAAGATGGGTAGAGGCCAAAATGTCATAGAACACATGTGATGAGGACGGGAGGTAAATAAGGGAAAGGAGCAGATTGACACTAACTGATCAAAACTAAGCACTCATGAAAATGTCCATTAGGAAATTTGTTACCTTTGTGATGTTTAAAGAATAAAATAAAATACAGTAAAATACAATACAATAAAATAAAATAAAATTGAGAAATAAGCTCCAAACTATCCAATCTGAAGAAGAGGAAGAGCAAGGTGGGTTCCAGATCTTGTCTTAAGCCATCTTCCCAGAAACACTTCCTGAAAACATGTTGCTCTAGAGGTCTGCTTGTTTCTTTCTCTGTTGCTATGATAAATGTCATTTAAGGAAGAAGGGGCTTGTTTTGGCTCACATTCAAGGGTACAGTCTATCATAGCAGGGAAATCAAGGCAGAAAGAGCTCAAAGAAACTGGTCACATCTCATCCCTCCCACAGTGAGGGATGAACATATGCTGGGCTCAGCTTATTTCCTGCTTTTTATGTACTTCAGGGTCCGAGGTCAGAAAGGTACCTTCTACATGGGTCAGATCTTCCCACTTCAATTAACCTGATCAAGACATTTCTCACAGACAGATCCAGAGATTTGTCTCTCAGGTGACTCCAGATTTTGCCAACTTGACAATTAAGTAACCATCACAAAGACTTTGTTCTTTTTCATAAATGTTCTGTTTATACCTGAATTATATTAGCATAGCCAGATATGTGTGTCTCTGAGGACCAGTGAAGAACATCCGATATAGACTGACTTCAAAACCGGTAAGCAAACCAAGCAAAAAATACATTGCCAGGAAACTTCGTGGTGGTGCAAGGGAGCTATCACAGGAAGAAGACATAGCAACTTAAAGCACCTCAGGATGTCTCCATATCCACAAATGCATCCCAAACAAAAAGTTCAATCGTGGCACTGGAATCAAAGAAGAGTGTTCAAACTTCACTTTGTTTCCTGACAGCCTCCTTTCAGCTGGCATGAGAGCCGTAGAGCTTTTCTGGCTGCCACATGGAGGGACACAAAGCCAATCCAAGTGGGCATGGAAAGCATATGCTGGCTGCTAAGCAGGCATCAGCCTTCCAAGTTTTATTACTTATTTCTTTGTTCACAAATAATTCTAATACCACTTGTGATAGTTAATCCTGGGTGTCAACTTGACCACTCCTGGCATTAACTAAGATCAGCTGTCAGACTATCTGAAGAGATGATCCAAATCAATACATTCACAACATAAAGACCAGCCCTGGATCTGATTGGAACCTTCTTGTAGCAGATAAGATAAAAGGAACCATAGAACAGAAGACTTTGAAGAGAGGCTCCAATTCTCCAGGAATCCTCCAGTCTTCAGCCATCACTCACTGGCCTACTGAGCCTCCAGGATGTTTGCAGTGACTTAGCCTTCCTCCAGCTTCAGCCACCAGCCATGTTGCCTCTTCCATGAAAGACTGTTTCTCTCCTCTGGAACCGTAAACTGAATAAAGTTGTTGGACTTTGAATGCTCCCTCATAGAAACAGAAAAGAGTAACCAGTACACCAAAACTTTAAACAAGAGATAAAACACTATTGGTTGTCATTTCTTTCTTTTTCTTCCTGAAAGCTGCCCCAGCACTAGGGTTTCCTGTCTGTGCCCTGCATTTGGTTCAATCCATTCCTGCTGTGCAATTAACTAGACAGCATCTTCTTGTCAGACTTTTCTTACTGTGAATATCACTGTTTTAACTGAACCTATCCAATAAATTTCAGCATCTCTAGAGATTTCATTTGTGATTTACTCAATCTCCAGGATCAACTGTTCAGAGATTAGCAGACAATACAGTTAAGCATCCACCTGAGTTGTATCCTGGCACGGCATCTCAACCAAGAATGGGAAAAGGCTAGGTATGGTGGATATATTTCTCTCACTTACAAGTGTCTGTTTGCAATGCTTCCTGATATGGATTGGCTCCTTGTAATATATTTTTAAAATAGCTTAGTAGGTAAGGTGCCTGCTCTAAGCCTGGCAACCTGAGTTGGATCTCTAGAAATCCACATGGTAGAAAGGGAAAATTTGTTTCTGGAAGTTGTCTTCTGATCTCTACCAGTGCACCATGGCATACATATGTAAGTTCTTTCTCTTTCATAAATAAATAAATAAGTAAATAAATAAATAAATACTTTTTAAAACTTTTTTTCATTTATTCAATTGTGCATGTGTGAGTATGTGTGTGTGTATGTATGTATGTAGAACCACAGACGAATTCAGGAACCACCATGGATGCCTCTACCTCCTCCTTGTTTACTCTGCCCCGGGATTCACAGGCTCCTGTCCTACCAGGACCAGAAACGCAGGCTGCCCCCCGCTTCCGCCCAGCATCTATACATGGGGTCTAGGATCCAAACTCAGGACCTTCCGCCTGCAAGGCAGAGGCTTAACCCCTGAGCCACCTCTCCAGCCACAAATAAATACTTTATAAAATCAATTCTCCAGAGAAAATGAGCCTTTTAACTTGTAAATGGCATAGTTAATTTAGAATATTAGCTTCAAAGATACTAATTACATTAAATTATGAGGACTAAACAGGATCAGTTGAAGACAACACGGGCACTTGAAGGCATGGAGTAGTAGGAAGTGCATATCTAAACTTACTCTGCAAAAGAATATTTAGAGATGACTTAGTCATTAACATTTGGTGTCCTTTAGAAACAAGCTCACTTTTCTTCTTTAATCAAATATCAAGAAATCCTTCCTACCTGATGTGACAGTAATGAAGATTTATATACAAGAAACTAAAAAAGTTCATTTAAATTCTAATTGTGAATTTAAATATAAAATAGAATATTGGGGCTGGAACTGCAGTTCATTGGTAGATAACCTCCCTTTCATGAGTGATACCCTAGGTATAATCCCCAGTACTGGAAAAATATGATTAAAAATAAAACAAAATATTTGCAAATATAACCTATTAAGCTAATTCTGCTGGGGCAGTGGCTATTTGAATCACAAAATACAATGAGTATATGTGTTGATTTGAATATATACATTAATAATCACTGCTCAGATTAATTTCACTTATCAGTGTTTCTTCAGATTGATCAAAATCAACTGAGAATTTTTTATAATACATTTTTTATTATTATTTCAACTCATACAAACTTAATAGGTACACCAGTTCCCTCCCTCCCTCCTCCTCCCCCCAAACCCCCTGCTCCCCCTCCCCTCACCCCTCCCTCCCTATCCCCTCGTGCCTCCCACCCCAATTCCCAGAGTCCTTTCTTGTGCATGCCTGACTCTCCTCTGGGCCCTCCTCTCTGATGATGTACAAGGACCCAGTGGCATTTACCTGAACCATTTCCTGTGTTCCCCTTAAGCATAGGAACACTACTGTGGCTATCAATCCCTTGCCTCCAAGGATCTTGGTGCCTTTAGCAGATGCTAGACTTTGTGAGGTCAGTAGTGTGTTGGACATTGCGCCGGGCATGCAATGTCCAATTATGATTGCTTCGGCCCTAACTTGTGTGGAGTATCTTGCAAATCATTGCTCCTCCCATCCTTTTGCTCTTACACTCTTACCGCCCCCTCTTCCGCAAATGTCCCTGAGCTTCAGGATGGGGAGAGATTAGTCTGGCCTAGTTCTAGGTGGTTGATATAGAGTCTCTGAAGTTCTGGATAGTGGTTTGTTGATTTTCTTTTGCAGTTTTGTTGCTCCTGCAATGCCCTTCACTCCATCATGATGGGCACTGTATGTCACCCCCTGGCCAGAGACAAAAAGCTGTTAAAACTGGAGTCTTATTATAAGAGCACATTCAAGGGTAGATGTAATACTTATACCCCAAAGTGGAATCACAGGGTCATATGGCATTTGGCAATGGGAGGGGTCAATCACCCATTTGCAAAATGGTTACTTTTTAATCTGCTGGACTATATGCCCTCCCTTTCTGGTGAGTTCATACCCCCAAGAATTTTTTTTTCTTTTTCAAATTCTCTATGTATCTGAGGATGATCTTGAACTCTTGATCCTCCTAGATTCATATACCAAGTTGTAGGATTTTGGTGTGAGCTACTATGTCATTTCTTAATCTTATCCAGACAGCAATTTCCAAGAATGAAGGTTGGCGGTACCATTTTCAAGAGAGCTAACTGTGGAATCACTGACTTACGAAGCCAAAATAATTGGCTCTCTGGCTCTTCATTTGTTGTACTGGATTGCTCTGCTTATCTTAAAAGTCAATATATTCTTTCTTTGATCATCTGTAAAATACACACACACAAACACACACATACACATATAAATATATAAATATATGTATATATATGCATAGATAGATTCTTGAGGATCATTTAAAAACACATTGGAAAATTTACTGTAGACTTCTTATCATTTCAATTATGACTAATAGTCTTTTCAATACTTAACATGCCTTTCCTAGTATTTTCTATCCTTTCTTTCTCAGTTTACCTTCTTCCATGATTGTGGCTTTGTTTCCTCAGGGGTAGGAAGCAAAGAACAATGCCTCTCTGGCTATTTTCCAAAAGTACATGCCTAAGAGAATGTCTAAGACTTGATGAAAAGGTAAAAGGGGACATAAATATTGCCAGAAGAAACAGTAATTTGGAAAAGCAAACAGAAAAAAGAGGTTATTCCCCAAAATGTTAAAAATATTCCCTGGGATAAGGAAGTAAGATGTTAGCCTCTTCTGTAGAAATGCAAAAATGTCAAAGCCTTACAGGTAGCTACTGGAGATTCCAAACAAAGACATCAGACATGGGCTTCTACGTTTAAAAAAGTACCTAAGACAAAACAGTATCAAATAATATGAATCGCCAGACATGAGCAGAAATCTTGATCTGCTCAACATCATCTGTGTAGCCAAAAGACCTAAGACCAGAAGCACACCACCCACAGGATCCTTGTGTAGCTTGAGGTCTGTGTTAGTTTCCTAGGGTTGACATTTTAAAGAACCACAAACTGCCTTAGAACAATGACTCTTGTCTTGCAACTTTAAGATTAAAAGTGTGAGATCAGGGTTTCTCCAGAGCCAAGTCTCTCTCCATCTTGAAAGAAGGATTCTTCCCTTAGGTCTTCTAGCTGCTAGTAATATTTGCAGTTTCTTGGTACTCCTTGGTTTGCAGACAAATCACTGTTGTCTCTGCTCCCATCATCACATGACTTTAGTCTTTATAGCAGTTACTCTTTCTGCTGCTGTGAGAGACCACTCAAATTGAAGCAATTTAAAGGAGGAGAGGGAGGTTTATTTGGCTTATGGTTCCAGAGAGGAGTGTTTTATGATAGAAAAGGCATGGTTGGCTGGAAGAAGCTAGAGGTAGCTTAAGTCATGTCCATCATGGAGGTTGAAGTAGCAGATTGCAGACTGTTAGAGCAGACTCCTAGCAGAAGCAGGACTAAACTATCCAACCTCATGGCCCATCCTCTGTAATGTGCATTCCTCTGGAAGGCTCTACCTCACAAAGGTGCTATGACCTTCTCAAACACTGACAATAGCTAAGAATTCACATGAGACTGTGAGAGACAACTTATATCCAAACCATGATTGTTTTTGTGTAAATTCAAGTCCCATGCTCATCCATTATAACTTCATCTTAATTATATCTGCAGTGACCTGTTTCTACTGATGGCTACTGCATGGGAGGATTTTAACATCTTTTGTAAGTAAACAATTCAACACATTATTGGCATCAACCTCTTGACCTGATTACAAAGTGAGAAGGAGTCCCAAGAATTCCAGAAATGAATTTCTACAAACTGATGAGATCCTTGAGCTGATCAAGAAGTAAAAATAGAAGTAAAAAGTACACACTGTATATTTGAACTCATAGACTAAATATCATGAGGGTTATATTTTCACTTAAATCTTTTCAAATGTATGTAAGTTACTCAATATTTTAAGTCTGCTGGGTGTGATAGTATAGTTCTCTTCTGTAGGATCTCCCTAGTCTCACCTTACGTGTTTGTGTTTAATATGGTATAAGTTCCTGTCAAATAGAAAATAAATAGTAAATAAGAATATCATGGAAGATTCTAATAACAAATATGTAATTTTCTTGAAATTAAGGGAACATGACATTTTTATTTGGATATTGATAAAATTCTTATGATAGAATAAGTTTATTTTATTCCTAACTTCATGTTACTATAAAAAGCATTTCAGGTGAAGAAGCTGAGCTCCATTTCTCTTCCACCTTATGATTTGCATAGTTATTTTATACATGATTTATTTGATGTTATTTTCCTCCTTCAAAAGAGTAGATCGCTAGGGAGTTACAATATCTCAGAAAATTCTAAATGCAGGTACAACATTTAAAATTCATTTGATTAAAATCATTCCTTAGAACAGTGGCTTTTTGAAAGGTTAATTTTCTTCTAATGTAGTCAGATTTCTAAATCAGAATGCTAGTGCACCAGTAGCTGTGTTTATTTCAGAAATGTCAACCAAAAATTCAGACCCTTGTAACCAGCCAGGAACATAATAGTTACAGAGTCCACGTCACACTTGAATTATGGCAAAAAATAAAGATGACTTTATATATTATATAGAACCTGTTTTAGAAGATGGGGCTTAGATTCAACTGTCATAACATATTTAGTGACCTTGTTTCATGGATAAAAATAGGCAAGCCTTCCCCTCAGTCTTCTTATCTTTTTGAGGAAGAAATCTGAGGACAAAGTCAGATGTCAGCATTGTTGGGTTTGAGTTCTCCTCTGGAGGGCATTTGAAGCTTTTTCATAACTCTTAGATTTGCAATAAAGAGATTTATTTTAAAAGATACTTAGCAAGAGAAAGACAGTGAGAGAGAGACAGAGAGAAAGAGAGAGAGAGAGAGAGTTAAGGAAAAAAATAACATTTAAGTTAACATCAATCCAAGGGACATAAACCTCTTGACTCTTGCCACAAAGAAATGGCATCGCTTTGATGTAACTGCTGAAGATTTCCAGCTGTTCCAAAATAATTCAAGGTCATTAACTACTTTTAAAAGTCTGCTTTGGTTTTGAAATCACAAACCTATGAAGCAATGATGAAAAGTCTGGTTTGCTAACAGATGAGTTTAATTTTTAACATCCACCCAATTCACAGCCATCTTATCACTACCGTACACCCATTTCGCATCATTGCATGAGGACTTGAAGTATTTTGGTATCCCAGAAAGATGAAATTGAGGTGCTTGTTTATTTATCTTTTCCTTTTAAGGTCAAACTCTTAAATCATTCACTGTTATTGAGGCTGCAGAATTTCCCAAACCATTGTGTATGTGTGTTTTCTTTTGAGTATGCAGCATGTTGGAAGAACCCCAAGAAGCGTATAGTTCATGAATCTTAGTAAGTCCCACCTCCCAAATGCCAACTGGACAAGAAGGTCTAATTAGAAGAGTCTGTAAACATTTGACTTTCTTGACGTTTCTTTCCAAATATCGGTGTTCCAGTCTTAGTCTGACATGGAAAGGACTGAAAGAGGAAATATTTTGTGATCTCAAGGGAAGTGGGCAGATGAAAGGGTTACATGCTAAGTCAGAGCAGTTTCACGGAAATTTTACATTAGCGTTGCTGACCAAAGCTACCTCCTTCAGCCAAGAGACTCCACACCAAGCTGCAAATGCCAACCTGCTGCACCGTTACTCGTAACAGCAACTGAGAAATTGGATAAAAACCCAAATCACAGACCATAGAACACTAATGAAGATCTGAGTGAAATAAAGAAGGTGGCCCTGCCTAATGTGCCACCCCGACTGTGAAGAATGAAAAGTACTTTGTATCTTTTGCCCAACCTTTCATCATGCTTTTCTAAATGATGAAGGTTTTTTTTTTTTTTTTTCTAATTCTAGCTATGGCCACCTAAAAGTTTCAAAACCAAAGAGAGATTTTTGAAATGAAATTATGAATTGGTCATTTATCTTTTAATGAGCAAATAGGTTAGGTGTTAGCTGCTAGACAATATTTTAGATGTTGGACACACATAAACAAAGATAGAAACCTGTCTTCAGAACACTAAAGGTTTATTAAATTTGACAATAAAAAGAAATAAAGCACTGGTGAAAAAATATTAGTAGAGATATGCACATTCTCAAAAAGTCTGATTAGCTCTGCGCTAAAGGTGCTGAGAAAAGGGATAAGATACAAGGAAAAGGACAGCACATTTCAAACCTAAGGCAGCTGGGGGGTGGAGGGTGGGGCGAGTGAAATTAGTGCCTTAAATAATTAGTGCAGGGTGAGTCCTGAATATTTTTCTGTGATTATTTCAAAACTGAAGTCTACACAGTATTACAATTCAGTATTTCAGAAACAACTTGACATTGGATTCCCTCAGGTGGATGTGGAAAGCTGCATTCATACAATTATCTCCAGCAATTCCAAGTTAAAGTTAGACATGTTTTAAGATGGTAAAAATCTATAAAGTCAAAGAAAAGACCAAATGCAACAATAGAAGAGTAGCATCCACACATTGTTGGAATTCCTAGCAAAGACATGAGAAGTTGGAAGGCAAAGAAGCAAAGGTTTCAAATTATTGATGTGCATACAATGCTTTCTAAAGCAAAGTTCTATATTAGCCAAAATTCCAATAAAGTTTGGAGCTAAAAATAGGCTTCTCAAAAGTGTATTCTTGACAGCCCCTACCCAGGAAGCTAACAAAGGATATCCTAAATATAACAACAACAACAAAGAAAAAAAATGAGTAAACCAAGATTGGGGAAAACACTGGCTCCAACTTAGAAGAAAGATAAAGGATTTCCCATGATGATAACCATTCAGGAAATAAGCTGCCAGCAGAGACGATAAAATAACAACAGGAATCAAAAGGGCTTCTGACTGTGGAAGCATGATTAGGACCAAACAGCAGTCCATTTAATGTGCTCAGCCATCTTTAGAAGCATTTTGAAAGTTTTAAATTAAAATATGAGCTGCCAACCATTTTTTTCACACTGGAAAAAATAAGACAATTATTAGCTATTAAACCGAAAGTTTATAACAAAGAATTTGTGATGTTTAAATGAGCACAGTGACACAAGGCCTGAATATTTACTTTATTCAAAAGTATGATATAATTATTTTTAAAAAGAAGAAAGTAAGGCATTGGGATATAGTTCAGTGGTAGCAGACTTTCCTAGGATACATGAGGCCCATCATTCTCCAGTGCTGTCAAAAAATAGAGAAAGAAAAAGAAAGAGGAAAAGAGGGAGGCAAGAAGAGAGAGGCCTGGACTGAATAATAAAGGAGCTAAACTGATCATTTTGCAAGAATCCAAAAGCCCAAAAATATGATTTAGAAAGCCAACTCAGCAACTTAACTCTAGGTAAAGAAACTCAAGGAAGTGTGAAGCAAGAGCATGCTTTAAAATACATATATAAATCTTGTAATAGTATTTGACACATTTAACTTTGTAGAAGCATTTCTCTCAGTTGAAAATACTGTCAAATCAAAAACACGAATGAAGTTCACATTTTATCCTTCCTTTTAGTTTCCTACAGCACTGCAACTGTGCCTTGACTATTTCAGGACTTAACAAGTATGTGCTGCTTAATAATTACCCCTTGCATGGTCGATGTGTGGATTTGGCAGTGTATCTCGTGAGATACAATATGGAACTGAATTCTCTTTCTAAAGAGAAGTGTGCTGGGCAGTCCCTTATCTTGACACAGGAAAGAGTGGACAACAACCAGAGGAAAATAGAAGCCTAGTAGCATTAACTATGTCATGTCTAACACTATAGCTGCCCCATCAGTTAAATGACACTTTCCATTAGCATGAACCGATGACATGAAGTGGTCATTTCCAGTCTTTGCACTTTTATAGTTCTCTAAAACTTTGCATTCTTAAGAACTTCAGAGACTCTATATCACCCACCTAGAACTAGGCCAGCCTAATCTCTCCCCATCCTGAAGCTCAGGGAAATTTGCGGAAGAGGGGGCGGTAAGATTGTAAGAGCACAAGGAGCAATGATTTGCAAGATACTCCACACAAGTTAAGGCCGAAGCAATCATAATTTGCATGCCCTGTGCAATGTGCAACACACTATTGACCCCACAAAGTCTAGCATTTGCTAAAGGCACTAAGATCCTTGGAGGCAAGGGATTGACAGCCACAGTAGTGTTCCTATGCTTAAGGGGAACACAGGAAAGGGTTCAGGGAAATGTCACTGGGTCCTTGTATCATCGGAGAGGAGGGCCCAGAGGAGAGTCTGGCATGCACATTAAAGGAATCTCCGGGGATTGGGGAGGAAGTACTGGGGAATGGGGAGGGAGGGGTGAGGGGGGTCAGAAGGAGGAGGAGGGAGGGAGGGAACCTATTAAGTTTGTATGAGCGGAAATAATAATAAAAAATGTTAAAGGAAAAAAAAAAAAAAAGAAGATCCAAGGCTTTCTCTCAAAATCTATCAGCTTAAGATATTTGTTACCTTCATCAAAGAAGGCCAATCCACGGGACTCTATCATCTCCCACCTGCCTACCTCTCCCAAGGACTGGTGTTGCATTCTAAAAAACATTTTCTGGTAGGAAATAACACCACATCTTCCGGAATAGAGGAGTTGATTGATTTGACCAAACTGGAAGTTGATACCCTGAGCAGCCGTGGATCGGCTGGCACTGAGTCTAGGCTAGGTGAAGAATTTGAATATGATTCATTGAGGCTGGGAACACTTTCTGAATGGAGAAGCCGCTTAATAAGTGATATAAACAGCAGGAGGCTCTGACAGTCTAGCTCTAAATTCCTGCAGGCAATCTTTCAAAAGAGAGTAGAAATGAAGCAGAGCAAGGAAATAGGTTATTACAGAGGAGGTTACAAAGGGCAGTCAGGAAGATAGGAGAAAAGAAAAGGAAGGAGAATGGACAGAATCAAAATGGCATAATGAGATTAAATACTTTGCATGCTAGTTTAAAAATCTTAAAGGCAAGCAAGATGGTTCAGCTGGGGGAAGCGCTAACTATATATGCCAGACAGCCGGATTGGATCACTGGAACCCACCTGCAGGTAGAAGGAGAGAACTGACTCTCCACACATATTCAGGGAAGATCTGTAACTGCATCATACATGCATGGAGACACATGCACAAAGAGTTAAAAATTATAGAATAAAATTTAAAAATAATTTTGATTTTTATGTATTTTTAATTTTATCTTTTGACAGTTTCATATATGTGAACAAGTTAAATTCTTCTCACCCCACACTTTCTCCCATTGAAAACTTTTTTCCCTGGTTTCCCTCCTGCCTTCATGTCTTTTTGGATGTGTGTGGCCCTCTGAATTTCGTCTAGGTCTGCCTGCTGTAACATGTGCTTGGGCACTTGCTAGAGCATGGGTCAATGCATGTATCATTGAAGAGGTTAGTTTCCCTTTCCACAGTCAGCATGAAGAAGGCAGATTAGTAGAGGATGACTGATAACATTACTAACCTTTTAGCATGTATTATGGTGCCAAGTATATCAAATCCTTTTCATATGTGTGTTGCTCACTAAATCCATTGAAGTAAAATTTACTATTGACATCATCATCTGGTGATCTGGTTGAGAAAACTGACATGAATCCAGAGTTCCACGATAGATAAGTGATTGGCTTGAAGTTTTAAGCCCAATTAATCTGCTTCATGGAATGAAGAACAGAAAGGAGAGAGAGCATACCCAAGAAGAACAGAGGGAGGCAGGTGTACAGAGTGGATTTCATGTGAGTTTAAACATTCATACAATTTTAACCTGATGGAAGCATTCGTTTTGAGAACGAATGGGCAAAGTGTCAAGAACAAAGCCTTGCTTAGTAGTCGACAGAATTAAAGGGGCTATCAAAGAAGAGAGGAGTGTAACAGGCAAGAATCCCATGCTACAGAGACAGCTGTGGACAACTTTGGAAAGAAGATAACCCAACAATGTCAAAGTCAAATGCCCTACAGATAATGAGCTGATCCTTGAGAAAAATGACTGGAGGCTGATTTAAAAAACAAACAAACAAACAAACAAACAAACAAACAAACAGAGAAATGCATTTCTAGAAAGATAGGTGTGATGACCACAGTAATCTAATAGGATTAGTCATGCAAGTTGGTTGCACTGATGCAGTAGCATGAGGAAGCAATGGGGTGAAGTAAATATTCCTGGGTAGGAAAAAAAAAACCTAGACAAGGTTAAAGGCAGAAAATAGGCAGGTGTTTTTCATGACATTAACTTCATCTGCAAAGAACATATCTCAGAAACGCTGAGAAATCCATTCCATTTATTTCTGCAAATTCAGTAGTGAGCCAAATATTATTCCTTCCAGTTAACCCTGGGCTTGCAGCCAGGTAAAATCCACTCTCAAGAAGATGACTAAAAAGGGCTGTGTCCCGTACTCCTTACCACTCACTCAGGAGAGAGATTATAGCCAACAGGGTCACCTGAACACACAGAGGAATGGCTGGTTCTGCTGGCGTGGGTTCACGCCAGCTGGTTCTGCCGGTCGCCTTCCTCCAGGGATTATGGCAAGGGTCAGTCAGCAAATGAGGGGGTTAGAGAGAAGAATCAATCGACGGAAACAAAGAGAAGGCAGACATTTCCCAGACATTTGAGTGGGTGTTCATGTCACGAGTTGGCAAATCTTAGGCAGAGTCGAGACCCAGGGATTCTGAGGTGGAAGCTCGTCTGCACAGTGTAGGCAAAAGCCTGCCTTGCATGATAAACAGCCCCACTATCAATGCCTCTTATCCTCCATTAAGCTAGTCCACACAAAAGGACAGAGCTCAGATTGGCTTGAGGTGCTGCTCCATGTACAAGCCAGTGCTTTCCCTGCCACGCAAATCTCCCACACACCTGTCAGGTAAAAGGCAAAGCACATTTGTATTTCTCCTTGATCAGAGTGAGAACTAAAGCAATCTGAGAAAATCAATGTCTCCTACTCTGAGTTCCCATGTGATATTTGCAGAAGTGAGACTAGAATGTGGCATTCTTGCTTGCCCTGCAAGAGATTTTCTCATTAGATGTGCCAAATGTCTGCTCTCTCCAATGATTGACCCCCCCAATGCAGAAAATTTGGTTATTTGACATTTATTGTATTTTCAATTTGAATCAGAAACCACTAATCCTGAGTTAAATCCTTAGGTAGTAAGACTGTGGGTAAAGCCCCCTCACCTCCTTCAAATGCCCAAAGCTAACAATTAACTTTCCATCTTCATGTCTGCATCGGATCTGTCAAAAAGAAAAAAAAATCAAAACCATTCTCCCTGGAACATAAAATTCAAAAGCTGAAAAACATCTTAAGAATTAATCTCTGTGCCCTATTCTTTGGCTGGCAGGTTAAAAACCGAATTTGCATAAATCCATAGCAGTCAGCTCTCTCTTGTTTGTGAGGATAAAAGAGATCTGTACATCCTGCAGGGAGAGGGCTGGCCTCGCTCTCACAGAGTCAAAAAAAAAAAAAAGGTACAAGGAGGAGTGCAATAGAGGCTTTAATTAGGATCTGCAAGTAACTTTAAGAGGGACCAAGGGATGATAAGGGGGAGAAGAGGTTACACTACCCATTACAGATATGTATAAGTATCTAGCCAGGAGAAAGGAAATTTATTGGCATTATTGGTATTATTAAGCGTGGCTCAGAACCAGGACCCCCTGAATTTCCATTTCCTTGTCCCATCGGCTCCCTGAACTCCACATGTATGGGCTGGTAGGTGCCAACAGACTGTCACTGGCCTCTCAGCTCCTTGTTTGATGCCACATCACACCTCATTCAGCATTTTAATATCATCCTTGACTATGGCCAAAACCATATGCATCATCAATTCTTAAAAATTAAACTTCTCCTGAATCTATAAGTTGTTCCTTCTATGCCTTCTTTCATCTCTCTTGCACATTCCTAATCATGTTGTTAGCTTGTCAGCTTTCGATTCTGTCTTTCCCCCAAATCTAAGAAGTTCCCAAATCCAGTGCAATTTGTCGGATGTTTAATGAAATTCTGCAGGACACTATTTCTGCACTAGAGAAGGCATCATTCACTCCTGCTGATGAGTGGTTAGGGAAAGTGGTGGTTAAAAATTAGCAGTTTATGAGTGGCAAAAATTTGATCGGTGACAAATTATGCAGTCATGGGGTACAGAGTTCTCCAGGTAAGCAAAGAAGGTATAGCTCAGTGGTAAAGCATTTTACTACAGAGTTCTCAGGATATAAATCAAGCAGTGCTGGTAAGAGAAGGCTGGAAGTGGAGTAATTAGGAGTCTCTTGTTTTCTTCCAAAAGCAAGTGAAACCTGAAAGTACTCAGCAGGGTTTACACTGGCAAGAAGCTCAGCCAATGTCCCATCAGTGGTAGGGAAGGAGAACAGAAAGACACACAAACCTGAATAGATTGTGTTAACTGAGAGAAGTGAGTGGAGACAAAGAGAGGAGGCAAGAAAACTGTGCTGTGCAGCAGGATAATAGGGCCCAAGACTAAGGCAGAATCTTTATTAGAATATTAGCATTTGATAAATATTTACAGACTATCTGTCTTGGCTTATCACAATGGATAGAGGAAAAATATTAAATGCAGGTATAATGCTGTTTAAGTGTTAATTCAGATTCAGATGGGATTCAGAAGATTCAAAGGAGAGGATGTTCAACTCAGACCCATAGACACAGACCTGAGGTTGTACCAGGAGATGTTGCTCAACCACATGCTGAAAGTATAAGTCAGCCCAGCACTGTGGCTAAGGATGTCAGAGAAAGGCACAGCACAGGGGCCAAATGCGGTTGGCTGGAGCTTCAAGATGATCCCGCATGTTCCATTGACAACAAGAGTGGTCGATGAAGCCACCAGACCATGGAACTAGATGATTGAATCTCTTCAATCTCTAGCTGGAAATGACCCTAGACATTCAAGATTGGGCTTGAAGATCAAATTAAGGTGACACAGAGAGGAAGGCAAGTTATAGTTAAGATAGATCAGGTTTGGCAATCTAGTGCTGTCTCCTCTCCATTCTCTAGGCCACAACTCTAATTTATGCTAACAACACTTTCCATTTGTCTAAGCTAATGCAATGCTTCTCTAACCAACTACCCCAGTGAGACTCCTCCACTTCCTTCCAGCCTACCCAGTTGCTTATGTGTCTGCTGAAAGTACACTTAAAACATGCTACCAGAAAAGCATCATTTCAGCTGTTCAAACAAAATCCGTTAAGTTTGTATGAGTGGAAATAAAAAAAAATCCATACCCTGGGTGGACCAAAATCTCTCATGAATCATGTATTCAATTATTAGTGTATAAAATTAACAAAAAAATTCACACAAAGGTGGCCATGATCTATAGGTGACAAGAGAGAGATGGAGAACTAGATATATACTTGAGTAAATTAAATCACAGGCTTCCTAGTCCCAACTGTTTTCCGGCTTCTTATGACTTAGCATCTTTCTCCCTCAGTCTTTGGAAGAATGAACACTCATATATGGCACTGCCTTGTTTGTTTTTATTTATTCTGGGTTTTGTTTGTCATTTTATTATTTGTTTGAAAATTTACGTTTTATACTTGCTAAATAATGACCAGTTAGTAGTGCAATTTTCAGGGAAGCTACTCTTTTTTTGGCATATAGGTGAAATGAAGTACATGTGGCTTATAAATTTCACAAACATATATATCTATTTATTGTAAGGCCAATGAGGTACTTCAGCAGGTAAAGATACCTGCCCATAAGCATGGTGACTTAAGTTCAGTCCCCAGAAGCCACAGAGTGGAAAGAGAGAACTGACTCTGAAATTAGAGAACTTCTGATGGGTACTCAGTGCCGTGGCACACATGTCTCTGTTCCTCTGTCTTCTCTAAATAAATAAATAAGTAAATAAACAAATAAATATTTTAAAAGTGAATTTTAAAAAGATACTGATGAAAAAAAGGAAAGAAGGCAGACATTACTTTTATTATTTCAAATTGCAAAACCTGGAACCAATGAGGATTTTGATTAAAATATAGTTAGAGCTCTCTGATTCTAAAATCTACTACTTTCCTCCCCTAAAATGATTATTGTTATGTACCCAAACATAACTCCAGTGACTAAGGATTATAAAGTCATTTCTGTGAAGGGAACAATCTAATCAAGAAAACAGCAACTTTTGTTGTTCATCAATCAAGAGGAAAGAAGACATTTGAGATATATTTCTAATTTGTTCTTTCACAAAGTTACTCTAGAAAGCTTCCAAAAGTTGTATTATTAGCCTCAAACTTGGGAACCTTTTTTATAACTATATTATTATTATATCCCTTCCTATAACACTGTAGTCTGAGGGTCTGCGCTCAATTTCAGTTAATGTGTGTGACAGTAAAACAGCTGACCGATGAAGGAAAGACCTTAATGTATAGCTCCATTTTCAAAGACATAAGTGAACCAAGCTGTTAATAGCCTGCTTTTAAATTCTATTCCCTTCATATGAGGCTGAAGAGATTATAACTTATAAGTTATACTCAGAGAAATAAACTTCTCCAAACATCTGTCTATCCATGAAACTAAAAGCTCTGCACACCACCATTGACTGGCACAATGACTCCAGTAATTTGGCACAGGAAGGAAGGAGGTCAAGCTGCCTGGGCCAGGACTGGCAGAGCAAGTTTCTACGGTTTCCATTAGCTCGTGTACTTCCAAGTGCAGTTGACCACAGCATCTCTCCCACAGCCCCCGGAAAAGTGCAAAAGGTACAGCTTACTCTGCTGCCGATGTACCCAGTTACCTTCCCCAACGTTCCCTTCTTCAGATACAGAGCACCCCTGGGCTGCAAGACAAAGAAGAGAAATTAATAGTGACTAAGACAGAGCAAACTATCTGGAAAGATGGTACCGCTATAGTTCTAGTGCTGCACAGTGCTGTTGAGGCCAAGATATTTTGCATCTCTTGGGCTGTTGCTTCAGGGATTAAAGAATGGTGCCTTCGCTATGGCATAACATCTTATACACCACTCCAACATGCAAAAGAGAGATGCATTACACACACTTTGCTGTTTGTGTGTATGGCGTGTGTGCGCACCTGTGTGCTTGTGTGTGTGTGTGTGTCTATGTGTACACGTATGCCATAGCCAAGGATAATCTCAAGTGTCATCCTCACAAATGCTATCCATTTCCTTTGGCATGTGGTTAACCATTAGGCTAAACCAGCTGGCCAACAAGTGTTAGAAATCCTCCTGTTTCTGCTTCCCCAGTACTGACATTATAAACACACTATCGTGATATTTTTACGTGCATCCTAAGGTTCAGACTCAGGTCTTCTGCTTGTGTGGGAAGCCCTTAAGTGATCGAGTCATCCCCCCAGCCCCAGACTGGGAGAATCCAGCTGGGAGAACAAGTCAGCTCCAGATGTAAGGGAGGGAAGTCGCATTCCTTGTGTGCTTTTCTTTCTTCCTTGAAAATCTGGCAAAGTTGAGGTGATGGCTGAGCTTGGAGCAGAGGCAGCTGCAGAATGTAATTTGACAGGAGCTGTGTCCCCACCGGAAAGCAAAGTGCTTTTGACATTGCCCTTTTGGAAGATTAAACATTTAAAATTTTTGCATGTGTATGTGAATGTCGGCACATGTGTGGAGACCACAGGACAACTTTCAGGAGCCAGTTCTTGTCTTCTACCTTGTGGATAATGGAAGGGTCTCTTCTGTTTCTTCAGTTGGACAGTGCACTCCAGACTAGTTAGCCTGGAACTTTCTAGATGATTCTTCTTGATTTTTGTCTCCTATCTCATCATAGGAGTATTGGAATTGCAGATGCACACCAACTCATTCATTTGTTATATCTAAACATTTAAAAAGTGCTCATTTGTACTTACATGAAACCCTACTTTTCAACATGCATTGTGATGTCGGTCCACATAGGTGATAAACAGGAGAAACTCATCCACCGTCCAGGTGAGGAAGATGATGCTGGCAGCTGATGCATACTGACCATTGCCAAGATTTCTCTAAACAACGATCAGTATAAATGAGAATTTCTGATTGACAGTTCCAACTTAAATAACAATTTTGTATGGCTTACATGAATATGTGTATGTAATGTTTTTCATGTGGGGAAAGCCACAAGTGCACAGGCGTGCAAGCAGTTGAGAACAAAGGGTGACATCAGGAGTCATCCTTTATCATGCTCCCACCAAACAACCGTTTAGAACCTGGATCTCTGATTAAACTCAAAGTGAGCCATTAGGGCTACTCTGGCTAGCCAGCTTGCTCTCTGGAATCTCAGAATCTGCTTCTGGGGTGGAAATTATAGCAGGGCCTGTAATTTTAGGTGGGTTCTGGGGATCCAAACTCTGGTCAGCAGAGGCAAGCCTTTTAACCACTTTTAACCATCTCCCCAGCACTTTAGATAATAATTCTTTAGGATTTTCTGAAGGTTATTTAAACCCTATGACAATATTTTCAAATGTAAAAAGATGGGTAAAACATGTATCGTAACTCTACCCTATTCATACTTTTTGTTAAAGTGGATTTATTTTCTGAGAATTGTTTCTGAACTCAAGTAAGTAGGAATTGATTGAGAGGATTACTGGACCTCTTCCCAAGGGCAGACTGCCTGTGAGTTGCCATGGAAGGACCTTGGTTGGTCTGTGGAGAAAGGGTATGATAATCACCAGGCCACTCCATCGGGCTCTGTCAATATTTGTTTTATTTCCCAAAGCAGGGCTGCCTATTAACAGCTCAATTGCACACAAAGTTAATCAACATTTTCTACAAAACTACTGTCCTGGCATTCATCATCTACTTTTAAGATGAAAGATCAGATCATAAAAGAAGACAAGTCATTAGCCTGTTTTAGGAATTTTGAAATAATTCTATGTGGCTGGCAAATAAACAAATACAATAAATTCCCATTGCAACATGTGATCTTTCAGTACAAAAAAAAAATACCAACTTTCTCCCCATACCAACTTCTCATTCACAAATAATGATCTCTGTTTTGTAACTATTCAAGTTCTTCAGTGAATTCTTCCCTGTGTGCATGGAGACAGCACAGAATTGATTCTAAAGGTGTAGAAAACAAGTTTTATACCTGGGAAAAATATTGATAACCAATTCATTTCCTTTTTCATGCACTTGTACATGTGTGTGTGTGTGTGTGTGTGTGTGTGTAGCAGAAGTACCTAAGTTTGTGTGCCTGTGGAGACCCAGGGTGAAATCAGGAGTCAACCTGCATTGCTGTACCTCTTTATTGCTTGGCTTGGGGTTTTCCAGGTTCTGCTTTCCAGGGCCAGATTTACAGACCACTGCCATATCCACTCAACATTTTTACATGGTATACGGAAATCCTCACTCAGGTCCTTTTGCTTGCGAGGAAGAGGTTTTAGCCCTTGAACCACCTCCTCAGGATTAACAAGCAGTTCTTGTAAGAACAGAGCCTTTGAATAAATGGCATTGGCTTCATTACAGACCAGGGCAGGTAAGAAAATGAAGGGAAAGGCAGGTCTTGCTGGGAGATCCAGCAGTGCTAACTGGTAGCATGTTAGAAATGCAGAATCCTGGGAATGTCACTTGTTTAGTAGAGTGCTTAACTATGATTCATAAAGCCCCGATTTGCTCTCCATCACCTTATAAAACTGGATATGGTGGCTCACATTTGTAATACCAGCACTCAGGGGAGGTAGAGATAGGAAATTCAGAAGTTCAAGGTCATCTTCCACTACGGAGTGAATTTGAGAGCAGCCTAGACTACAGACGACCCTAGGTGACCAAGACAGAATCCTTGCTGTGTATCAGATCCACTGCAGGAAGAGCTGCATTGTGACAGCCTTTAGCCTCTTCAGGGGATTCCTGCACAGGCTAAAGTCTGAGAAGCCCTGCCCTAGGGGAAGAAGTCAGCACTCACAAGGATGAAAGTGGTGCCCTAGGCAGTACCCCCAAGAATGATCTGGAAGATAGGGACGTGAAGAGGGGCCAGGCTCCCAGTCACCAGGAAGGAAGGGATCTGAGGGGAAATGGTTTACATCTCTAACAGACAAGAGCTGGACAGCCAGAATCAGTCCCCATGGAGATAACCTTTGATAACAGATTTCTTTTGGGGAATAGCAAAATTTGTGGGTTTTCTTTTTCAAAATCTTGCTTTGGCAATATGTGAAGAAAAGAAGAGGCTATGGAAGCTCATCGGATTCCTGATATGATGATGGAAGACATCCTTTCTGAAGAATGGGTGGGATCAGTCATCTTCATGGCCTTAGTCCTCCTCCAATGGTTGGTGGATGAGGAAGGTAAATGTCTGCTCTAACAAGCAGATTGACAGACATACATCTTCGTAGATAGAAACTATCACAAAGTGGAAGGCTTTGGATAGGCAATGGACAAGTTGAAGAGATGAAGGTGTATGTCTAATCAGGATTGTTCTGTGTCCTCATAGAAAAATAACACAGTGCTGGGAATTCTCTGCAGGGATCTGGCCTGACTGACATGCAGTTCTACAAATGCACATGTTTGTCTCATTATGTCTTTGGTATATTTTACTAAAGTACTACTGCAGCTTTAATAAGTAAATATTTTAGGTTGCAAAACTTGACTCCTCATCTTTATGTTAAATAAATTAGAAAAACATCCTGAAGAAACTAAAGGGCATGTGTTCAGTCTTCTAAGTGTTGCCTTTTTTCAACTTCTTGAATACTGTTTGTTGTTAATTTGTTCTTATTTATAAATAAACCACACCATATTTTTTTCAAAAAAGAATGATCCTAGAATGGAGGGGTGTTCAGAGCCCGAACAGCTAGAAACAAGCTTAGGTGAGATTGAGTGGAAGATTGAGTGGAAGTTGTGATTGGTCATAGGAGAATCTCCCAAGATTGAACTCACTTATGTTCCCTGGTAAAGTTCAAGGAAGGTTTGCTAGACGCAGGAGGCATCATAGAATTCAGGTCCCAAGGACCTCAGAAAGACTGCAAGACAGTTTAGGGGATACCACACAAGACCAGGAGCTCTTGCCACAAGACCCCAACTCCAAGGATATATAAGCTGATAAATATTGCTGGGGGAGGAAGGTATTTCTTCAGTGCTATAACTGTTAGTAAGTTACCTATACTTCATCAATACTCCTGTAAGTGACACCACTTAAACTCATTGATTTATTAAGCTACATTTAGATGGAATTGTTTATTAATGGAGGGTTGGTACTCTATCTAGAATGAATAGAAAGTTGTGAACATCTTCCCACAAAAAGTTGGCATGAGACTATCAATAGGGCAGCAGTGGTGGTGACTGACAGCTTTCATTGGACACTAGCCATGCGCAGGTACTGTGGGAGCACTTGCCCTGCATTGCTTCTGATTTTCATAGTTATTCTGTAACAGGTCTCATGAGGAAATGGAAGCTCAAGACAGACAGTTAGATAACTTGCCTGGGCTTATATAACATGTAGGTAATAAAATCTACACTGCTATCTGGACTTCAGAGTCAAAGAAAGCCAAACGCAAATCAAATCCCCTACTTGTCTCATATTCTACACTTTGCTTAGCCCAGTAACTTCCCTTTCTGCCTACTTTATTGCAGGAGCATTGGAAGTGTGTGTGTGTGTGTGTGTGTGTGTGTGTGTGTGTGTGTGTGTGTGTATGTACGTGTGTGTTCATCGGAGTATTATGGAATGTGTATAAATTAAATAATAGCATTAATTAATAGTATTCTTACATCAATGTTGTTGTTTCTGTGAAGATCTTAAACTACAAAAACATCTTCCAGCTTTGCCCATGTTGACCCTGTTCCCACAAGTATACTTAGACCAGCACATGGTGAGAAATACTGAAATTCATAACGTATGATCCTGGTCTTACTCAGTATCTACCCCTGGGATGGATTGCACATTCCCTTGGTCAACTGAGTTATCCTTGAGACAGTGATGATGAAATGAGGGAATCTCGGGAAAGCAACCAATTAGTGTAATTCTCTCAATACTTGAAGTCTTTTTTTTTTTAACACAAAGCAGTTTTATTTGATGAATCACAGTGACTGACAGGGTCAAAAAGGATCACACACATTCTGAAGAAGGGATGGGGGTGGGGAGTGGGGAGAAGAGGGAGCGTCCTCTATTACCTGTCCCCAACCATGGATGAGTTCCTGTGAATTCTTGGAGAAGTACTCTCCTGCCTTCTAGCCTGAACTGTACGCTTTGAGGGCAGCCCCGGGGCAGAGTAGGTAGCTCTGTGCATGGCTCTGGCCTGAGACACCCAGGGACTAAGCCAAGAGGCAATGCTTTCTCTCCAAGCAGGCACTGTCCCAGAGATGAGCCATTTGCATCACTCCAGGCTCTTCCTGTCTCTGCACGTCTTGTCCTTTAATCCCAGAGTCCTCCAGGAACATAACCCAGAGCACATAGTCTTTTTTTCAGCTCACCAAGGCCCCTGGATTCATTTTGTCCTTGAGCTCTCCCTGGCAGTGGTATAGCACATGCCATCAAACTTCCACAACAGCTCTGGTTGCTGTTTTCCTGCTTGACCCTCTCAGCCTGGTAAAGGAAGCCAAGAGGGTCAGTCCAGATGGTGGTGAGGAAAGCTAAAACTTACTCTGGGCAAGCAGGTAGCTTTCCTGTGGAAAATGTGCCTAAACACAAAGCGAGGTAAAGGGGAATGGCAGAGCAGCCATAGGAAGCTCTAGCCAGCCTCTTTACCCCAGCATGGAGCTGGAGAAGGAAACAGGAACCAGTGCCACAGGACTTCTCCAAACCTTGGGCAACTGTTGTATTGGGAGCCAGCTCCCTCCAGACAGTGTGTTACAAACCAGACTTCCTAAATCTAGGTCCAGGTGCCAGAGTCACCCAAATCCAGTGGGGTTGAACTCTTATATAGTCTACATTCCCTCCACGCCCCTTCTTCCTTAAGTAAACTGTGTGATCAACAGAGATAGAGTGAGAAAAGGGTGAGGTACACCCAAACCCATTCACCCATCAAAGCTCTTCACGCGATTCTCACCCACTGGTATGGATAGGCATGTTTATGTGCATTCACACAGACAGAAAACAAATATCTTCTCTCAACCAAGTGACTCTTGGAATGAAGTAGGATCAGTGCTCAAGGAAAACATCCAGGAGAAAGTGGGTTGAGAGACAAGACTGGAGAAAAGACCAAGGACTGGGGAGGAGAGCCAAGTGGCATTTAGACTACAAACAGATACTCTACCTGTTTATCTGTTCTCCTTCCCCAAATTCCCAGTTATACGGTGAAGCTGAAGGACCAATAGCCCCATCATTGCCTTCTAATTCTCATGGACAACAGGGGAATGAGCAGAGGGTCACCATGAGTTGGTAGGATGTACATTTGACAGGCATTATCACATAGATTCTGCAGGGGAAAAAGTGCTATTCAAGAGTCCTCCAGCCTTGGAAGCCAGATCCACAATGAACTGATAGGGCTTTGGGGAAGCCAGGGAGCTGCTGGCTCTGGGGAACTCCTTGCGGAATTGGTTGGTGGTGGTATGGATAATGAAGAAGTAACGGGTCAGCTTGATGACAAGGACACCATGAAGAAAGCCATCATGGACAACACCCTGAGGCCTGCCTCCCAGGCCCACTCTGAGACACACAGCTAATTCCAGTCCCAACCACTTCCTAGCTAGCTCTCAGTAACCAGGTGAAGGAGGGACTGCAGGAGAAGGACCCACTAAAGGAGAAAGATTTGGAGCTAGAAGGTGAGGAATCAACACTAAAATCTTCAGAGACAGAGGGAAAGCTAAAAGGAAAAGGAGAGAAGGGAGAAATAGAGGTCTAGGGAAAGGGGAGAGAGAAACAGATTTTTATTAACTTGGAGTTTCACATGGCATGCCCATATGACTTTCCACCATTAAATGCAAATGAGGAAACAGAGGCTCAGGGAGGTGAACAGACTTGTGCAAGGTCAGTCTCGGAGATACTGAGTGGTTGAGCAGATGTTTGTTTGACTTGGGGGCTGCATCTCTTTCCACTAAAGGACAAACCTCTGAGAAGGAATAAGGAGGGAGAAGAAAACCAAGCTGGAGCTGAAAGGCCAGGAGCAGGGCAAGGAGTGAGATATGGGGGAGAAGGTGCTACTGAGTAACTAATTCTCAGAGCTCAGGGTAGAGATTGGAGTCAACCGCAAGACTCTCTTGGCTGCAGCGTTGAATTTCTCCTGCATCTACTCTCCTCCCTTTCCCATGTTGGGGAAGACCCCTGATTGTGCCCCGAAGAGTCTTCTCTAGCTGATACTCCGGCACCGCTGCTTTAGAAGGTGCTTCCAAGCCAGGTCTGGCCACAGCAGAGCGTGGAGATGCAAGTCTTGCAGAAGCAAGTTGCAGAAGGCATAGAGATAGGGTTTGATACAGCTGTCGACACAGGCTATGCAGCAGTAGGGCAAGCTGTTGATGAGGAAGGCACTAAAGCGATAGGACCAGTGCAGTCAGACATGCAGCAGGCAGAGCATCTTCACCAGGTGGTAAGGCATCCAGCACCGGGTGAAGGTCACCACCAAGGCCACGATGATGCTGAGCGAGCGTCGCCACTTCCACATCCCCTCGAACCTCTCCTTGTGGAAATGGTGGGCAATGGTTTGGGCAATGAAGAAGTAGCATGACGATGAAGGGCACTACGAAGCTCACGACTGTGGTCGACACCTGGACGCCCACATCCCAGGCCCACTCTGAGCTCCAGGTGGCCACCACAGAGTAGTTCATGTAGCACTGTACTGTGGCAGCGTCGGTGCACCATGACGGGTACAGACAGAAGTAGCACCAGGACCTCCAAGACAACTACCGCCACAATTCCACTGATGCACAGCCACAGCCGAGCGCCTTGACCACTGGCCTCACAAAACTGGGGCCGGTCAGGCAAAGGACGCTGGACGTACATGTTGACGAAGATGAGATGGCTGCTAAGCTTGCAGGAGAAGGTTCCCAAAGGGCCAGTCCAAACCTCAGTAGATATAGACGGCCCACAGCGGCAGGGTCACCATGAAAGTCAGATCAGCCACTGCCAGGCTGGTAATGCAGATGTGAGCCGGAGACCTCTTCCCCCGGCTGCTCCGGAACACGCTCCAGAGCCCCAGACCATTGCCGGGGTGCCCAGGAGAAAGATCAACATATAGCTAACAGACATCAGGACCTGGGTCGGCTGCCAGTATTCCTGTGCATACCCTGACTGTGAAAGCCCCATGGTAGTTGTCATCGTATATGAGTAGTGGAAGTCCTCATCTGCTATCAGAAAGTGGGCAGAGGAGGCCCTGGGGTACCAACTTTGTGGCTATCTCACTAACTCGCAGACACTCTCAGCTAGGCTGGAGTCTCAAAGAGTGAGATCTTAGAGAGCTCGGAACGGTTCCAGAGATGCAGAAGCCGCTGCCTCTGGACCTTCAGCGGCTGGGGAGGGCGTCTCTCACCCGCAGGCTTCCCTTCACTGTCTCCAGTCTTGCTCCAGACTCAGCTGAGAAGCATCCTCACACCCTTTTAAATCTGCATTTCCTCCTCAGCTGCCACTCCCATTTCCAAGCCAACCCCTCCCTTACTTGTGAGTCTTAAGATCTTTAAGTTATAGTCCTTTTTTTTTTCTTGTTATTGAGCCAGTAGACCAAATTGACCCCTGATATACTGGGCTGATAGTTATCTGTATTTCGCAAGTTTCTTCCTCTTCTCTCCTCCTTTTCTCTCTTCCCTGTCTTTCTCCCTGCTCCTCAATTGCCTTTTGGGGGCATTCCCACCTCAGTTCCTTTCCACTCTCTGTTCTCACCGACTCCCATGTCCTCTAATCATGCAGACTGAAATACAGTTTGACCTGGAAGGCACTGGACCGGGAGGGTGTGAGGTTTCACCAGGGAGGTCCCAGCATCGGGTGGGCTCTCCTAATTCTGTGCTCCCACCCCACCCCTACTCAAATGAGACTTACCTTTGAGACTCCCTTTCTCTTCTTCCTCTCCCTTCATCCACCTCTAATCCTAAGAGCACTTGTATTTTACAGTATGGGGGATTTCTCCAGAAATCATAAGTTTTTGGCAGAAGGATGTTTTCAGAAAATTAATGACAGAGTCACTGGATGAAATAAACCCAGATAAAAATGACCTCTAGTTAAGTCATTAAATGTATGAGGAATCTGAGGCTTAACAAGGTAAATGTCTTGCCTAAGGTTACAGGATGAATTATATTATGGTTGCTTGTTTACATTTTTTTCCTCCAAGCACATATGGAACACAGTTCTGCATGTCACAGGAGCTCAGTACTTGTGTGAATAAGTAGATGGGTGAATTAGAGAGGGAGAGAGGAAAAAGAGCCACATATAGAACAACAGTTGTGTGACTTACCATGTGGTGAGAAGAAGCACCTGGTCCAGTTCTTACTGGTGTGCTCATGGCGGTCCATGAACATGGAGGCTTTTCATAAGACAACGTAGGGTCAGAAGTTGAGTATTTTCTCTTTGGGTGATGCAAGAATAAAAACCAAGAGCCTTTAAATCATTCTCACTGTTCTCCGCAATGCTTCCTCAAGCATGTTGCTAGGAGCCCGAGTGACTCCAAAGCAGTAGCATCACCAAAAAGACTCAGCCCAGCACAGATGACCCAGAGCTGCATGATGGGTCCCCCTAGGCTTAAAATCTTTAGGTTTGAAAAAGAAATGGCTCAACATGTGCAAATATAGAAAAACAAAGTTTAATTCAGGGAGGTTAGGATAGAATTGCTGAATCATATCAAAACTAATTACTTCCCTATGAGTTAATATGCTGTTTCTTTGAATTTATCTTTTTACTGGGTATAACTATTTATGTGTCAACCAAACTTTTGTGAGTGGTAAAAGGAGAATTCCATCATCTCTCAGCCTTACTACTTTCTTTATTACTTTTTTATATTAGTATACAAAGTACTGGGTTTCATTATGACGTCTTCCAAACATAATTTGCACTTGCTGACTCCCCACCTTCCATTTCTTCCTCCTCAGTTCTCCTCCCACCTGCAACTTCCCACCTCACCTGCTCCCTCATTGCCACCACTTCCCTCAACACCTCCATTCCCTTTCATAGTTTCTTTTCATTTTATGACTACTCACATATATATACATATATATATACACACACACATATATATACATATATATAAAGCCAGAGTTCACAAATGAGAGAGAATAATGAATGTGTTCTCGTAGTCTCTACTACCTTGTTTAATATCATAATTTCCAGATTTACCCATTTTTCTGAAATTTTCAGTTGTCTTTATGACAGAATAAAGTTCCATTGTGTATATGTATCACATTTTCATTATTTATTCATCTGTTGATTGCCATCTAGGTTCTATTTTGTAGTTATTGCAGTAATCCTGGATGTACAAGCATCTCTGTAGGAGGCTAGACTCCTCTGAGAATATGTGAAATACAGCTGGGTCATGTGACAACTCTAGCCTTTTTACTTTCCAAAGAGTTGGAAGGAGGGAACTAGTTTTAGCTCTCTGTATTCTTTGGACTTTCTTTTAACAGTATTTTTAAAAGTCAGAGTGTTGAGCTTATAAGTTTAAAGAAATGTGTAGTTGAGTGGAGTCACAACCCGAGAGTTCTACATTGGTTCTTAAGAGTTTAGATCACTCACTGGACAGAAAACAAATTCCTTCAAAGGCAACAAGGCTGCAGAGAAAGAGCTTAGCCTGAGAGTGGAAGTTTTGAATCCTCTGTCTGTCAGGAATCCTCAGCAACTGGATGAGATTTCTTTTCTCTGAGCTTAAGCTTCCTCATCTCCAATGAGCAGACTGACGAGACAGATGGCCCCTATGAGAGCACCTCAAACTTCACTGAGCATCAGTGCAACTGACAGAAACTAAGTGAAAAGCAAAGAATGCGGATGTCCAGACGTCACGCGCAGAGCTTCTGAAATAAACTCCAAATGTACTCAAACAAGTCTCAGCATTCTGTTGGCAGTGTGTGTCTCTCCAGCAACCCCAGGAGATAAAACCAGCATGGGTGAAGGAGGTACTGGGAGCCCTGGCAGGAGGTCTTTTCTAGCCTTACCTATGTACCACTCAGGGTCCTGCACAGGAGACCTGAGGGCTGGGTAGATGGGTCTCTCATCATGGAGCATAGGCATGGAGATTGCATCCATCACCTTTATCTTAAAGAAAATCAAGGATCTGTAAAGAGGCACTGGTAAGATACAAAGTGCTCCTGAAAATAATGTCCAGCTACCACAGAGGACCTTTCTGGAAAAATCTTCAGTTTTATACTGTTGAGCTACAATTTACTGCTTTTCTTACACAAGACCTCGAACTGTTACATTAGTGTATGTGTTATCATACCATCTTCCTTCCTTTATTAATATAATGGAAGATAATTTTTAAAAACTCTTATGGTTGCTGAGGATTCCTGAATACTAAAACTCTTCTCACACAAAGCCATAAGCATTTAGAATGGAATTGCCTCTAGTCTTTGGCTGTATTTTTAAGTTGATTCTTCTAATGTATTGATTCAGATCACATAAGTATCTATTCACTATATGTAAGCATAAGTATTAGACTTAGGTAAGCTTAACTTGTGTGCTATAAGAAAACAAGTTTATTCATTCATTCTTTTTTTGCATAGGAAGTTAATAATGATATTCAAGGTGCATATGTGAATAGAAACAAAATTTGAATTGACCAAGAAATCAAAGAAATTTCAATTCCATGCCTGACATATATTGATAACTATGACCAAATAAAAGGAATAGAAAATTATTATGAAGCATTTTTAACACACACACCTGCCTATACATATACGCATCCCTAAAAATCACACATATCCACAAAGCAATCAAAAATCAATTAAGAAAAGATATGTTAATGGTAAAAAATATTCTTTCTTTTCCATTTTTATTTATTTATTGGGGGAGTGTGTAAGTGTGGTGTGTATGTGAAGGTCAGAGGACAACTTTTGAAAGTTGATTCTTCCCTTTCAATATGCAGGCTCTAGGGGTTGAATTCAGGTCATGAAGTCTGCACATCAAGAAGCCTTTCTGGGTGAGCCATCTTGCTGGTCCCCAACAATTTTATATGACTTTAAATGCTTCTGTTACTTTTCAGAATTTAATCTGGATTTTTCTTTGGAGTCTTATTAATATTTTCAGCCATGACAACTTGGAAAGCTGAAAATAACAGAGCAAGTGAAGTAGCTCTCTGTCTCCTTGGGAGGATACAATCTAATGTAAGGTGGATGAATTGATTTCAGGATCTAAATTGAGGTTATCTGCCTCTCTCCTACATGGTGGGTGAATTTCACTACTGTTTTGAAAAAAATGTCCCCATTCCCCATCCCTGGGGCCATCTCTATCTGACAGTCATCAAGCTCCATTAAAAATGAATGGTATGCATTGTTGACCACTGCTTCCAGGCCTTACCTTTACCCAGAAATTCTTCCGAAGAACAGCAATCTTCTACTTATCTGGAATCTACTCTTTTTTTTCTGCTCATACAAATATAATAGGAACCCCTGTCCCCTCCCTCCTTCCACCCCTCCCTAGAGCTCCCTGTTCCCTCCCTGCTTTGTCCCTTCCTTTCCCCCCTCCCTCCCTTTCCCCCAGTGCCCCCTCCCCCATCTCTGAAGCATCTTTTAATGAGTGTATCAAACTTTCCTCTGGGTCCTCCTCTCTGATGAGGTGTAAGGACTCAGTGGCAATTCCTAGAACTCTTTCTTGTGTTCCCCCTAAGTATAGAACACTATTGTGACTGTTAATCCCTTGCTTCTAAGGATCCTAATGCCTTTAGTCCATGCTAAAATTTGAGGGGTCAATGATATGTTGGTCATTACGCAGATCATGCAGAGTCCTGTTACAATTGCTTCGGCCCTAACTTGTGTGGAGTATCTTGCATATCATGACTCCTCCCATCCTTGTGCTCTTACAATCTTACCGCCCCCTCTTCTGCAAATTTCCCTGAGCTTGAGGATGGGGAGAAATGAGGCAGGCCTGATTCCAGGTGGTTGATATAGAGTCTCTGATGTTCTGAATTATGGTTTGTTGATGATTTTTTTTTCAGTTTTGCTGTTCCTGCAATGCCCTTGGTTCCATCCTGATGGGTATTGGATGGCTCATTACTTACTTGCAGTCCTTGATGGTGGCCTATTTTCTTTGCTGTAACATGGTCCCCTCTGTTTCTGGTGAGGCCCTCCTTCCCCATCCCTCCTGTTTATAATCTTTACAATTACTGTAGGAATTACAGAGATTTGTCTTTGAGTCTCTCTAAGTGGGTTTGGTACTAGGATCCACCTATTAGGGAGTACATACAGTGCTTAATTTTCTGTGTCTGGGATATTTCACTCAATATAATTGTTTCTAATTCCATCCATTTCCCAGCAAATTGTATTAATTCATCATTTTTGATGGCTGAGTAGTATTCCATTGTATAAATGTACCACATTTTCCTTACTGGAATCTACTCTTAACTTATTATCTCTTCCTTGTACTTGTGCATGCCCAGGATGCCTGGACAAAGGAACAACTTTTGCCACCCACCTTCCCATGTTCTTATTGGCAAATTCTCTTAAATCAATGGAGTTGAAATACATTCAATAATTTAACTTAGAGATTCAATATAGACTTTTAAATAAACTGTGTCAAAGAGTGATATACAGAAAAGAGTGCAAAATCTCAAGTGTGCAGCGTGAACACACCCACTTATTCAGAGATAAGAAGAAGACAGAGAACAGAAGCAGATCAGGTAGCTCAGTGGGGAATGTGCTTACTGCCCAAGCATACGGACCAGCCCACATAAGAAGCCAGTGCAATGGCCTACATCTATAGCTGTAGCTCTGGGGTGGAATGAGGGCAGGCATATCCCTGGAATTCATTGGCCAGCCAATCTAATGAACTAGTGAACTGCATCAATAAGAGAACCTACTGCAAAACAAAATAAAAGACATCTATCTAATATCAACCTCTGTTCAGTGTGTGCATGTGCGTGTGTATGTGTGTGTCTATGTACAAGTACAGATATGCAAGCACACACAAAGGAAAAGGAAAAGGAAAATTAGCACTACTCAGTCAAGGAACACCACTCTCATTATCTTATGTAACACCACAAAATAGTTTTACTTGAATTTGAAATTTATATAAGTGAATTCATATACTAGGTGCTCTTTCCATGTCTGCTTGAAACCTTATGCTTGTGAAATTCATTCATGTTGTGTGTGACAGGAATGTGTTCATTTTTATTGCTATATGATATTCCCTTTTACAAATGTAGCACAGTTTATTTACCCAACCCGCTTTTGATGGACATTTAATTTATGTCAAGTTTGGCCCTATTATGAATTATGTTCTATGAAGAATGATCCTGTACATTTTTTGGTGAGAATATAAATGGATTTCTGCTACATATAAAATGGAATGGAATCACTGGATCATTTTTAATAGATATTTTCAAATGATTCTCCAAGATATTAATACTTATAAACAACTTATACTCACATTTAGTTGTTCCATATTTCACGTGTATGCATAATAAATATTATATGAGTTTAACTTTCATTTCTTATAGTTTGATGAAGTTAAATATCTTTCCATTGATTTGTGGAAACTTAGATATCTACCTTTATGAAGTATCTTTACAAAATTTTTATCTACTTTCTATTGGACTGCCAGCTCTTTTTTCTTTAAAAAACACTTTAGTCTTACATGAAATGCTACTTTGTTCTATTGCATTATCCTTGTCTGTGTATTACTGCTTGACTTTCTTTTGGTGGATTTTTGCTTCTAACTTAATGAAAGAAATTAGCTTATAATTTTTATCCTTATAAATGCCTTTTGAGGTTTTAGTGACAGATTTATACTGACTCCCTGAGACAAACTGGGAAGTGTTCCCTCTTTTTCTGGAACATTTTCTACAGTGTGAAGTTAATATGACATCGCCCTCATGTCTGGAATTACACAGCAATGACTGACACAATCCTAAGCTTTTCTCTGGAGAAAAGTTTCAAATAGTGGATTCAATTCCTTGGTATAACAATAATGATCATAATACAAAACTAGTTGTTGATAGTGCCTCCTCAAAGAAATTTATGAGTTTCCTCTAAGTCATCAAATTCCTTGCATAAAGCTGTCTATAATTTCCTGGGTTTATTTCTTTAATAGCTATATGATCTTTAGAAATCTGTTTTGCATGACTAATATTAATTACCTTTGACTTCTTTTTCATAGTCATGCTAGTAGTTTGTTGATTTTAAGTCTTTTCAAAGAAAGAAAATTTCACTTTGTAGATTTTCATTTTGTTTCCATTTTCTTTTATTGTTTCTGTTATCTTTATTTTTCTTTCCTCTGCCTTATTTCTACTGCTGTTTTTTCCCAGTTTCTTGAAATAGAAGACAAAATTATTTCTTTTCTACTTTTCTACTTTCCTTCCTACTACATATGTGCCTTTAAGTATTTTAGAAGTGTCACACAAGTTTCATGAACTATAACTTCTTTTACATTCAGTACACATTTTCTCATTTCTGTGGGTGACTTACAAGTATGTTAATTTTAAAAAGTTGGGGATTTTAATGTTAATTCATTTATAACTTAATTCTACCATATATTCAAAGAGCATATTCTGAATGACTGAATCTTTGAAATTTATTGAAGCTTGCTTTATGACCCAGCATATGGACAATTTTGGCAAATGTTCCATTTGCACTTGGAAAAATTAGTATTTTGACATTGTGGTGAATTGTACTATAAATATAAATTGTCTCAAGTAGGTCAGTTTTATTATTTAAATCTTCTATAACCTTGTTGGCATTCTTGGTGCCACCTGATAATAATGATGAGTCAAAGTCCCTTCCTATGACGGCGCCTTTGTCTGTTCCTTCTTTAATCTCCATCAAATTTTGCTTTGTACATTTTGAAACTAATAATAGTGGCAGATATAAACTTAAGATGATGATATCTTTCAGGTGCATTTGCCCTTTGTCCTGAAGTGTCTCTCTCGGTATTTTTAATGCTTCTTCAAATATTCCTTGACCAAAACTTGTTTCTTTGCTTTGGTTAGTGTTCTTGTACTTTACTTTTTCTAAAACTTCCTCTTTTGTATGTATTTATTAAGTGCCTACTATATGCCGGACACTATTTAACCACTAAAAAAAAAAAAAAAAAGATAGAGAGAAAAAGAAATGGAGTAGAGGCAGCAAAAACAAAACAGAAAAGAGGGGCCAATGAAGCTGAACTGAGAAGCTGAGGATGATGGAGAGTCTGCCTTAGGCCTACTGTTTGTAGAGAAACTCTTCCTCACCTGTGGGGGCCTCCTGGTACTGTTGATACTCAGAGATAAGGCCATTTGCGTTGTTCTGTTGTTCTTAGCTTTGGTGAACTGCATCTCCTCCATGCCTTCCCCTGGCACCAGTGGAGGAAGAAGACCTTCAGGTGTTCGGAGGCTTGTCAACTGCTTTGAAAAGCACTTCAGAGCTCCTGGATGTGGTGCTGTGGAGGATGAAGGTGACTACCGCCTTGAGGCCACAAGGTGCAATGTCATAAGAGTCTTGAAGTTGTCGGAATCCATTCCGCAAAGCAGTTTTTATTCTTATTCTGCACATGGAACATCTGCCTCAATGAATATCCATCTCCTTCGTGGCCGTCCGTCCGTCCGCGGAAGAAAGCAGCTGCAGAGAGGGACCAGTTACAGCAGAGGCCACAGACGATTGTGTTCTCGCCATAGCAGACCTGCTTGGGTGAGTTCAGGAACTGGCAGGGTCTAATATTGCCTGTTTCCATGGCTGGTGAGAGAGGCAAGCCAGGCATGAAGAAGTGAAGACATGGGAAGGGAACTATATTAACTGCCAGGTTGTGAAGGTCAGCGTTGAGCTGGCAAGGAAAGTGGAAACACGTGGTGCCTGAAATGAAATGGTTTAAGTTCCCCTCGGTTGGTGTGGTCAGCGCATGGGTACCGAAGTAGTTTGTCAAGGCAGTGGGTCTCAGCAGTGTTCCCTCTCAGCTGATGGATGGAGAGAGTAGCATCGCAGGGCTCAGCATCGGGCACTTGGAAGAAAAGCACTACATTGAAAGTGTTCATGATGCAGTCAGCATTATCTTTCTAGACCTTGCTGAGGACAGAGTACCCACTCCAGAATCTGTGCCCATACCCAGAAATGGAGTCAGCTCAAAGCTTTTTGGACAGCTGCAGCTCTAGGTCTTGGCTTAGCTCTTGCCTGGTCCAGAGTGACTGAAAACATAATTGTCTGGTCTCAAGACATGATTAAAAAGACCTGAATGGGCAAAGCCCAGGGCCTTATGTTCTACGTCCGCGTGCTTGCCTTCAGCTCATAGCTCCTCTAGCTTCCTCTCATAGAAACCAGGCCTCGCCCTCTGTAGCTTCTGGCTGTTCCCTTCCCCAGCTTGCAGCCGCAAGCAAGCCCAGCCTTGTTTCCCACAGCTCAAGTGAGTGCCTTCCGGACTCCTGGCACATACTATGAAATGTGAAACTTCCCTCCACTCTCCAGAAAAGCTACAAAAGTTAGAAGCTCCCTTATCCCTATGGGCTCTCTGTAGATCATCCCACTATTCTGTGCATGGTCTTCTTATCTCTTCTATGTTAAGCTCTGGTTCCTATCCTAATTAATACTTGCCCATCTTAAGGCCAAACCATGGCTCTTGAGGCCACAAGGCTGTCTGTTCTAATAAACTCCTGTTATCCATGGGCCTCATGCGCTCCACATTCTTTTCCTAGCACTTGCCACCTGTGGCTGCATTGTATCACAGAGATGCAGGCCAGCTACAGATAACTGCCTGTGCTGGACACCTGTGGGGTCAAAACTGTGTTCATTGCTAATCACTTCCTGGAACTCAGCATAGATCTGGTTGCCACACTGACTGTCCTAGATGTGCACAGCCCAGCTCATGTTTAAGGTTTATTATAATAAATTGTCCCTTGCTTCAAGATATGTACCATGTAATAAAAGATGCTCAGGTCTTTTGCTGGGATGGTCATGGGCCAAAAGGATGGAATGTGTCCCAGAGGTGGGGACAGCAAGATGCAAGTGTTAAAGTGGATAGATTCTGAGAGGCAGAATCTTTCAGTTTAAGGAAGATTTCTTAGACCTTTTAATTAGAGTGACCGAGCTTTTTGTTTCTAGTCTCATCTAAATAGTACAATGTACTATTTAATTCTTTTATTTGAAGTTACAATTAATTGAAGTTTATGACTTTCCATTTTTCCATTTGTTCCTCATTTTATTCTCCAATTCTACATTTTTTCTCTGTTCTTGTTTTCTTTTCAGTTATTTAGATTTCTTTGTTATTTCCTTTTCTGTCTGTCACCTGTCAATAGTTGTTCCAGAGATTGCATCAATACTTGACTTAATGCCATGAAATAATTTCTTTATTACTTCCCTAACAACAGGGGACTTAAGAACACTGTTCCCTCCGCATAGTCTTATGCATTGTCTTTGTACATTGATTTTCTTCACATTAATATAAATCCAGTACATACCAATATGATAGTTTTATATCCAAGATTAATAACAATAACACTATTCACATTTTTACTACCTGTGAGCTTATGCATTTATCTAGACTGATATTGTTTGTTTGTTTGTTTGTTAAATGCAGTATTACCCTTAGTCATTTTGTTTGTTTTTACTTTGGTTGGTTGGTTGGTTGGTTGGTTGGTTGGTTGGTTGGTTGGTTTTACTGGAACTCTGCTACCCATAAATTCTGCTAGTTTTCTTTTTAAATCTGTCTTCCTTCAGATGATTTTTGGAGACTATTTTGATGAGCATGCAAGACTGGATGGTACCTTGTTTGTCCATCACTGTAAAGATATTTGTTATTTCCATGTTTTCAGCTCTATGAAGTCAGATAGAATTCTTTTTCTGCTTTTGCTTTGAAGACAAATAAGCCCATATGGCAGATTTTAAACTGTTTCCCATTGTCTTTCATTTTCAACACATTTTTGTTGTTGTTGAGTGGATGTCTGTTTTTCATGATAAGGGTCTCTCTATGTAGTCCAAGCAAGAATTCAACTAGCCTGAGCTGCCCTTGGCCCTGAAGTTCTCCTGCATCAGCCTTCCAAGTGATAGGATAACAGTCATGTACCATCACACCAGGTTTTATCAGATTGTAATGCAATAGGAGTTATGGTTTAGTTACAGTTAGTAAAGGTTTACATATTGAAGACTTGATTGCCAAAGCAGCAATGTTCAGAGTTGGGGCTTTTGAGAGTGCTTGGTCATTGACCAGTTCATATCTGAATGAACAATGATGAAACATTGAAGGAAGTAGGTCGCTGGAGGGGAACATGCCTTGAAGCATGTACTGGGACTTTAGTCACTTCCCACTTCCTCTCTGCCTCCTGACTGTGGTGAGGTGAGCACCCTTGCCTCACCACAGGCCCAGATGCAATGGAGACAAGTGACCACACACCAGAACCTTTGAAATCGTGAGCAAAAATAAGCCTCTTTCTGCCTCACGCCCCACCCCCCAGCACCCCTTCCAAATGAAGGGGTTTTTTTTTGGAAATTTTGCCACAGTGACAGAAACCCAACGCAAATGCTTTGTTTAACTTTTCTTTTAGTTATCCTACTTGGGCGTCAAGGATTTCTGAAATCTGCGGGTTCATCTGTTTGGGATTATTTTTAACAATGTATCTTGCACTGCGTTTTGTGTTCTTGCCTGTTTTGAAGTTAGTTCAATGGTCCACCTGTGAGCATTTCTCATTGTCTCCCATGTTTCACCCACACTCTAATCTGTGCCTTCAGCTTCTCTTTCTTTCTGTGCTACAATCTCTTCTACCATAAAACCAATCTGTTGGGTTCTCAACTGTTTTTTTTTCAGCCCTCAAATTTCAATTTAAATCTTTTTTTAATGAGTTCTATATCTTTGGTGAAACCTGCTAAATGTTTCCACTTTTCCCCCCTCTTCTTTCTTGAGATGAGGCCTCTTTATGTTGTCTAGGCTAATCCGCAATGCCCTAGCTCAGCCTGCCTTGTACTTCAATTTGCCAAAAGGCTGGGACTATCAGTACCCGCCAAAGATCTTTTCGTGCTAACACTAACATCTATATAACTTCATAATAAATGTATTTTTTAATATTTTTTCTCTTTTGCTCTTATTATCCTTGCTCTTAGTATAGCTCTTTGTAATGGAATGCACCACAGTGTATGGATATGTATATATATCCATACATACTTGCTTACACATACTCATACTATACACATACGCATACTATAAAAGTTTCATATGACATTAGCATCATCCAGAATGAGTCCATCTTTCTTCTTTTAGACATCTACCTAGTCTGATTACAGAGAAATACCTCAAGATTCCTCTCAATGGTTCAGAATGGCAAAACTGCTCAGAACTTCTCTCTAGATATTGCCGCATTCCTTCTGTTGAATTTCATCATCTGAGGCCAGCTTTGGGTTTTTAGATGTCTTTGCCTGTGTGTATTGGCTGTATGTTAACACTGCTTTTCTTCCCACTTTTTTCCTAGTGTCCCCCACCTCTCTCTCTTTCTCTCTCTCTCTCTCTCTCTCTCTCTCTCTTTCTTTCTTTCTCTGTCTTTCCCTCTCTCTGTGTAAAACTCTTTGCCAGGTTTTCTGTCCCCTAGCAGCAGCTTTTCCTAGAGGGCCAATTCCAGTTTCTAAACGTCTTTACTCATTACAAGAACTAGCAATGACCCCAGGAGAAAAGAAAGAAAACGAAATAGCTTCAGGTAACTGGTTGAAATATTTATCTTCCACACCCCTCCTTACAATATTCCTCCTCCCCTCTGCCCTTGAAGCATATCTCTCATGCTTCATGCGTTTTCCTTTGGTTTAGTTTATCTAGGCTTGGTAATTGGTACTAGAAAAGTGGGCTGCTGCAAAGTACTTCAATATAACAAGAAATGAAAATCTGTATTACTTAAAAAGGCAAGGGCTGACTCAGTCAAGACAATGCCTCCCTTGAAGCAAGGGAACCAGAGTTCTAGTCCCCAGTATCCATATCAAAAAGGGCAAACATGGGCTCCTGTGGCTATAACCCTGAGGTGGGGGGATTGGAAAATGGGATTGTAGAGAGGGAGAGGTCAAGAAAATCTCAAAAACTTTCAGATCAGCCAATCTAGATGGAATTGGTGAGCTCGAGGTTCAGTGAGAGACCCTTTCTCCTAGAATACGGTAGAAAAGTATTCACATGAAGGCACATACACGTGTGTGTGTGCACCATTCTCTCTCTCTCTCTCTCCTCTCTCTCTCTCTCTCTCTCTCTCACCAAAAAATAATTTTAAAATTAGTTTAGGGAACCCTTATAACAACAACAACAAAAAAAGAATTACAGTAAGATATGTCCTCTGAGGATTCTCTGAGTTTTGTTGTGACTCAGTGAAGCCAAGTCTCAGAATAACTAGATGCAACCACAATCCTATTCATTAACCTAGTATAAATGATAACCATCCCCTACACACATACACACATTCATCATCCTCATGTGGTGTGAAGGATAATCACTCCCACTCAACTTTTCTTGCTTTACTAGATTGTGAACATTATCTACTCTTCTTATTTAATGGAGTTATCCTGAGAATCCATGTCAAAATACTCATGAGTGCAGGCTGCCAGTCTTGCGGTGTCTTGCTATAATCTGAATGCTTGGATCCATACAGATTGTGAATTGGGATCTTAACTACTAAGGTGATGCTGTTAGGAAGTAGGGTGTATTAGTCAGGGTTCTCTAGAGTCACAGAATCAACAGAATGAATATATAAAAAGGGAAATTTTTGAGTTGGCTTACAAGATATGGCTGAGGTAATCCAATGATGGCTGCCAGTAGCTGCTCAGTCCAGTAGGCCAGTGGGTTACAGCTGAAGGTTGGAGGAGTCTTAGAGAGTCTTTAGTTATGTTGAAGACTTAGTAGGCTGGAGAACTGGAGGATAGAAGGAATGAAGGAACCGGGTGGCAGAAGGGAAGAGCATTTTCTAGCACAGCTTCAGAGAGTCTTTCCTCTTCTTCAGTGTAGTTCCTTTTATCTGGCCAGCTACTACTGGGAGGTTCCAATGAGATCTAGGGTGGTTTAAATGGGATCTAGGGCTGGTCTTTGTATTGATCCAGATAATCTCTTCAGGTGGTCTCAGCTAATCTTAGTTAACGCCAGGTGTGTCAAGTTCACTCCCATAGAGCCTTTGGGAGGTGCTTAGGTCATGAGAAGAGAACCTTCATGATCAAGATTGCTTGCACTTATAAAAGGCAACCCAGAAATATTTTGCCTTTAGGGACACAGTGAAAGGTCCCTTGATAACCCAGAGAATGGACATAACTGGACATCCTGCCTTCCAGAGCTGTGAGAGATGACTTCTTTGTTTATGGTTCAGTTTGGTTTTGATCAATCTAATCTTATAAACGCCAGCTTTAAGAACATAATTATGATGTGCTAATTTGGGGGAAAATTTTTAATCATTACTTTTTCTGTCTCATCCTTTAAGTTAATAAAATCTTGGGATGAGGAACTTTCTTTTGTGTAGAAAAGCAGATGATTTCACTTGCTGGTAATCACGAGACCTGACTTTTTTGTACAGCAATTACTAGCATGTGGTAGAAATGGAGTTCCTCACAGAAATGGAGCACTTTAGAGAAACACTTCCTTTCATACTTCTCTGACCTTTCCTTTCATCTAAAAGAGAAAGGAATTAGTTGCTTATTTCAAGGTAGTCTTGAAAAATCATTTAAGCGTAATTAAGACTTGCAATATCCTGTAAGCAAGCATTATACTGTAATATTTTCTTGGAAGAATTGAATTTGCTAGGCATGACACATTTATTGCTGGCAGTAGATGTACCAAAACCTACCAACATGAGGGAATTAATAAATACCACAGGCCTCCTATGGAGCAAGTTGCATGAATATTTAATAGGAAATGCATGATGAATTTCTTGCATGATTATGCAGAAAAACATTTGGGAATGGTTGCAGCTGTTACATGAACTAGCTCAGTCTCTTTCTCCCATATCCTTCAATCTTTATCAATATCAATATCGTACTTTAACTTCAATGAAGACTGATCTCCAATGAAGAGACTTGCAGACACCTGTCAATATTTTAGGAAATGTGTGACTCTTCACATATGCTTTCTGTGTGAACCCTACAAGTTTCAGAAGTGCATTCTGAGGGCTTCTTGGAAAATGGAAAGGGCCACAGGGGGCTCCCACTCAAAAGAAGGAGTGAAGAAAGCTAAAAGGTAACAGCTGTGCTCTATGGGTATGTCAAATTTCCTGACAAATTCTGTTTCTCAACCTAAGCTACATGAAAATATATTTTGAACTATTTAAAGTAGGATTTTCTTTGCAGGTTCTTGATCATGCCAACATTACAAAGGTTCTTTCCTCCTTTCATTTTTCATTTTCAAATTATTCCTGTAATTTTTAAAAATGTACTGCATGTTCATAAGGTTGAAAGATCATGACGCAAAAAGGATTTTTTGTAAATCAAGAATTAGAAAAATTTCAATACAATTGTTTGAGCAGTCAGGTAAGATGAGCATGTACTGAAAGCCAGTTGGTTTGAGTCCTCCAGAGTTTTAAAGGTCATCTCTCTGAAACAAAATTTCCTCTTTAATTCCATTCTATATCCTGATTTATACCAGACCCTTAGCATCATGCTCCCAGAATTTAAGATTCCAGGGAAAAAAAACTCAAATTCTGGAACCTCCATAAACAGAACACAATGTTATCACATCATTGCAGGGAGCTCAAACATGCTAGTTTTTATTTATTTTTTCTTTACAATGGTCTGTGACCTTTTAATGAATTGCAGGTGACACAGTGTCCCTGCCCTCTAGAGCAATTTACTGCTTACTACATGCCATTAAAAGATTGGCATCCCTTAAATTATCAAGTTGTAATTATATTTTTGGCTTTATTACAAGGAGAAAAATCTTCCTCAATTACGTATTTGTTCCCCAAATATGACAGAAAGATGAGTTGTGTCTTCTAAGCCAGTGACTGTATTTGCAGCCCGTGTATTTCAAAATCTTTTAGTAGGAGGATCTGCAGAGACAAGGCTTAGTATATCTTCAGTGAGTCAAATGTTTCTGCTCAAGACAACTTAGACTAAAGAGAGGGTATAGGTAAGATCTCAGTGCTTCAGGATATGTACCCAGGGAAAACTTGAGCAGGACTAGAAGGCAATTTTTTTTCAAATGCTAAAATATCATGTAAGCAACACAATTACATGATGGTTTCTCCAACACTCTTTGACTAGGATATAAGTGTCCTTGCTGTATTGGTGCTCTTTGAAAATCCCATAGAAATTGTCACAGCAAAGTCTCCCACTACTGAGCATGCCCAAGGCTGCACTCAAAAGCCTGAGAAACAGTAACGCTGAGAATTCCCTGTCCTACCTTGGACAGCCCCTGTCCTCCAATGAATGCAGAACCTTTACCAGCAGCAGAGTCCTTTCAGGCGTAGTAGACTCACATCACCTCCACTTTCCATGTTGTTGAGTCTAAACTCACAACCAAATCTTCTCCAGTTATCAAAAAGGACAACTCATCACATGCTAGTGTCCTTTGACACTTTTAGGATATTTCTACCCAAGCAGAAAAATGTATGTTCAATAGAGAGCTAAAGGACTTTTTTATACCACAAAGAGATGGCTGGATACATTTCTATCTAGACTATCTACACCGATAAAATTTAAACTTTAGCTTATTATGACTGTATAAACCTCAATTGGAGAGTGATTGTAAGGTTTGTAGAAGACAAAATTCTAGTCTTAATGGCTCCCGATGGCCTTTAAAAAAAATCCACAGTATAAGATATATTCAGTTAAAACCATCAAAATATTTACAGTAAGTCATAGTGGAAAAGTAGCATGAGAAAACTGTCTTATTTCTTCCTGTACCTTGTAATTAACTCAATGTGACCTTTCATAGGAATGAAAACCAGAATATTTTCTTTCTAAAGAAATACAACTTTTAGAAATAATCTGCAATATTACAAATTTCATGTTTGAAAACTCAAGAGTTGCTCTAAAGGAGTCCGAATTAAGTCGCCCATTGGAAAGGAGCCAAAGCATAGCCAGCAGCTTTCTGAAGCCTGGGTATTTATTACACGGACTCATTACAACTCCTTGTTTGTATTTGCATTTTACTCTTGGGCAGTCTTACAACACAGCACAGTGATAAGCTTGCAGGCTGATCCCACTCGTTATGTTTAATCATAACTGCAATACAGGAGATCGTTGTACCATACCTCTATCTCAAACACACTGCAGTGATTTTTTAAAACAGGATCAGTACCTCACAATAGCCTTGGAGCATGCTTTCTCCACCTCTCTTTTCTTTCAAGATGAGCTTTTGAAATAAAATAAAAGGCACACAATAAGCTTGGAGAGGCCCCCGATTTTAATTAGAATGTATGATTAAAACTAGGGAAAAGCTTTGCCTGAAAGCAAATGTGTGTAGAAAGGAGAGAGGAAGGGGGAAAGAGAATGGATGACTATCATTAAAGGGTTAGTTGGCCCGTGGCTGCCCCACGCATCCTTGCTTTGAGACATTCATCTTAGTGTGGTCAAGAAGACGCCCATGTTGTCTCCAGTTGGTCTCCTTCACATGAAGGTTTATATTATAGTTTCACAGAGCTAATGCTTCAGGTTCTGGCATAAGTTACTCATTTTCTTATGCTAATGAAAAACATGCATCAGTTCCTTGAAAATCCCCAAAGCAGCATCAGTTTTGCCACTAATTACAGTACTTTTGGGGTGGTGGTGGGTGGCAAGAGTGATTCCAATAGAAATAGTTGAGCTTGGGCTCATGGCCTCTCCTAGTGGTCTTCTAACTGGAAACATTTGAGATCTGCTCTGCCTGCCCTCAAGTTCTCATGACTTTTACAGGAGCACTAGAGCGCATGGAACAATGAACTCTGGCCTAGAGAAGACAAAGTTTGTCTCTGTCCTCAAACCCCAGCAGCAGAGATTTTGAGATCTAGCCATCCTACCATCCCACTTCCATCTCAACCTTAGATGATACTCCTCTTCTAGGTCAAATGTACTCACACTGGCTACTCTAGCAATGGAAATCTTTATATTTTTTTTAAATTTTTTTCATTTATTCATTGTGCATGTGTGTGTATGTGTGTGTGTGTATGTGTGTGTGTAGAACCACAGACAAATTCGGGAACCACCATGAACTGCCTCCACTTCCTCCTTGTTTACCCTACCCCGGGATTCACAGATTCTGCCCTACCAGGACCAGACACGCAGGCTGCCCCCGCTTCTGCCTGGCATCTATACGTGGAGTCTAGGATCCTAACTCAGGACCTTCCACCTGCAAGGCAGAGGCTTAACCCCTGAGCCACCTCTCCAGCCCCCTAGCAACAGACATCTTATGTGTGAGAATATTCTAATGACTCTGACAAACACAAATACAATAGATTGACTTCCCATGAAACAATTCTTTATTCACTAAAATTCAGCTTTATTCATATTTCTCTCGTTTCTCCCTATTATCATATTTCTCTCGTTTCTCCCTATTATCATTTCTTCTGTCCTGTAGCTGCTTCATATCACTGTTGGTGCTAGCTTTGATCACCTGTCTAGGGTTGCATTTATCAGGTTTTCTCATACATTTCTCCTTTCACCTCTCTCTCACCTCCATTGTTACCATAAATAGTATGCATCATCCATGCTTAAGGCATAGGAATTCGGCTTCCCCTCTTTGAATAGCAGTGTCTTCAGAAATTGTTTTGAATTCTGCAAACTCTGAAAGATTTCTATATTCTGCATATTTATTTCTATAATCATTCATTTAAACCAGTGTAGGTCCATGAAACAATTTCAATGTAACTAGAGAACATTAGAATGTTGAAATTTCTCCTAATACTTATGGCAAAATCACCAGAGGTGATTTTTTTTCTCACTTTTTTTCTTCTGAAGCCCATTCTCACAGCCTTTCCAATCCTAGCTACTAATGTATAAAAATCAGTTTTTCTCAATAGATTATGTTCTATGGATAAAAAGCAGAAATGTCTCCAAAGGACTAAAGACCCCATTACACACACTATATCGAATTGTACATGCTCAAAACACACATGCTATGCAGATATTTTACTAATACTATTTGCTGCAAAACATAAAGCAGGCAGGAAGCCTATGCACAATGAATTGATTTCCAAGTCTTATTTGCAGCTGATTTGAGGCTAGAGAGCATTTCTGTGCAGGGTGGAGGGGTAAAATGAATGTTTATTGTTTAGGATTTAAAAGGTCCATTATCATGCAGACTCAGTAAGGTTCTGCCACACAAAACTGAGCACCAGGCCAGCAGGCAACTGATTCAAGTGACAAGGGTGAGCTGCAACAGCCCTTCCATGTTAATCAAACGTATCCCAGAACTCAGAAGGAAATCCTAGCGCGCTATGAGGGCAGATAGAATTTATTAATCAGAATGACTAATTATAGACTTCCCTCAAGTTGCAAAATAAAGGCATGCCTTGGCACTAAAGTAGTGCTTGGTACGTTGAATCTTGTATTTCTAGTGATTTCTCTTATTATAATTGAAAGAGAATGGTTGATAGAAATAAGTCTAATCCCATTCATGGACATAGTTCATCTCCTGGCTGTGCTCACTAAATGTTGTGGGGTCACTCTCTAGGAGTCTATAGGTATCCAGGTTCTTGTGTTCTGAGACGACAACGATTGAAACCAGAACATGTGTAGAGAATTAAGGTAGAATTTTTTAGATGAGTGAAAGAACGGAACTCACCGACTCCAGACATGGAGTACCATGAGGGGCATGAGTCAGAGGTAGCTACCAGGGTCAGAAGTATTTATACACTTAAGCAAGGAAGGAGGGTGACTTTTCCTCATTGGTTAGCTCATACTAGGATACAACCCAGTCCATCTTGTGTTTCACCTGAGGTGAGGCTTATCTGTAAAGGAGAACTAATCTCCATATCCTTTCATAAGCAAAGGGTTAGGGCAAGTTGGCAAAGAGGGTGTTCCTCCAGTGTAATCCCAGCAGAGGGATGGCTTTCCACCACCTTCAGAGACTGTCCCAGCATGGCTGCTCTACAGCTGCCCATTTTCCTGCTTTTGAACTTTGTAATCTTCTGCTCTGCCCAAGATGCTTGTCTGGGAGTTGGGAAGGAGGATGCTGGCTGTGGTT
>JALPQD010000929.1:202814-326683 GCA_023101885.1 Typhlomys cinereus | reverse complement strand
TCGCCTTTGGAAAACACAGCAAGGTAGGCATGATGTTGGCAGCTTTGATCAGCATTTAGGGGGTGAAGGCAGGATGGTCAGAAGTTCAAGGCCATCCCTCATACATAGCTTATCAAGCCAGTTGGGGGACCCATGAGTCTGAAGAGAGAGGGAAGGAAGGAAGAGCAAGACAGAATTTTTGAAACAAACATACCTGTAATATTGTTGTGCCCCTACTGAAAACTTAAAAATTTGTTTTCATAAGCATCATCTCAAATTGGTTTGTCTTGAAAAACATGAAATACAATTCTTTTTAAAATTTTTTTATTATTTATTATTTATCAATTGTGCATGTATGCGTGTGTGCACGTGTGTATGTGTGTGTGTGTATGTGTGTAGAACCACGGGCGAATTCAGGAACCACCATGGACCCCCCACCTCCTCCCTGTTTACTCTGCCCCGGGATTAACAGGCTCCGCCCTATCAGGACCAGAAGTGCAGGCCGCCCCCACTTCTGCCCGGTGTCTATACTTGGGGTCTAGGCACCTTCCGCCTGCAAGGCAGAGGCTTAACCCCTGAGCCACCTCTCCAGCCCCATGAAATACAATTCTTGAAAAAGTGTACACAACTTATAATGTTTAAGTAGAAAGATTCTCCTCAGTTTTATCTTTGTTATAAAAGGCTGAGGCGCTGCCCCTCATGGAGCCCCACATTGGAGCCCATGAGTTTTTCTAGCCCTTACCCCTCATGGATTCCTTGCCTGGAGTCCTTGAGTTCTCCGGGGACATCTTTCCATGGAGGCACTCCACTTGTGGGTCTGTGAGTTCATTCCTAGTTCCTTGATTCTCATGGATTCCATGTCTGGAGTCCATGAGTTCTGTTCTTTCTCTCCTCTAATAAACTCTACCTTAATCCTAGAAAAACAAAAAGATGGCAGGTAGATACTTTAGTCTGATGTATCAGCCTTGGAAGGCAGAGGCTGGAAAATCCCAGAGTAAATGTTTTGAGCATCCACAGGCGCGCGCGCACACACACACACACACACACACACACACACACACACACACACACGTCCTCTAGAACACATGTAAACTCAGATAAGCTAACCACATGCAACATACACACATTCATGCCAGAAAATGTGGGTTCTGAAGAAGATCAAACCCAGATTCTCTGGCTCATAAAACCACTTTACCCACTGAGCCATCCTCTCGGTCCAATGTACTGAAACCTTTCTGAACAGGTAATGAAGCCCTTGTCACATCCCCCTGGAGGACACAGACAGTCCACTGCTCTGCGGATGGATAAGCCAGGCTTCCAGCTCAGCCTCCTACAGAGTCCGCTGAAAGGCCTGTGAAGACCACGAGACCATCTTTAGGTTAAACAGTCGGTCAAGTTGAGCAACAGAGCTGCGCACTAGGCGGGGCCGCGTGCTGCTGGTGGAGAGAAGCTGTGCAGTGACCTTCCTTTCAGACTCTTTCCTCCACAGCGTGACTCCAGGCAGGGGGAAGCCGCGCTGGGCTCCATGTTCACACTTACACAGTGACAACAAGAGTGTGCTCAGCCTTGAGCACAGGGGGCAGGCGGTTGGGGTGCTGACCACACCACGGCTGGACTGGCCCTGTGCACCCGAGAGTGGAGCTGCAGCTACTGCTGCTGCAGGGGAGTCACAGTGACCGGAAGACAGAGCAGCAGGTCAGAGTGCAGGATGAGGACGTCGTCACCACAGAGCCCGGGAGAGGTGAGGGCCGGAGAGGAAGGAGAGAGGAAAGAGAAACGCAGGAGGGAAAGGAGAGAGAGGGGAGGGGAGGGAGAGAGAGAGGTGAGAGATGTCTTAGTGACTAAAGTGGGGGCCAGGAAAACCAAGAGTAATGGGTCCTGTGGGGACCACACGGAGCACTGGGGTTGTCTTAGGGCACACGCTGTGTGCTCTGGGCTGAGCCCAGCTGAGGAAGGCACAGGACATGGTTGTGTACTGGGGTCCTGACACAGGACCAAGTGAAACAGCACATCCCTAATAAACAGGGATGTCTTGGAGGAAGAGTGGGAGTGGCAGGGTTATACACCAGGTTGATGATACAAGGAAGAAAACTGGATGTCTGGCAAGAGCTGCAGTTTGAGAGTGAGGTGGGGCTGCATCTGAGGGGACACTGAGGGGCCAGGGCAGGAAAGCAGCTAAGATTTGAGGACATTTATGGGAAGAGGAAGGTAAAGGTGGCAGAGGTGTGGGGGGAGGCAGGGCCTGGGAGGATTCTGGGGCACAGCAGTGGGGATTGTGGTGACATGTGGGGGATGAGGAGGCCAGGGACATCAAAGCTGAGCTGGGGTGGCTCACCCGGGAGGATGGTGGAGGTCCCTCGATCGACTGCCACTTCACACCATCTCTCCGTGTTCAGCCGGACCTGGCAGAAGTACGTGGTCTGGTCCTGTTCTGTCAGGTTCAGGATTCTGAGGGTTCCAGATGTCTGACCTGGTGTCCAGTTCAGGAGACCCGGTTCTTGAAATGCTCATGTATGAAAGGAGGTGCTGGTGTAGAATATTCCCCATGGAAGTGCTTCCATCTCCAGGATATTCTCATCTGGGGATCCTCTGCTAACTCCCAGGAGAAGGAGAAGTTGAAGGGGATCTCGATGGAGCCGCCCTTGAAGCCAGAGAGATGTCGTGGTTGGGACACCAAATATTCTACCTTCTGGGATCCTGCTGAGTTACCTGGAAGAATGGGGGATATTTGAAGCCAAGTTAGAGGGCAAAGAGAATAACCCCAGACCTTCCTGCACCTTCATCCACAGGTAGGTGTGGGACACAAGGTGTCACTGTCTCTCAACTGGTTTTCCCTCTCCAGGGTGGAGGGTGAAGGGCTGGCTTGGACCCAAGGAGAAACCAAGACTGCTGCCGCCTCCTCTAGCAGACACCCCCTTCCACACTATAGTCACCAGCCCCCCAGGCTCCTTCTGTGGTTAAGGCAGGATCCGGCCTTAGTGAGGAGCCTGTCACCACCAGCTTGCAGGATGATGATGGTAGAAACAGCAACAGCAGGATCCAAGCCATGGTCTGAGCCCTCCAGAGGATGAGACGAGCAAAGACCTTCAGGCAGGAGAGGGGCCCTGTGGCAGGGCCCTTGGGGTGCTGGGGTTGAGGGAAGGGTCATATAGAACTGGCTACATTCCCCAAGGCCAGGCTCCTGAGAGCACTGAGGGAGGGACAGGGAGGAACCTTCCCATCTCTACCTCCTTGTGGCCAGCAACTTCCGTCACCTCTGCTGTTTTCTTCTTTTCGCGTTGCAGAAGTCTTCCTTGTGGTCACTCACAAGAGGACTCTGTCTCCATGGCCAGCCTTGTCTTCTGCTTAGAGACATCTCTGCACAGACCAGCTGGACCTCCCTTCCCAGCTCAATTCCTGCCCTGCCCAGTCCTTGTGTCCAATGTTCTCTGTCTGTCTGTGTGTCTGTCTGTCTGTCTCTCTTTCTGTACTGCCTACCTCCTCCCCTCAAGCAGTTTCTCTTTCTCAACCATCAGACTGATTCTCCAAGTCTTTCACAATGTCTCCTCCTGGGAAGGGGCTCCCAGACCTGCACAGACTCTTTTTGATTATAATTAAGTTGTTGTATATTTTTTAAAAATTTGCAAGCATATTGAGAACTTATCCCTGATTCCCTCCATGAACTCCCCTGCCTCCCATCTCCCCCCTTGACTTCATCAAGCCATTCTACTCCTTCACATCCCCCAATCTGGCTCCTTTTCTGGACCACGGGGTTCACTCTGGCTTGTCTACTTTTGTGGGGATTCAGGCCTCTGTATCATACCAAGTTGCCCCTCCTTGGGACTCCCCACTGACCAAGGCATTTCTCTCATCCATCCAGTTCCACTCCCCAAGGTTTCCACTGTGTGTTCCTATCTCTCTTGAGTTCCTCAATAGTCTCTGGGGCATGTGGGTATGTTGGTCATTATACAAGTCTGGAAAGGACAAATCTCACTGCTGTGAGTTCCTGACACAGCAAGTCTTGCCTTGACAGATATGTCTTGTCTAGTGGGAGACCTTCCCATATGTAGGATTTTATAATCTTGCTGCCCCCTCTTCTGAGAGGTCCCCTAAGCTTCATATGGGGAAGGATGAGGTTAGCCTGATTCTGGGTGAGCATTTCTTGGTCTCCAGTATTCTGCTCCATGGCTGGCCGTCACTGTCCACTTCACTGCTCTTCTACTGGCTCAGGCTCCCACTGTCGGGTTGTTAGATCCTCGTCTTCTGTTGTAGAAGACTTCTAGGCTGAGAGCTAAGTGCTCTTCAAATCCATCTTTACAATAGTAGCTATGTACAGAGGTGTTTAGTGTACTGTCTTCCTACCTATAGGTTCCTAGGCTGTTCTTCCATGTTGATTTTTTTCCTCCCATTTTTTAGGTTCTTTTTCTAGTTAACAATAATAAAAATGTGTTTTATTCTGACAGACAGGTCTTCAGTTCAATCAGAACGCTGTTGGTTGCCTCTTTGATACTCATGCCACTATTACACTGCTGGTCGCTGTTGCCATGGTTTTTATTGCAATTGCAGATCTCTTGAGTTAATGAGGCCTGTGTTTTTTCTTTCTCCTGCATAGACTCTTTTTTTTTTTCAATCGAGGTGTGTGCATGTGTGTGTGTGTGTGTGTGTGTGTGTATGTGTGAATTCGGGAACCACCATGGACGCCTCCATCTCCTCCTTGTTTACTCTGCCTCGGGATTCACAGGCTCCGCCCTACCAGGACCAGAAACGCAGGCCGCCCCTGCTTCCGCCCGGCGTCTATACTGGGGTCTAGGATCCAAACTCAGGACCTTCTGCCTGCAAGGCAGAGGCTTAACCCCTGAGCCACTCTCCAGCCCCCTCCTGCATAGACTCTTGTAGGGAGAGGAAAGCTAGCCTGTGTCTCTGCCCAGCCACCTGACTGAGCATTAGAGAGAATGATGAAGGCTGTGGTGGCAGGTCACTACCTAGTTCCCAGCCCTAGCAGGGACCCGAATTTTGTTCTTTTTGCCTTTCACAGACTGCTCATGGTTCCCAGGCATAGCCAGGACTTGGTGAACCATCTCAGCCTGTCCTGCTCCCCATTGTCACATCCACATATTCCCTGCACTTTGAAGGTGACTGTCCACTCACCTATAATGACCTTAGAAGCTATATCTACCTCTGTACCACACAGAGAACACAGAGAGTCAGAGAAGCTCTGGCCACAGCCCACACAGGTGTTTCTCTCCTGCTGAGTCCCTGTAGCCTTCACTCCACCCAGGGACTCAGGCCTGGTTTGTTCTCAGAGCCTCCTCTCGAAGGCCAGGACTCTAGTGCTGGGCTCCCAGGAGGCTGTCTCCACAGAGCTCTTGAGGTGATTCCCTTCAGCTTTGACAAGTCCAGAATCTTCTTTGGACAGAGGGCCTGGGGAACGTTCAGAGCAGCCATGTGTCACCTGATTCAGTCCCTGGGGCTTCTCTGACAGTGGACTTGGCCAGCCTGGGTGAGACTGGGGTGGAGTCCTGAGAGGTGGGGCAGAGGCTGTGGTACTCAGGCTTGGCTGTGTGGGCCCTTTCTGCCTCCCCATGGTGATGCTGGAAATGGGGGTAGACAGACTTGATTGCACAGAGGAAGTGGCATCATGTTGTGCAGTGACACACAGAGGGACTTCCTCTTTCCCCAGCTCTGCGGGTCCTGGTGGCCTGGTCCAAGTCTCCCTGCAGGCAGCAGCTCAGCCCACCCTTTGCACATCTGCTTTAACTGCTTCTCTGCAGACTCCTGGACGAGAGCCAACCCCTGAACACTCATGGACTTGCTCTGGACTCCTCATTTTTTACTAGACACTGAACATCAGTTTCTGGATACATAGACATGATACATACAGTGTTCTGGATACACTGTTGCATCCACAGTACCCTGGAGACTCTGGGGCACAGAACCTTTTGATGAAAAGTTGGTCAGAAGAGAGGCAAGTAGGGTCTTTGTGTTTCTCTCTCTCTCTCTCTCTCTCTCTCTGTAGTTTCTTTTTTTTTGATTTTTTATTTATTTCTTCCACACATACAAATTGATAAGTACCCCATTCTCCTCCCTCCACACTTCCCTGGATCCCCTTTCTCCCTCCCCCTTTTCCCTTTCCTTCCCCCTCCCTCCCTTTCTCCCAGTGCTCCCTCCCTCCCCATTCCTGGAGCATCCTTTAGTTGCATGTCAAACTTCCCTCTGAGTCCTCCTCTCTGATGAGGTGTAAGGATTCAGTGGCATTACCTAGAGCTCTTTTCTGTGTTCCCCTTAGTATAGAACACTATGTGGCTGTTAATCCCTTGTCTCTAAGGATCTTAGTGCCTGTGATCCAAGCTAGACTTTAGGGGGGTCAATGATATGTTAGGCATTGCACAGGTCATGCAAAGTCCTATTATGATTACTTGGGCCCTAACTTGTATGGAGTATCTTGCATATCATTGCTCCTCCCCATCTTTAGGCTCTTACAATCTTACTGCCCCCTCTTCTGCAGATTTCCCTGAGCTTTAGGATGGGGAGAGATTAGGCTGGCCTGGTTCCAGGTGGTTGATGTGGAGTCTCTGATTTTCCGAATTATGATTTGTTGATTTTTTTTCAGTTTTGCTGCTCCTGCACTGCCCTTGGCTCCATCCTGATGGGTATTGGATATCACCCCCTCAACCATGTGAGCGAGCTTGTGTTCCATGAGAAGTTTCATGTAGCCATAAATACCCCATCCTTCTGCCTCTACCATCTACCTTGTCAGCTGGGATTGCAGCCATGCAGCAACACTCCAAGTAGATATTGTGCTGGGCACCACACCTGGACCTTTATGCATGCTAGGCAGGCGCTCTACCAGCTAAGCTACAGCCACAGCCCAGGAAGTGTCTGCATTGACCCCTCTGGGCTCATGAGTTCTGGCCTCCTGCTTCCATTGCGTCCTTAGCCCCCGTATGTGAGCTATAGGTCAAAAGTCACCAGACTTCCAAGTCACCCCAGGAATGTCTGGATTTTATTGGAGGTGCCCTGAACCTACTGGTGGGGTCCAGAACTTTCATGGAACAAGATTCCAGGCCCTCCAGCAAGGTCCCATAGCTGCCTCTTGTGCTCAGGCCTCACTTCTGCCTGCTGGCTGCGTCCGCTCAGTGCCATACTCCATGTCACCTCAGCAGCTGGCCCAGAGGAGCCAGGGAAGGATTCTCCCTTGGGAAGAGATTCTGTCACTGTGCGCCCAGGCTCCTGCACTGTCCGTCCTGTTTTGTCCCAAGCAAGTGACTTGACTGGGCTCACGGCAGCCACAATGATTGCAGGAGGGAGAGGTTTTGTGGAAAGAGAAGGATCTAGGATTTGTGTGCTGAAAAAGGGAAAACATAAGGAATCCTTCTGGCTGGTAGGTGGCCACAGGGAGTGTCTGATTAAGTGTGTCCAAGAGCGGGAACAAGAAGAATGTCAGGATCTGAGCCACACTTAAAGACCACTGCCTAGATCTCCCCGAGACCCTGAGCTCCCGTCCCTCTTCCTGCCTGTGCATAGCCATCCTGCCCAGCCCCTGACTCTTCTGAGCTCCCCATCAGTTTGTGACAGTGCCATGCTTGTATCACACGGTTGAAGGCTTCCTGGCCTCAAGACCAAGTGTATTCAGTCCAGTTCCAAAGCTGCTCTCTCCTGCTGATGTTCTCTCTCGGTGACCCTGCTTGGGCAAGACTTTCCCTTCCAGAACCAGCTACTCTTGACACTTACAGTCAGCTGATCCGATTCTTGCGGAGCCTGATCTATAGGAACCTTCTCAACTACCTTCATAAGAAGGGAAAAAATGGACCAGAACGATGGCTCAGAGGAGCAAGACACCTGTGTGCAAATCTAGCAACCTGAGTTCAATCCTGCAGCTCACATGGAGGCAAGGACAGAAGTGACCTGCAACACTTTTCATCATTCGAGAGGGGAAGAAAAATCACAGGTGGGTCGAAGTAAGAAGTGGGACCTCTACAGTAAAGAGTTATGGTGGGACCAACTTCCTGAATGATGCACAATAGCACTTAAGGCCTGGGGAGAGAGAAGGGCAGCTGGACCTGTCTGACTTGCCTCAAGGGGAGATCATGGCTCAATGTAGGTGCTGACTCTGTTCCTGCCCGGCTCCCAGTGTCTGGGATTTGTGTTCCCTGGCCTGAGTCAGTCATCAAGAGAAGGCAGGTGTGAGTGTGTGTGTGTGTGTGTGTGTGTGTGTGTGTGTGTGTGTGTGTGGTGGTTCTACCCTGCAGGCTGGGCAGCTGGGGCAGGCTTAGGAACATAGTCAGGAGTTTAAAGTAATCCTCAGTTCCATGTGTGATTTGAGGTGGCCTTGGGCTGGATCTTCCTGATCTCCATGCCATGTCAGCCAGCAAACAAAGCCAACCAAGCAGAAAGGTCCAGGAGAGAGGTCGTGGCCAGAATGTGATTAGTAGAGAGAATTGTTGCAGGGAAAGAAGAAGGTGGTGGTCTGAGTCTCTTTAGATTCAGTGAGGTGAGATCTGTGGGAATTCTGAGGTATGTCTGTGTGCTTTTGAGCCACGGGCAGAAAAGTGAATTGATTGTTGGGGAGATCGATCAGGGGCTAAAGTCTTTTAGTTCAGATCCACAGAAACCACATGAAAGTACTGAGGTCCGGAAGGGTGGTGTTGTGGTTGTGTATAATTCCAGCCCTGGACGGCAGAGTGGGAAGACCCGGAGCAAACAGGAAGGAGGTGGAGAACTAGGATGGTTCCTGATGCCACTCTTGGCCTCCTCAACCACAGGCCTGATGCACAGGGCAAAGAAAAGGGAAAAAAGGAGGGAAAGCGGTCCCAGGTGATGTGCACAACTAGAAGCAGAGCCCTTTCCAATCGGATGGGGACACGGACCATGGCATACCCTGCTCCTCAAATGCCCTAATGTATGACACAGGCCCCAGGTCATCCGTTCATCCCCGTTCGTCCCACCAGCCAGCTGGAGTGGTAGCCAGTCTGTTCTGGTGTTGGGGAAGGCCTCTAGGCCATGCCCCAGGTTCCAGGTGATCTGCAAGACAACTAGACGAGCAGCCCTTTTTGCTTGGGACGTGGACCAGGGTGGACCCCCTGCTCCTCAGAATTCAACAGAGTCCAAAAAAACCCCAAACAAAGCTCTAGGGGACAAACACCATACATCAGAAGTCCTCTAAAATCATCCTATCACATGGGAGAGATTCTTCACATCCAGCTCAAAGATAAGAACACCCTTCTTACCATCTTGTTCCTTTCAATTATTAGTCACTGTAGTTTAACTTTTCCATATAGCCACCCCAAAATGCATACAACTTCAGGGACTGTACCATTAACCTTCACATAGCAACAAGGTAACTAAACTGAAAAAGTGCACTTCCATACTTGACTCCCTGTCCACTAAACCTGACTTAATTGTTACACTAACAGTCTACTAGCCTCATCTAGGAAATAACACCAATACCAGACAATCATATCCAAGTCCATGGAAAATATTAGAAATTACCTGCTCATGAGTAGTAATATCAAACTAATTCAGTTCAGTTAAAACACACAGAAACTGAAAGAAGGTCTATTAAGAAGTAAAACCAACAATGCCCAGGTCACAGCACAAATCCATGAGAAACAAAAACCAAGACAACAAATCTCCTCCCTGAAGAATTAAACCCATAATGATAGATTCCAACAGAACAAATTCACAGAAAGTAGCCAAGAAAGCCATACTCAAAATAATGATTTTCAAAGTCTGATCTTTACCATGATTTATACTATGAAAGAGGAAATCTGGGGAGGAGTTAAATAAACACATCAATCATTTTGGACAGGCACTTGGAGGAGATGAGAAAAACAGTTGAAGAACACAAATAGGCATAGAGCAGTTTAAAACGATCTCAAGCAGGAGTTTAAAATTGAATAAAAGACAAGTTATCTTCAACTTAGAACTCAACAGAGAGTTTGTCAGCAGAACTAATGAAGCAGAAAATAGAATATCAGATCTTGAAAACAAAGTGGAAGAACTAACCAGCTCAATGGAAGAGGTTGTTAAGCCAAAAAGATACTTGAGAGGAATATTTAAGAGTTATGTGACACCCTTGAAGAAGCTTAACATGCACATTCATGGAATACAGAACAAGAATCCCCACACCTGAGGAAAATTTCAAATTATTATAAAAGGAAACTTTCCTCATCTAAAAGAAAGAGAGGCCCATCCAAATACAAAGAGCATCTCTGCACCCCAAACAGATATGACCAAAATAGAAACTTGCCACGGCAAATAATAATCAAAACCATTCCACGTACGAGTCAAAGAAAAGGTGCTGAGAGCTTCAAAGGGAAAAAAACAAGTCACTTTTAAAGGTAAATCTATTAAAATAACAAATGACTTCTCAGTCGAAACAGTAAAAGCAAGAAGAGCTTGGAGAGATGTACTTCAAGTATGGAATGAGCAAAAATGTCAACACAGGCCTGATATATCTGTCAAAACTATCAGTCATGATTGAGAGTGAAAGAAAATTTTCCAGCACAAAGACAACTTGAAGGCTACAGGTCTACCAAACCAGGCCTTGAAAAAATGTTAGAAAATATACTCAAACTTGAAGAAAAGAACAATCATATCCAGGAGGACAGAAGGGAAGTGTAATACTACCAAAACCTAAAAGCCAAATAATACACTTATGAAAGCCACTAAACATAAAAAGTGTCAGGAATTAAAAGTAATTTCTCCATTATAACACTAAATGTCAATAGAATTAACTCACCAATCAAACGACACAGGTTACAAACTTGGATTAGAAATCACAACCCATCCATCTGCTGTCTTCAGGAAACACATCTCATCACAAAGATAAGCATATTCTAAAAATGAAAGGCTGTTCAAAAACTCCACAAGCTAATGGAACCAGGAACCAAGCAGAGGTAGCTATTATGCTATCGGACAAAGTAGATTTCAAACCAAAAAAATCATAAGAGACACAGAAGGATACTACATTTTAGTCACAGGTATAATTCACCAGGAAGACTTCACGATACTGAACATATATGCACCTAATATGGTCTCCTCCACATTCGCTAAGCAAACGCTACAGCATCTAAAGCAAGAAATCAACCCCAAAATGATAATTCCTGGGGATTTCAATATCGCCCTCTCAATGTGGGATAGATCAACATGTCAAAACTTAACAGAGACACATTGGAATTTAATCAAACCCTTACTGAAATGGACCTTAAAATTTCTATTGAACTTTTTCATCCACGCACTAAGGAATACACATTTTTCTCAGCAGCACACGGAACTTTCTCCAAAATAGATCATATATTGGGCCACAAAACAAATCTCCATATATATAGGAAATTTGAAATTCTACTCTGTACCCTATCAGACTATCAAGGTCTAAAGCTTGACATCCACAACAAAACAAACAAGAGAAAATACACTAAGTCATGGAAACTGAACACTATGATGCTGAATGAGAATTGGGTTCAGGAAGAAATCATAAAGGAAATTAAAGATTTCCTAGAAGAAAACGAAAATGAAAATACCACATATCAAAATTTCTGGGACACAATGAAAGCCATCCTAAGAGGTAAGTTGATAGCCTTAATCCCTACATCAAAAAAATACAAACATCACAAATAAATAACTTAACAACACAGTTTAAAGCTTTAGAGAAACAAGAGTAATCCAATCCCAAAAGCAGTAGATGAGAGGAGATCAGCAAAATCAAGGGAGAAATACCCAAAATTGAGATAAAGAAAAATGATATACAGAATCAACCAGTCAAAAAGCTGGTTCTTTGAAAAAATCAATAAGATTGATACACCTCTATCTAAATTAACCAAAACAAGAGAGAGAAAACCTAAATTAAACAAATTAGAAATGAAAATGGAGTTATCACTGCTGATATCCAAGAAATTCAGAGAATTATAAGGTTCATATTTCAAAACTTATACTGGGTGAAATTTGATAACACAAAAGAAATGGATGAATTCCTAAGTAAGCACAACTTACCTAAATTGAATCAGGAAGTTTTGAATTATTTAAATAGTCCTATAACATATGAGGAAATCAATGAAACAATCTTGAATCTTCCACCAAAAAATGTCCTGGACCAGACAGATTTAGCACAGAGTTCTACCAGACATTTAAGGAACAACTAACACCAATACTCCTTAAAACTGTTCCATCAAATAGCAAAGGAAGGAACACTACCAAATTCTTTCTATGAAGCTAATATCATATTAATCCCAAAACCTAATAAAAATACATTTTAAAAAGAAAACTATAGGCTAATCTCTTTGATGAACACAGATGCAAAGATAGCAAATTGGATTCAAAAGCATATCAAAAAGATCATTCACTGTGATCAAGTAGTCTTTATCCCAGGCACACAAGGTTGGTTCAACATACGAAAATCAATAAATGTAATTCACCATATAAAACAATCCAAAGTTCAAGACCACATGATACTCTGGATAGATGCAGAAAAGCTTTTGACAATATCCAACAGCCTTTGATGATCAAAACCCTAGAGACAGTTGGAATGGAAGGAACCTTTATCAACATAATAAAAGCTGTATATAACAAGCCAACAACAAGGATTATGCACAATGGAGAAAAACTTGAAGCATTCTTGCTTTCAATCAGGAACTAGACAAGGCTGTCCACTCTCAATGCTTCTATTCAATATTGTACTTGAAGTCTTAGCTGGAGCCATAAGATAAGAAAGGAAGATAAAAGGATTCAAATCGGCAAGTAAGAAGTCAAGTTTCTCTATTTGCAGATGACACGATGGTATAACCCGAGTGATCTTAAAACTCCACCAGGAGAAACTCCTAGAACTAATTCAGAAGTTTTAGCAGGGTGACAGGTTACAAAATAAACATACTTGGGGCTGGAAGGTGGCTCAGGGGTTAAGCCTCTGCTTGCAGGCGGAAGGGTCCTGAGTTCAGATCCCTAGACCCCACGTATAGACACACCAGGCGGAAGCGGGGGGCAACCTGCTGTTTCTGGTCCTGGTAGGGCGGAGCCTGTGAATCCCCGGCAGAGTATACAATGAGGAGGCGGTCCATGGTGGTTCCCGATTTCGACTGTGGTTCTACACACATACACACATACACATACATGCACACATGCATACATGCACACACACACATACACGTGCATAATTGAATAAATAATAAAAAATATAAAAAAATAAACATACAAAAATCAGTGGCCTTCCTATATGCCCAGGATGAAAAAAGTGAAAAAGACCTAAGATAAACAATTCCATTTACTATAGCCCCTAAAAATATGAAATACCTTGATATAAACCTAACCAAGCAAATGAGAGACCTTTACAATGAAAACTTTAAAACCCTAAAGAAAGAAATTACAGAAGACATCAGAAGGTGGAAAGACCTCCCATGCTCCTGGATTGGCAGAATCAACATCATAAAAATGGCCATCCTACCAAAAGCAAGATTCAGAAAATTCAAAAATACAGATTCAATGCTATACCAATACCCCAAAACCCCAAAACAATTCTTTAAAGAAATTGACCAAACAACCTCAAAATTTATGGAGCACAAAAGACCCAGGACAGCAAAAACAATCCTGAGTAACAAAAACACTGCTGGAGATATCACCATACCAAACCTTAATCTATACTACAAATCCATAGTAATACAAACAGCCTGGTACTGGCTCCAAAATAGACACATAATCAATGGATAAGTGTTGAAGACCCAGATATAAGCCCACACAATTACAGCCATTTGATCTTTGACAAAGGGGCTCAAAAAATCCAATGGAAAAAGAACAGCATCTTCAACAAATGGTGCTGGCAAAACTAGATGTCCACATGCAGAAGATTAAAACTGGACTCGTACTTGTCACTATGTACAAAAAATAATTCCAAATGGACCAAGGACCTCAATATTACACCAGACACTATAAAAACCCTAGTTGAAAGGGTAGGGAACTCCCTCGAGCTGATTGGACTAAGCCAGCAGTTCCTAAACAGAAACCCAATAGCACAGTCACTAGAAACAACACTCAATAAATGGAATCTTATGAAATTAAAGAGCTTCTGTTCAGATAAAAAGATTGTAAACTGAGCAAAAAGACAACCCACAGAATGGGAGAAAATCTTCACTAACCACATAACTGATAAAGCTCTATTATCTAGAATACACAAAGAACTTAGAAAACTAAACACCAGGGATATAAATGGCCAAATTAAAAATGGGCCTGGGAACTCAAAAGAAACTTTTCCATGGACGAATTGAAATGTCTAACAAATATCTTAAAAAATGTTCTGCATCCTTAGCCATCAGGGAAATGCAAATCAAACCTCCCTGAGATATCATCTCACCCCAGTCAGGATGGCAAAATCCACAATACAAACAACACCAAAGGGCTGGAGGATGTGGAGAGAAGGGAACTCTCCTACATTGCTGGGAGTGCAGGGTTATACAATCACTCTGGCAATCAGCGTGGTGATTTTAAAAAAGTTAAAGATTGAAATGCCATATGACCCTGCTATTCCACTTCTGGGAATAATCCCCCATAAAGCAAAAATTCACCTCAATGACACAAGCACAACCATGTTCATAGCAGCATATTTACAATAACAAAGTCATGGAATCAACCCAAATGCCCAACAGCTGATGAGTGGATGAGGAAAATGTGGTACATTTATACAATGGAATACTACTCAGCCATTAAAAAAGATGAATTTATGAAATTTGCTGGGAAATGAATAGAATTAGAAAAAATTATATTGAGTGAGTATCCCAGACACAGACAATTAAGCGCCATATGTACTCCCTAATAGGTGGATCCTAGTACCAAACCTACTAATGACATATTCAAAGATAAAATCTCTGTAATTCCTACAAGTAATTGCAAAGATTATAAACAGGAAGAGGAAGGAAGACCCTCCCCCCAGAAATAAGGAGATAGGGGATCATGCTACAGTAGAGAAATAGGTCACCATCAAGTATTGCAAGTAAGTAGTGAGACCTGTGGTTAAGCTCACTCACTTTCCTTCCTGGTCACTTGCAACTGAGGGAGTTTGATATCTCACCAGTCAGGGAGGGCATAGAGTCTGGCAGATAGATGGTAACCATCCTGAAAATGGGACACTGACCCCCCCCCTGCAGTCTCCTTCTCCTGTTCCATCTACCTTTGAATCTACTCTTATAGTAAGACTCCATTTAAACAGCCTTTTATCTCTGGTTAGGAGGTAACCTCCAATACCAAGATGGAGCCAAGAGTGGTGCTAAACAGCAAACTGACAACAACAACAAACCATAATTCAGAACATCAGAGACTTTACATTAATCACCTGGAACCAGACCAGCCAAATCTCTCCCCATCCCAAAGCTCAGCAAAATTGTGGAAGAGGAGGTGGTAAGATTGTAAGAGCCTAAAGATTGGGAGAAGCAATGACATCCAAGATACTCCATACAAGTTAGGGCCACAGTAACCATAATCAGACTTTGCATGACCTGCGCAATGCTGACATGTAAATGACCCCCCAAATCTAGCATGGATCACAGGCACTAGGATCCTTAGAGGCAAGGGATTAACAGTCATAATAGTATTCCCATATTAAAGGGGGACACAAGAAAGGGCTCTGGGCAATGCCACTGAAATCCTTACACCTAGAGGGGAGGACACAGAGGGAAGTTTGACATTCACACTAAAGGAGCCTCCAGGCATGGGAGGGGGGAATAGGGAGGCAGTAGGAGAAAGGGAGGGAGGTGGGTGAAGGAAGGGGAAAAGGGGAGGATAGTAGAAGGGGACTGGGGAAGGGTGGAGGGAGGGAGGAGACGGGGTACCTATTAAGCTTGTATGATTGGGAAAAAATAAATAAATCTAATAAAAAATGAAATCCAAATCAAATGGAAATAATGACACATTCTGAAATGAACCCATCTGTTGTATTCTGTAATTAACCAGCCATATGAATGAATATATATAATCTCTGCCAAAAAAGAAAAGAAGGAGGGAAAGAAGGAGGGAAGGATGGAAAGAAAAAAGAAAGGAAGGAAGAAAGAAGAGTGAAAGGATGAAGTAAGAAAGGATTACGAAGAGGGAAGGGTGAGTTCCTCAGTTGCTGTGTGATGTTGGTGTTGCCTCTGGCCCTGGCTCTGGAAGCTGGTGGTCTTCAGTCAGATCTGTAGGTGACTTTCATTAGGACTTCAGGAGGGCGCATGATGTGTCTTCAGGAGGGCGCATGATGTGTCTTCAGGAGGGAGCATGATGTGTCTTCGGGAGGGCGCATGATGTGTCTTCAGGAGCCTCCTGTGGACGGAGCAGGCAGAGGAGGCTGGGCAGGAGGGAGATGGAGGCACAGCTGCCGCCATCATCCTGGGGAGGAACGAGGGAGGCTGGATGGTGACTGTGCAGCAGCCGCGGCCCGAGTGTGCTGCCCTCAGCTCAGGCCTCGCTCTTCCCCCACCTTCTGCAGCTCCCTTCAGTTCCCACAGGCCCCAGTGTGGTTCTCACACTGGCCTCTGTTAGGGGTGACGTGTGGTCCTTGAGGGAGAAGTCAAGGAGGGCTGAGGTGGGTGGGGACAGGTGGGCAGGAGGTGTGGTCAGCGCTGTGGTCGGCTTGGTCAGGACCCAGGGGGCCTGCAGTGCAGGCAGCTGCAGGGAAGCTGCCCCCCCTAGATGGCTCACAGGAGAAGTGGGAGGGGCCGGCCCTGCTCTCTGTCTGCTGCCACCTCCTTGGAGAAGCCCAGCCCTGTGGGGGAAGCACAAAGTCACAGTGCTTCTGTCATTGTGACGGCCTGGAGCCTGCAGAGACCACAGAGCTGGGGTGGGGAGTTGCAAGGAGGACAGAGGGAGTTTGTGGGGACAGAGCAGCTAGGAAGGTGTCTGCCAGGGATCCAGTATGTAGAATAACAAAGAACTCAAAAAATTAAACACCACGAATATAAACAACCCAGCTAAGAGTGGGGTTAGGAGCCAAACGGAAACTTTTCAATAGAAATAGCTTAAAATAAAGAGTAGTTTGTTGGGGCCAGAGAGGTGGCTCAGAGGTTAAGCTTCCGCCTTGAGGGCGGAAGGTCCTGAGTTAGGACCTGAGTTTCTGGTCCTGGTAGAGCGGAGCCTGTGAATCCTGGGGCAGAGTAAACAAGGAGGAGGTGGAGGCGTCCATGGTGGTTCCTGAATTCGTCAGTGGTTCTATACACACACACACGCGCACACAGGCACAATTGAACAAAAAAAAGAAATAAAAAATATTAAAATTTTTTTAAAAAAAGAGTAGTTTGTCAAGCATAGCTAAAGGGAAATGTAATTTAGAAGTTCCTTAAGATTTTACATTACCCAATTGAATAGCTAAGATCAAGAACACAGAGGTACAGCCGCTGTCATAGTTAGACACAAGTGTCAACTTGCTGATTGAGGGTTCGAGCTCTGGGCACATTTATAGAGAATTAACAGTTAAGTCCAGAGCAAACCTGCAGGACGTTGCCTCATGGATGGGAAGGCCCAGCCCATGGTGGGTGGGACTAGTCCCTGGGCAGGTGAATAAAATGCAGGGTGCTGTTTGAGAAAGAACATCCCTGTGTAGTTGGCCACACATGCTGGTCTGGCAAGTAAGTAAATCGTCCCTCTCTCAGCTGTTATGTGGAGATGGTGTGGCCAGTTCCCTCAGGCCCTGGTGTTGGTGTGAGCCAGGAATCATAAGAGAAAAACCCCTTGTTTCCTTAAGCAGTTCTGTCATGATGTTATCAGCAACCATGCGCATGAACTGCACCACTAGCATTTCTTGTTGAGGATTTGGGGAAAGGGAACCTTGTCCACTGTTGGTGGGACTGTGAGCTGCTGCAGTCCCTCTGAAGCTCAGTATGGAGGTTCCTCAGAATGCTGAAAATAGATCTGTCATTTGACCCAGTTATCCCACTTCTTGGCATGTTCCCCAAAGACTCATCATCATACTAGAGAGAGACGTGCACATCCATGTTCATTGTGGCTCAACTCACAAGAGCAAGAATATGGAATCAGCCTATACGCCCATCCACTAATGAGTGGTAAAGAAAATAGGGTACATATGCACAAAGAAATACTGCTCAGCTCTCAAGAGAAATGAAATTAGGAAATTCACTATTCAATGGAGGTATCTGGAAAAGATCATACTGAATGAAGTAACCAGGACAAAGAAAAAAGAATGTTGGATTTCCTGTTTTACTTGTGATTGCTAGCATAGAATATCCAGATTTAGGTATATAAATAGAAATACCTACAACAGCCAATCACAAGACATGAGGGGGCCTATTGAGCAAGGGGGGTTCAAAATTATATCTGTATGTGTTTACATATATAACTCTTATATACAAATGTAGAGTTAACATAGTAATTCTTTGTAACTTTTTAAATTTTGACAATGAATATGTTTGATGGTACTTTACTATTTTTTATTTTTAGGATACATGCTAGAATATGTATGAAAGTCATTTGACCTTTATTATATGGATAGAAATACAAAACTATAATAAAAATAAGTGCAAAAAAGAAAGTGTCTTAGTTTGTGCATATGATTTATGCATGTGTGTTCATATGCATCCAGGTGCACATATGTTGTGAGGACATGGTTTATGGATGTGCGTGTGTTTGAATTAGCATGTGTACATGCATGTAAAGCAGCACCTTGGCTGCTTTTCTCAGGGTGCCATCTACCTTCTTTTTTTGAGACAGGGTCTCCCACTTGTCTGGAACTCACTAATTCAGCTAGGATGGCGGCCAGTGATTAGGGACCTGGCTGTCTCTGCCTTCCTAGTGCTGATTACCAGGGCGCCATAACACTGACTTTGGTGATTTTTTAAGTCAAAGTGGACTCTCGAGATCAGACACAATCCTTGTGCTTGAGTGGGAAGAACTTTGTCCAGAGCCATGAGATTCCTTCTTGCACAACTCCTCGTCCTGACATCTCTGTTCCACACCCTCCCTCTGCAAAGGACAAACACTCACCTGGCCGGGTTCCTGCTTCAGTGAGTTGTCCTGTGGGAGAAGCAGCAGTGTGTCAGTGTGGCTGCCCTGTGTCCTCCCTCCTCCTCCTCCTCCCTCTCTCTTTCCCAGTCCTCCTTCTCCCCCCTTCTTCCCCTCCCCCTCCTGAGGAGGCAGGGCCAGCACGCAAGCTGTGCCCAGCCCAGCAGGGAAGAGCTGGGGAGTCAGCAGAAGCTGAGGTCACTCAGCCAACCCCAAGCAAAGCTCCTCTGGCCACTGCTCCCATCCTTCCCTCTCTCCATCTCCTTTCTCCACTTTGGAGGATCTCCCTGCTCCTCTACACCCTGCTTTCCTTCCTGTGTTGTCCTCCCACTTCCTCTGTGCCCACAGACAAGGCTTCTGCAGCTTTCTTGTGTCTGATGTGTCTCTCAGGGATCCAGCCCGAGGCTCAAATCCAGCCCAGCTCCTTTCTGTGCTGCATCTGTTCTCACACCCTCTGCTGGTTCTGGTTCTCTTCCTCTTCTTGTCACAGGTCTGAATACTGTGGAACTATAGAGTCTGAGCTTCTTTTTGTTTTAAAAATCTTTCTAGTCTTTTCCACTGGTTCTGCAATGGAAAAGAAAAGAAAAGGGAGAGGGAGAGAGAGAGAGAGAGAGAGAGAGAGAGAGAGAGAGAGAGAGAAGAGGCCTCTACTTGTCACTTGTCATGCTGCTTGTGTGAAGGTCAGGGGACGTCTTTTGGAAGTTGGTCTCTCCTTCCAGTGTGGGCTCCAGGGAATGATCTTAGGTCAGCAGTTTTAAGCACTGGCATCTTTATGGGCTGGTCCCTTTCTATTGATACTATAGTATTCATTACTGTAGTGTATTTTTTCTTTTGGTAAGGACTGAACCTAAGACCTCAAGTGTGATGAGCACTCTACCTCTGAGCTATAGCCCAGACCAACTGTAGCTTTTCATATGTTCTGAAACCAAGTGGTGTTAGTCTTCATCCTGTTTGATTTTTTAAAAAAAATCTAAAATGATTATTCATTTATTTTAAAAGTTTTCTAATTGTGGAATTTGAAGAGATGGCAAGCTTGTTCTGGGAATTCTCAGACTCTGCCTTCTAGACTAGAATTACAGGCCACTGCCATATCTGCTTGGCATTTTTATATGGGATTCGGGGAGCTGAACTCAGGCCTTTTTGCTTCTGAGGCAAGGCTTAACCCCTTAGTCTTCTACGAGTCCCACCTTGTTTTCTTGTTTGTTTGTTATCTGTTTGGTTTTTTTTTAGATAGAATATTTGCTAACCTGGGACTCACCCATTAGGGTAGACCTGCTGGGTGAGGACCTGCTGCTCCAAGGCTCTGTTTACAAGCTTTATGTATTTGTTGTTGTGGGTTCTGGTTCTCAGGATTGTTAAGGACAAGCAGTTAAACAACTTGTCAATTTCCCCAATCTGTCTTTAATTTCTTTCACCAACGTTTTGCACTTGGTTTTTGGATACAAGTCACCTCTTTGGTGAAAATATGTTGTTTTAATGTTTGGTGTTCTTGTAAGTGAAAGTGATATTAATTTCATTTTTGTAATGTAAGTCCAATCCAAACAATTCTCTGTTCTGCTATCTGTCTGTCTGTCTGTCTATCTATCTATCTATCTATCTATCTATCTATCTATCCATCCCGATTTCCTTTTGTATAAGAAGTGGTTCCTAAATATTTCTTTCTCCTCTTTGTTTAGGGATACTGTGGCTCTTTCCAAATAAACAATAACTGTGAAGCACCTACTTGCTTTCCATTCTTTGAGAAGCAGATTCTAAGCTTTATGCATTTTTTGTTTTTTCCTGGCAATGGAGGTTGAACGTACATAGCACTTCTGTCCTAGGCAGACACTCTAACACTCAGCTAAGCCCCAACTCTATTATCTACTTCTGACTGCAAGCTGATGTGGAAGGAAGGGGTTGCTGGTTCAGACGGTAGAGATATTTTCCCATCCCATCTTCTTTCTCTTCATTGTTTCCCAGGACCAGCCTGCCTTGTCCATGAATCAAAGATGAGATGTGATGGGAAATGTCTTCTGTGTCAAGAGAGGGCTGGGAAGGTTGCTAGTGTTATGACACTTTCCTACTCTGTGCAAAGCCTTGGGTTCCAACCCTGTATCACATGACATCATCATCGTCATCACCATGGTACTATCAACAAACACTGTTGAATTATATGGATATACACCAGTTGTTTTCAAACTTGATCACACACAAATTTCACTTGAACAGTTTTTAGGAAACACAGGTCTGAGGGTGGGGAGATGACTCGGCCACTAAAGGGCTTTCTTGGCAAGCATGAAGACACTTCAATCCCCAGAGACCACATTAAAAAAAAAACAAACAGACATGGAGAGATACTGATATGTACCAGTAGTCCCAGCAATGATGGAATGGGAGGCGGTGAGGGGACAATTCCTGGAAGTTCACTAACTGGCTACTTGGCGAGCTATCAGGCCAATGAGAGACACTGTCTCAAACAACAGGTGCATCATGCCTGAAGAATAGCACCAGAGGTTACCCTCTGACCTCTATATGCATGTGCACATTTGCACACACGTGGCACATGTGCATGTTAACATAAAACACAAACACTGCAGATTCTCAAAGTTCCCAGATTCCCAGATTCAGTAGGTTCCTAGGAAAATCAGTGTCTGCACATTTTTTTATGTGTGCCGTTACAGACTGAACGAGAGACTTGAACTAATCACTAGCCCTTTCTTCCCCTTTTACACAAGGTCTTCCTATGTAGCTTAGGTTTGCATCCAACTTGGGGTTATCTTGCCTCTGCTTCCTGAGTGCTGGGATTACAGAGGTGCACCAGGAAGCCTGGTTTAGGCTCTGCATCTTGAGGTTGGAGAGATGGCTCAGAGGTTAAAAAGCCTTTGCCTCACATTAGGAAGGAACTGAATTCAGGACCCAAGTCCCACATAAAAAAAACTGGGTAGAAATGGCAGCAACCTGCAATTCTAGGAATAGCTGAGAACAAAGCAAGAAGGAAATACAGCAATACAGCAATACAGGAGGATGCCTGTTATATCACCCATGGACGTCCACAGACACACACTGCTCTCCTCTACACACCCTCAGCCAAATACACACTTACACACACACTCACCTTCACACCAGCACCTATACCTCCATACCATCCTTACCAAGCACTTGGCATGGTTCCACAGTTGCTGGTTCTGAGAAACTCCCTCCACCCCAAGGAAGCTGGCAGGGACAGGGCCTGTTCTGACTCACTCACCTTTGCTTCCACCTGAGGAAGATCATCAGCCCACAGACGGGGGATATGAGCACAACTGTGGCCACCACTACCACCACTGTGGCCCCTAGGCTCAGGGGTGACATTGCTGAGTTCTGCTGGCCCTCTGTCTTCTTCAAGTCACCTGTGGAAAGTGCAGAGGTGAAGTCCTTGGGGCTCTGCATGGTAGTGCTGGGAGCTGTGGAGACATGAGAGGTCAGCAGATCCTCCCTGGAGAAGGGAAGGGTTTGGGCATCTTGTCTCACTGAGGAAATACTGGAAGGGAGAGCAACTCTCAAAAGCTCTTACACCCAGAGGGGACCCAGCTGAAAACTTGGCAACCACAGTAGCGAGTTCAGTGCTGACTCTCCACTTGCCTGCTATGTCCCCAATCAGCCATGTCATCACTCACACAGAGGGATGCCCGAGTCACAGGCATAAAAGAAATCTTTCGTTGCTTGTGAGTGCTGGTGGAGACAGGGTGTCATGTAGCCCAGGCTGGCCTTGAAATTGCCAGGTAGCTAAATGAGCTTGCCTAGCATGCATGAGGCCCTGGTACAACTCCAGTCCTACTAAAAGCAAAGCCAAATCAATGCCCATGGTAAGTGTGACTGAAGCAAAGCAAAGTATATCTGCCTTAAGATGATCTTTACACCAAGCTCCTTGTTAATGATCTCAGAGGCAAGGAGGACTTAAGAAAGGAGGAGAGGAGACTGAGAATCAGATGAGTCATAAAAGACACTTAAGTTTTCTGTAGAAGGCACAGGGAATGCAAATACAAGGCTGTCTCCCCAGTTCTCCTTAGGGTGCTCTGAACCAGTATAAGGGTTCAGGCCTGGAGTGGGAGGGCAGGTGTGTCCATCCTAGCAGAAAGATCTGTTTTTACTGACATTACTGAGAATTGTCAGTACAATTCCTGATTATTAGCTTTATTTTTTGATTATTAATTTTCTAACAGTTTTTTATTATTTAATAGAAATTCATGGACTTACTTGTGTGCATACCCATGTGCAGCCAGAGGTCATCTCAGGCGCTATCTACTTTGATCTACTGGCCTGCAGCTCACCAAGGAGGCTCAGCTGGCCAGGGAGCCCCAGGGACCTGCTTGTCTCTGTCTGCCCAGCGCTGGAATTACTAGCATGCAGCAAGCACCAGCTTTTCTTCCATCTACATCTATCTGTGTGTATGAATGTGTGTCTGTGGCTGGTGAGCATGTGTGTGAGTGCACGTGAATGTATTTGCATGTAAAGGCCCAAGAGTGACATTGGGAATCATTCTCAAGTCCTCTACTCTCTTATTATTGTGAGCCTGAGTCTCGTTAAATCCAGAGCCTGCCAACAGGGTTAGGCTGGCAGCCAGCTTGCTCTGGGCGTTCCCAGGCTCTGCCTTCAGGAGCTGGAATGACAGGTGGGCTACCGTGAGCACCGGCATGTGATGTGGATCTGGGGATGTAAACTGTCTTTTGTGTTATATGGCAAGCACTTTAACCACTGAGCCCTCTCCCCAGCTCACACCCAGCTTTTCCATCTCTTAAAAAAACTGGGAATCTGGAGAGATGGCTCAGGGGTTAAAACTTTGCCTTGCAAGCAGAAGAACTTGAATTTAGATCCTGATCTCACATGAAAGCTGCCAGGTAGAAATGGCATTGGCCTGGGAGGCAGAACCTGGCAAAACCCAGAACAAAGGAAGAAGGAGGTAGAAGCAATTCAGGATGACTCGAAGTAACCCTTGGTCCTTCATATGGACACACAGTGCCCTCTGATGCGCGCACACACACACACACACACACACACACACACACACACACACACACACACAGAGAGAGAGAGAAAAATTATAACAGAGCCACTTGTACACCCATGTCCCTTGTCACTCTGCTCACAATAGTAAAGAAGTGAAATTAGCCTAGATGTTCAAAGGTAGACAAATGGATAATGAAAATGTAATACATACACACCATGAAATACTCAGCTGTCAAGAAAAATTAGTAGAATATGCTGGTAAATGACTGGAATTAGAAGAAATTATACAGAGTGAGGTATCCCAGACTCAGGAAGACAGATGCCACATAGTCTTCCTTGTAAATGGATGCTAACATTAAGCCTTCAGAAGGAAGGGAGAGAAAATGGCATTTTTTACCTCCAAGAAAGGCTGTGTTCATCTTAGATCTTGCTTCCTTATGTCATCACATTTCTGTTATGGAAGAAAGGAAAGAAGGAAGGAGGGAGGGAAAGAGGGAGGAAGTGAGGGAGGGAGGGAGGGAGGAAGGAAGAGAAAAAAAGAAAAGAAGGAAGGAAGGAAGGAAAGAAGAAGGGAGGGAGGGAGGAAGAAGGGTAGGAGGGAGGAGGTAGGGAGGGGAAGGAGGAAGGAAAGTAAAAGAAGGAAGAAGAAGGAAGGGAAAGAAGAAAAAGTTAGAGAAAATAGAAAGAAAAAGAAAGTAAGAAAGAAAGAAAGAAAGAGAAAAAAGAAAGAAAGAAAGGAAAGAAAAGAAAGAAAGAAAGAAAGAAAGAAAAATTCCTGGAAAGCATCCCATTTAAATTTTGTCGCCTTTGGGGGCTGGCGAGGTGGCTTAGGGGTTAAGCCTCTGCCTTGCAGGTGGAAGGTCCTGAGTTCAGATCCTAGACCCCACATATAGACACGGGGCAGAAGGGGGGGCCCGGCCTGTATTTCTGGTCCTGTGAATCCCGGGGCAGAGTAAACAAGGAGGAGGTGCAGGTGTCCATGGTGGTTCCCAAATTCGTCTGTGGTTCTACACACACACACACACACACACATATACGCACACACACATACACACACACACACACACAATTGAATTTAAAAAAAAAGAAAGAAAATGTCTAAAGTTTTGTCGCCTTTGGAAAACACAGCAAGGTAGGCATGATGTTGGCAGCTTTGATCAGCATTTAGGGGGTGAAGGCAGGATGGTCAGAAGTTCAAGGCCATCCCTCATACATAGCTTATCAAGCCAGTTGGGGGACCCATGAGTCTGAAGAGAGAGGGAAGGAAGGAAGAGCAAGACAGAATTTTTGAAACAAACATACCTGTAATATTGTTGTGCCCCTACTGAAAACTTAAAATTTGTTTTCATAAGCATCATCTCAAATTGGTTTGTCTTGAAAAACATGAAATACAATTCTTTTTAAAATTTTTTTATTATTTATTATTTATTCAATTGTGCATGTATGCGTGTGTGCACGTGTGTATGTGTGTGTGTGTGTATGTGTGTAGAACCACGGGCGAATTCAGGAACCACCATGGACCCCCTCCACCTCCTCCCTGTTTACTCTGCCCCGGGATTAACAGGCTCCGCCCTATCAGGACCAGAAGTGCAGGCCGCCCCCACTTCTGCCCGGTGTCTATACTTGGGGTCTAGGCACCTTCCGCCTGCAAGGCAGAGGCTTAACCCCTGAGCCACCTCTCCAGCCCCATGAAATACAATTCTTGAAAAAGTGTACACAACTTATAATGTTTAAGTAGAAAGATTCTCCTCAGTTTTATCTTTGTTATAAAAGGCTGAGGCGCTGCCCCTCATGGAGCCCCACATTGGAGCCCATGAGTTTCTTTCTAGCCCTTACCCCTCATGGATTCCTTGCCTGGAGTCCTTGAGTTCTCCGGGGACATCTTTCCATGGAGGCACTCCACTTGTGGGTCTGTGAGTTCATTCCTAGTTCCTTGATTCTCATGGATTCCATGTCTGGAGTCCATGAGTTCTGTTCTTTCTCTCCTCTAATAAACTCTACCTTAATCCTCTAGAAAAACAAAAAGATGGCAGGTAGATACTTTAGTCTGATGTATCAGCCTTGGAAGGCAGAGGCTGGAAAATCCCAGAGTAAATGTTTTGAGCATCCACAGGCGCGCGCACACACATACACACACACACACACACACACACACACACACACACACACACGTATCCTCTAGAACACATGTAAACTCATAGATAAAGCTAACCACATGCAACATATACACATTCATGCCAGAAAATGTGGGTTCTGAAGAAGATCAAACCCAGATTCTCTGGCTCATAAAACCACTTTACCCACTGAGCCATCCTCTCGGTCCAATGTACTGAAACCTTTCTGAACAGGTGATGAAGCCCTTGTCACGTCCCCCTGGAGGACACAGACAGTCCACTGCTCTGCGGATGGATAAGCCAGGCTTCCAGCTCAGCCTCCTACAGAGTCCGCTGAAAGGCCTGTGAAGACCACGAGACCATCTTTAGGTTAAACAGCGAGTCAAGTTGAGCAACAGAGCTGCGCACTAGGCGGGGCCGCGTGCTGCTGGTGGAGAGAGAAGCTGTGCAGTGACCTTCCTTTCAGACTCTTTCCTCCACAGCGTGACTCCAGGCAGGGGGAAGCCGCGCTGGGCTCCATGTTCACACTTACACAGTGACAACAAGAGTGTGCTCAGCCTTGAGCACAGGGGGCAGGCGGTTGGGGTGCTGACCACACCACGGCTGGACTGGTCCTGTGCACCCGAGAGTGGAGCTGCAGCTACTGCTGCTGCAGGGGAGTCACAGTGACCGGAGAACAGAGCAGCAGGTCAGAGTGCAGGATGAGGACGTCGTCACCACAGAGCCCGGGAGAGGTGTGGGCCGGAGAGGAAGGAAGAGGGAAAGAAACACAGGAGAGAGGGAAGACAGAGGAAGAGCAGGAGAGGAAGGAGAGAGAGAGAGAGAGAGGGGAGAGGGGAGAGAGGAGAGAGAGAGAAGAGGGGGAGAGAGGGAGAGATTTGAGATGTCTTAGTGACTAAAGTGGGGCCAGGAAAACCAAGAGTAATGGGTCCTGTGGGACCACACGGAGCACTGGGGTTGTCTTAGGGCACACGTTGCTCTGGGCTGAGCCCAGCTGAGGAAGGCACAGGACATGGTTTTACTGGGGTCCTGACACAGGACCAAGTGAACAGCACATCCCTAATAAACAGGGATGTCTTGGAGGAAGAGTGGGAGTGGCAGGGTTATACACCAGGTTGATGATACAGGAAGAAAAACTGGATGTCTGGCCAAGAGCTGCAGTTTGAGAGTGAGGTGAGGCTGCATCTGAGGGGACACTGAGGGGCCAGGGCAGGAAAGCAGTTAAGATTTGAGGACATTTATGGGAAGAGGAAGGTAAAGGTGTCAGAGGTGTGGGGGGAGGCAGGACCTGGGAGGATTCTGGGGCACAGCAGTGGGGATTGTGGTGACATGTGGGGGATGAGGAGGCCAGAGACATCAAAGCTGAGCTGGGGTGGCTCACCCGGGAGGATGGTGACGGAGGTTCCCTCGATCGACTGCCACATCTGCACACCATCTCTCAGCGTGTTCAGCCGGACCTGGCAGAAGTACGTGGTCTGGTCCTGTTCTGTCAGGTTCAGGATTCTGAGGGTTCCAGATGTCTGACCTGGTGTCCAGTTCAGGAAGACCCGGTTCTTGAAATGCTCATGTATGAAAGGATGGGTGCTGGTGTAGACATATTCCCCATGGAAGTGTTTCCATCTCCAGGATATTCTCATCTGGGGATCCTCTGCTAACTCCCAGGAGAAGGAGAAGTTGAAGGGGATCTCGATGGTGCCGCCCTTGAAGCCAGAGAGATGTCGTGGTTGGGACACCAAATATTCTACCTTCTGGGATCCTGCTGAGTTACCTGGAAGAATGGGGGATATTTGAAGCTAAGTTAGAGGGCAAAGAGAATAACCCCAGACCTTCCTGCACCTTCATCCACAGGTAGGTGTGGGACACAAGGTGTCACTGTCTCTCAACTGGTTTTCCCTCTCCAGGGGTGGAGGGTGAAGGGCTGGCTTGGACCCAAGGAGAACCCAAGACTGGCCGCCTCCTCTAGCAGACACCCCCTTCCACACTATAGTCACCAGCCCCCCAGGCTCCTTCTGTGGTTAAGGCAGGATCCAGCCTTAGTGAGGAGCCTGTCACCCACCAGCTTGCAGGGATGATGATGGTAGAAACAGCAACAGCAGGATCCAAGCCATGGTCTGAGCCCTCCAGAGGATGAGACGAGCAAAGACCTTCAGGCAGGAGAGGGGGCCCTGTGGCAGGGCCCTTGGGGTGCTGGGGTATGAGGGAAGGGTCATTTAGAACTGTCTACATTCCCCAAGGCCAGGCTTCTAAGAGCACTGAGGGAGGGACAGGGAGGAACCTTCCCATCTCTACCTCCTTGTGGCCAGCAACTTCCGTCACCTCTGGTTTCTTCTTTTCCTGCGTTGCAGAAGTCTTCCTTGTGGTCACTCACAAGAGGACTCTGTCTTCATGGCCAGCCTTGTCTTCTGCGGTGAGACATGGCTCTGCACAGACCAGCTGGACCTCCCTTCCCAGCTCAATTCCTGCCCTGCGCAGTCCTTGTGTCCAATGTTCTCTGTCTGTCTGTGTGTCTGTCTGTCTGTCTCTCTTTCTGTACTGCCTACCTCCTCCCCTCAAGCAGTTTCTCTTTCTCAACCATCAGACTGATTCTCCAAGTCTTTCACAATGTCTCCTCCTGGGAAGGGGCTCCCAGACCTCCACAGACTCTTTTTGATTATAATTAAGTTGTTGTATATTTTTTTAAAAATTTGCAAGCATATTGAGAACTTATCCCTGATTCCCTCCATGAACTCCCCCCCTTGACTTCATCAAGCCATTCTACTCCTTCACATCCCCCAATCTGGCTCCTTTTCTAGACCACGGGGTTCACTCTGGCTTGTCTACTTTTGTGGGGATTCAGGCCTCTGTATCATACCAAGTTGCCCCTCCTTGGGACTCCCCACTGACCAAGGCATTTCTCTCATCCATCCAGTTCCACTCCCCAAGGTTTCCACTGTGTGTTCCTATCTCTCTTGAGTTCCTCAATAGTTTGTGGGGCATGTGGGTATGTTGGTCATTATACAAGTCTGGAAAGGACAAATCTCACTGCTGTGAGTTCCTGACACAGCAAGTCTTGCCTTGACAGATATGTCTTGTCTAGTGGGAGACCTTCCCATATGTAGGATTTTATAATCTTGCTGCCCCCTCTTCTGAGAGGTCCCCTAAGCTTCATATGGGGAGGGATGAGGTTAGCCTGATTCTGGGTGAGCATTTCTTGGTCTCCAGTATTCTGCTCCATGGCTGGCCGTCACTGTCCACTTCACTGCTCTTCTACTGGCTCAGGCTCCACACTGTCGGGTTGTTAAGATCCTCGTCTTCTGTTGTAGAAGACTTCTAGGCTGAGAGCTATGTGCTCTTCAAATCCATCTTTACAATAGTAGCTATGTACAGAGGTGTTTAGTGTACTGTCTTCCTACCTATAGGTTCCTAGGCTGTTCTTCCATGTTGATTTTTTTCCTCCCATTTTTTAGGTTCTTTTTCTAGTTAACAATAATAAAAATGTGTTTTATTCTGACAGACAGGTCTTCAGTTCAATCAGAACGCTGTTGGTTGCCTCTTTGATACTCATGCCACTATTACACTGCTGGTCGCTTGTTGCCATGGTTTTTATTGCAATTGCAGATCTCTTGAGTTAATGAGGCCTGTGTTTATTCCTTTCTCCTGCATAGACTCTTTTTTTTTTATTCAGTCGAGGTGTGTGCATGTGTGTGTGTGTGTGTGTGTGTGTATGTGTGAATTCGGGAACCACCATGGACGCCTCCATCTCCTCCTTGTTTACTGTGCCTTGGGATTCACAGGCTCCGCCCTACCAGGACCAGAAACGCAGGCCGCCCCTGCTTCCGCCCGGCGTCTATACTGGGGTCTAGGATCCAAACTCAGGACCTTCTGCCTGCAAGGCAGAGGCTTAACCCCTGAGCCACCTCTCCAGCCCCCTCCTGCATAAACTCTTGTAGGGAGAGGAAAGCTAGCCTGTGTCTCTGCCCAGCCACACCTGACTGAGCATTAGAGAGAATGATGAAGGCTGTGGTGGCAGGTCACTACCTAGTTCCCAGCCCTAGCAGCAGGGACCCGAATTTTGTTCTTTTTGCCTTTCACAGACTGCTCATGGTTCCCAGGCATAGCCAGGACTTGGTGAACCATCTCAGCCTGTCCTGCTCCCCATTGTCACATCCACATATTCCCTGCACTTTGAAGGTGACTGTCCACTCACCTATAATGACCTTAGAAGCTATATCTACCTCTGTACCACACAGAGAACACAGAGAGTCAGAGAAGCTCTGGCCACAGCCCACACAGGTGTTTCTCTCCTGCTGAGTCCCTGTAGCCTTCACTCCACCCAGGGACTCAGGCCTGGTTTGTTCTCAGAGCCTCCTCTCGAAGGCCAGGACTCTAGTGCTGGGCTCCCAGGAGGCTGTCTCCACAGAGCTCTTGAGGTGATTTCCTTCAGCTTTGACAAGTCCAGAATCTTCTTTGGACAGAGGGCCTGGGGAACGTTCAGAGCAGCCATGTGTCACCTGATTCAGTCCCTGGGGCTTCTCTGACAGTGGACTTGGCCAGCCTGGGTGAGACTGGGGTGGAGTCCTGAGAGGTGGGGCAGAGGCTGTGGTACTCAGGCTTGGCTGTGTGGGCCCTTTCTGCCTCCCCATGGTGATGCTGGAAATGGGGGTAGACAGACTTGATTGCACAGAGGAAGTGGCATCATGTTGTGCAGTGACACACAGAGGGACTTCCTCTTTCCCCAGCTCTGCGGGTCCTGGTGGCCTGGTCCAAGTCTCCCTGCAGGCAGCAGCTCAGCCCACCCTTTGCACATCTGCTTTAACTGCTTCTCTGCAGACTCCTGGACGAGAGCCAACCCCTGAACACTCATGGACTTGCTCTGGACTCCTCATTTTTTACTAGACACTGATACATACAGTGTTCTGGATACATAGACACTGATACATACAGTGTTCTGGATACACTGTTGCATCCACAGTACCCTGGAGACTCTGGGGCACAGAACCTTTTGATGAAAAGTTGGTCAGAAGAGAGGCAAGTAGGGTCTTTGTGTTTCTCTCTCTCTCTCTCTCTCTCTCTGTCTCTTTCTCTGTAGTTTCTTTTTTTTTTTGATTTTTTATTTATTTCTTCCACACATACAAATTGATAAGTACCCCATTCTCCTCCCTCCACACTTCCCTGGATCCCCTTTCTCCCTCCCCCTTTTCCCTTTCCTTCCCCCCTCCCTCCCTTTCTCCCAGTGCTCCCTCCCCTCCCCCATTCCTGGAGCATCCTTTAGTATGCATGTCAAACTTCCCTCTGAGTCCTCCTCTCTGATGAGGTGTAAGGCTTCAGTGGCATTACCTAGAGCTCTTTCTGTGTTCCCCCTTAGTATAGAACACTATTGTGGCTGTTAATCCCTTGTCTCTAAGGATCTTAGTGCCTGTGATCCAAGCTAGACTTTAGGGGGGTCAATGATATGTTAGGCATTGCACAGGTCATGCAAAGTCCTATTATGATTACTTGGGCCCTAACTTGTATGGAGTATCTTGCATATCATTGCTCCTCCCCATCTTTAGGCTCTTACAATCTTACTGCCCCCTCTTCTGCAGATTTCCCTGAGCTTTAGGATGGGGAGAGATTAGGCTGGCCTGGTTCCAGGTGGTTGATGTGGAGTCTCTGATTTTCTGAATTATGATTTGTTGATTTTTTTTTCAGTTTTGCTGCTCCTGCACTGCCCTTGGCTCCATCCTGATGGGTATTGGATATCACCCCCTCAACCATGTGAGCGAGCTTGTGTTCCATGAGAAGTTTCATGTAGCCATAAATACCCCATCCTTCTGCCTCTACCATCTACCTTCTCAGCTGGGATTGCAGCCATGCAGCAACACTCCAAGTAGATATTGTGCTGGGCACCACACCTGGACCTTTATGCATGCTAGGCAGGCGCTCTACCAGCCGAGCTACAGCCACAGCCCAGGAAGTGTCTGCATTAACCCCTCTGGGCTCATGAGTTCTGGCCTCCTGCTTCCATTGCGTCCTTAGCCCCCATATGTGAGCTATAGGTCAAAAGTCACCAGAGTTCCAAGTCACCCCAGGAATGTCTGGATTTTATTGGAGGTGCCCTGAACCTACTGGTGGGGTCCAGAACTTTCACGGAACAAGATTCCAGGCCCTCCAGCAAGGACCCATAGCTGCCTCTTGTGCTCAGGCCTCACTTCTGCCCTCTGCTGGCTGCGTCCGCTCAGTGCCATACTCCATGTCACACTCAGCAGCTGGCCCAGAGGAGCCAGGGAAGGATTCTCCCTTGGGTAGAGATTCTGTCACTGTGCGCCCAGGCTCCTGCACTGTCCGTCCTGTTTTGTCCCAAGCAAGTGACTTGACTGGGCTCACAGCAGCCACAATGATTGCAGGAGGGAGAGGTTTTGTGGAAAGAGAAGGATCTAGGATTTGTGTGCTGAAAAAGGGAAAACATAAAGGAATCCTTCTGGCTGGTAGGTGGCCACAGGGAGTGTCTGATTAAGTGTGTCCAAGAGCGGGAACAAGAAGAATGTCAGGATCTCTGAGCCACACTTAAAGACCACTGCCTAGATCTCCCCGAGACCCTGAGCTCCCGTCCCTCTTCCTGCCTGTGCATAGCCATCCTGCCCAGCCCCTGACTCTTCTGAGCTCCCCATCAGTTTGTGACAGTGCCATGCTTGTATCACACGGTGAAGCTTCCTGGCCTCAAGACCAAGTGTATTCAGTCCAGTTCCAAAGCTGCTCTCCTGCTGATGTTCTCTCTCGGTGACCCTGCTTGGGCAAGACTTTCCCTTCCAGAACCAGCTACTCTTGACACTTACAGTCAGCTGATCCGATTCTTGCAGGAGCCTGCTCTATAGGAACCTTCTCAACTACCTTCATAAGAAGGGAAAAATGGACCAGAACGATGGCTCAGAGGAGCAAGACACCTGTGTGCAAATCTAGCAACCTGAGTTCAATCCCTGCAGCTCACATGGAGGAAGGACAGAAGTGACCTGCAACACTTTTCATCATTCGAAGGGGAAGAAAAATCACCAGGTGGGTCGAAGTAAGAAGTGGGACTCTACAGTAAAGAGTTATGGTGGGACCAACTTCCTGAATGATGCACAATAGCACTTAAGGCCTGGGGAGAAGGGCAGCTGGACCTGTCTGACTTGCCTCAAGGGGAGATCATGGCTCAATGTAGGTGCTGACTCTGTTCCTGCCCGGCTCCCAGTGTCTGGGATTTGTGTTCCCTGGCCTGAGTCAGTCATCAAGAGAAGGCAGGTGTGAGTGTGTGTGTGTGTGTGTGTGTGTGTGTGTGTGTGTGTGTGTGTGGTTCTACCTGCAGGCTGGGCAGCTGGGCAGGCTTAGGAACATAGTCAGGAGTTTAAAGTAATCCTCAGTTCCATGTGTGATTTGAGGTGGCCTTGGGCTGGATCTTCCTTGATCTCCATGCCATGTCAGCCAGCAAACAAGCCAACCAAGCAGAAAGGTCCAGGAGAGAGGTCGTGGCCAGAATGTGATTAGTAGAGAGAATTGTTGCAGGGAAGAAGAAGGTGGTGGTCTGAGTCTCTTTAGATTCAGTGAGGTGAGATCTGTGGGAATTCTGAGGTATGTCTGTGTGCTTTTGAGCCACGGGCAGAAAGTGAATTGATTGTTGGGGAGATCGATCAGGGGCTAAAGGTCTTTTAGTTCAGATCCACAGAAACCACATGAAAGTACTTGAGGTCCGGAAGGGTGGTGTTGTGGTTGTGTATAATTCCAGCCCTGGACGGCAGAGTGGGAAGACCCGGAGCAAACAGGAAGGAGGTGGAGAACTAGGATGGTTCCTGATGCCACTCTTGGGCCTCCTCAACCACAGGCCTGATGCACAGGGCAAAGAAAAGGGAAAAAAGGAGGGAAAGCGGTCCCAGGTGATGTGCACAACTAGAAGCAGAGCCCTTTCCAATCGGGATGGGGACACGGACCATGGCATACCCCTGCTCCTCAAATGCCCTAATGTATGACACAGGCCCCAGGTCATCCGTTCATCCCCGTTCGTCCCACCAGCCAGCTGGAGTGGTAGCCAGTCTGTTCTGGTGTTGGGGAAGGCCTCTAGGCCATGCCCCAGGTTCCAGGTGATCTGCAAGACAACTAGACGAGCAGCCCTTTTTGCTTGGGACGTGGACCAGGGTGGACCCCCTGCTCCTCAGAATTCAACAGAGTCCAAAAAAACCCCAAACAAAGCTCTAGGGGACAAACACCATACATCAGAAGTCCTCTAAAATCATCCTATCACATGGGAGAGATTCTTCACATCCAGCTCAAAGATAAGAACACCCTTCTTACCATCTTGTTCCTTTCAATTATTAGTCACTGTAGTTTAACTTTTCCATATAGCCACCCCAAAATGCATACAACTTCAGGGACTGTACCATTAACCTTCACATAGCAACAAGGTACTAAACTGAAAAAGTGCACTTCCATACTTGACTCCCTGTCCACTAAACCTGACTTAATTGTTACACTAACAGTCTACTAGCCTCATCTAGGAAATAACACCAATACCAGACAATCATATCCAAGTCCATGGAAAATATTAGAAATACCTGCTCATGAGTAGTAATATCAACTAATTCAGTTCAGTTAAAACACACAGAAACTGAAAGAAGGTCTTAAGAAGTAAAACAACAATGCCCAGGTCACAGCACAAATCCATGAGAAACAAAAACCAAGACAACAAATCTCCTCCCTGAAGAATTAACCCCATAATGATAGATTCCAACCAGAACAAATTCACAGAAAGTAGCCAAGAAAGCCATACTCAAATAATGATTTTCAAAGTCTGATCTTTACCATGATTTATACTATGAAAGAGGAAATCTGGGAGGAGTTAAATAAACACATCAATCATTTTGGACAGGCACTTGGAGGAGATGAGAAAAACAGTTGAAGAAACACAAATAGGCATAGAGCAGTTAAACGATCTCAAGCAGAGTTTAAAATTGAACTAAAAGACAAGTTATCTTCAACTTAGAACTCAACAGAGAGTTTGTCAGCAGAACTAATGAAGCAGAAAATAGAATAATCAGATCTTGAAAACAAGTGGAAGAACTAACCAGCTCAATGGAAGAGGTTGTTAAAGCCAAAAAGATACTTGAGAGGAATATTTAAGAGTTATGTGACACCTTGAAGAAGCTTAACATGCACATTCATGGAATACCAGAACAAGAATCCCCACACCTGAGGAAAATTTTCAAATTATTATAAAGGAAAACTTTCCTCATCTAAAGAAAGAGAGGCCCATCCAAATACAAGAGCATTCTGCACCCCAAACAGATATGACCAAAATAGAAACTTGCCACGGCAAATAATAATCAAAACATTCCACGTACGAGTCAAAGAAAAGGTGCTGAGAGCTTCAAAGGGAAAAAAACAAGTCACTTTTAAAGGTAAATCTATTAAAATAACAAATGACTTCTCAGTCGAAAACAGTAAAAGCAAGAAGAGCTTGGAGAGATGTACTTCAAGTATGAATGAGCAAAAATGTCAACACAGGCTGATATATCTGTCAAAACTATCAGTCATGATTGAGAGTGAAAGAAAAATTTTCCAGCACAAAGACAACTTGAAGGCTTACATGTCTACCAAACCAGGCCTTGAAAAAATGTTAGAAAATATACTCAAACTTGAAGAAAAGAACAATCATATCCAGGAGGACAGAAGGGAAGTGTAATACTACCAAAACCTAAAAGCCAAATAATACACTTATGAAAGCCACTAAACATAAAAAGTGTCAGGAATTAAAAGTAATTTTCTCCATTATAACACTAAATGTCAATAGAATTAACTCACCAATCAAAAGACACAGGTTACAAACTTGGATTAGAAATCACAACCCATCCATCTGCTGTCTTCAGGAAACACATCTCATCACAAAAGATAAGCATATTCTAAAAATGAAAGGCTGTTCAAAAACTCCACAAGCTAATGGAACCAGGAACCAAGCAGAGGTAGCTATTATGCTATCGGACAAAGTAGATTTCAAACCAAAAAAAATCATAAGAGACACAGAAGGATACTACATTTTAGTCACAGGTATAATTCACCAGGAAGACTTCACGATACTGAACATATATGCACCTAATATGGTCTCCTCCACATTCGCTAAGCAAACGCTACAGCATCTAAAGCAAGAAATCAACCCCAAAATGATAATTCCTGGGGATTTCAATATCGCCCTCTCAATGTGGGATAGATCAACATGTCAAAACTTAACAGAGACACATTGGAATTTAATCAAACCCTTACTGAAATGGACCTTAAAATTTCTATTGAACTTTTCATCCACGCACTAAGGAATACACATTTTTCTCAGCAGCACACGGAACTTTCTCCAAAATAGATCATATATTGGGCCACAAAACAAATCTCCATATATATAGGAAATTTGAAATTCTACTCTGTACCCTATCAGACTATCAAGGTCTAAAGCTTGACATCCACAACAAAACAAACAAGAGAAAATACACTAAGTCATGGAAACTGAACACTATGATGCTGAATGAGAATTGGGTTCAGGAAGAAACATAAAGGAATTAAAGATTCCTAGAAGAAAACGAAAATGAAAATACCACATATCAAAATTTCTGGACACAATGAAAGCCATCCTAAGAGGTAAGTTGATAGCCCTTAATCCCTACATCAAAAATACAAACATCACAAATAAATAACTTAACAACACAGTTTAAAGCTTTAGAGAAACAAGAGTAATCCAATCCCAAAAGCAGTAGATGAGAGGAGATCAGCAAAATCAAGGGAGAAATACCCAAAATTGAGATAAAGAAAATGATATACAGAATCAACCAGTCAAAAAGCTGGTTCTTTGAAAAAATCAATAAGATTGATACACCTCTATCTAAATTAACCAAAACAAGAGAGAGAAAACCTAAATTAACAAAATTAGAAATGAAAATGGAGTTATCACTGCTGATATCCAAGAAATTCAGAGAATTATAAGGTCATATTTCAAAAACTTATACTGGGTGAAATTTGATAACACAAAAGAAATGGATGAATTCCTAAGTAAGCACAACTTACCTAAATTGAATCAGGAAGTTTTGAATTATTTAAATAGTCCTATAACATATGAGGAAATCAATGAAACAATCTTGAATCTTCCCACCAAAAAATGTCCTGGACCAGACAGATTTAGCACAGAGTTCTACCAGACATTTAAGGAACAACTAACACCAATACTCCTTAAACTGTTCCATCAAATAGCAAAGGAAGGAACACTACCAAATTCTTTCTATGAAGCTAATATCATATTAATCCCAAAACCTAATAAAAATACATTTTAAAAAGAAAACTAGGCTAATCTCTTGATGAACACAGATGCAAAGATAGCAAATTGGATTCAAAAGCATATCAAAAAGATCATTCACTGTGATCAAGTAGTCTTTATCCCAGGCACACAAGGTTGGTTCAACATACGAAAATCAATAAATGTAATTCACCATATAAAACAATCCAAAGTTCAAGACCACATGATACTCTGGATAGATGCAGAAAAAGCTTTTGACAATATCCAACAGCCTTTGATGATCAAAACCCTAGAGACAGTTGGAATGGAAGGAACCTTTATCAACATAATAAAAGCTGTATATAACAAGCCAACAACAAGGATTATGCACAATGGAGAAAAACTTGAAGCATTCTTGCTTCAATCAGGAACTAGACAAGGCTGTCCACTCTCACTGCTTCTATTCAATATTGTACTTGAAGTCTTAGCTGGAGCCATAAGATAAGAAAGGAAGATAAAAGGGATTCAAATCGGCAAGTAAGAAGTCAAGTTATCTCTATTTGCAGATGACACGATGGTATACCCGAGTGATCTTAAAAACTCCACCAGGAAACTCCTAGAACTAATTCAGAAGTTTAGCAGGGTGACAGGTTACAAAATAAACATACTTGGGGCTGGAGAGGTGGCTCAGGGGTTAAGCCTCTGCCTTGCAGGCGGAAGGTCCTGAGTTCAGATCCTAGACCCCACGTATAGACACACCAGGCGGAAGCGGGGGCAACCTGCGTTTCTGGTCCTGGTAGGGCGGAGCCTGTGAATCCCCCGGCAGAGTATACAATGAGGAGGCGGTCCATGGTGGTTCCCGATTTCGACTGTGGTTCTACACACACATACACACATACAAGCATACATGCACACACACACATACAAGCATACATGCACACACACACATACACGTGCATAATTGAATAAATAATAAAAAATATAAAAAAATAAACATACAAAAATCAGTGGCCTTCCTATATGCCCAGGATGAAAAAAGTGAAAAAGACCTAAGATAAACAATTCCATTTACTATAGCCCCTAAAAATATGAAATACCTTGATATAAACCTAACCAAGCAAATGAGAGACCTTTACAATGAAAACTTTAAAACCCTAAAGAAAGAAATTACAGAAGACATCAGAAGGTGGAAAGACCTCCCATGCTCCTGGATTGGCAGAATCAACATCATAAAAATGGCCATCCTACCAAAAGCAAGATTCAGAAAATTCAAAAATACAGATTCAATGCTATACCAATAAAAACCCCAAAACAATTCTTTAAAGAAATTGACCAAACAACCTCAAAATTCATATGGAGGCACAAAAGACCCAGGACAGCAAAAACAATCCTGAGTAACAAAAACACTGCTGGAGATATCACCATACCAAACCTTAATCTATACTACAAATCCATAGTAATACAAACAGCCTGGTACTGGCTCCAAAATAGACACATAGATCAATGGATAAGTGTTGAAGACCCAGATATAAGCCCACACAATTACAGCCATTTGATCTTTGACAAAGGGGCTCAAAAAATCCAATGGAAAAAGAACAGCATCTTCAACAAATGGTGCTGGCAAAACTAGATGTCCACATGCAGAAGATTAAAACTGGACTCGTACTTGTCACTATGTACAAAAAATAATTCCAGATGGACCAAGGACCTCAATATTACACCAGACACTATAAAAACCCTAGTTGAAAGGGTAGGGAACTCCCTCGAGCTGATTGGACTAAGCCAGCAGTTCCTAAACAGAAAACCCAATAGCACAGTCACTAGAAACAACACTCAATAAATGGAATCTTATGAAATTAAAGAGCTTCTGTTCAGATAAAAAGATTGTAAACTGAGCAAAAAGACAACCCACAGAATGGGAGAAAATCTTCACTAACCACATAACTGATAAAGCTCTATTATCTAGAATACACAAAGAACTTAGAAAACTAAACACCAGGGATATAAATGGCCCAATTAAAAAATGGGCCTGGGAACTCAAAAGAAACTTTTCCATGGACGAAATTGAAATGTCTAACAAATATCTTAAAAAATGTTCTGCATCCTTAGCCATCAGGGAAATGCAAATCAAACCTCCCTGAGATATCATCTCACCCCAGTCAGGATGGCAAAAATCCACAATACAAACAACACCAAAGGCTGGAGAGGATGTGGAGAGAAGGGAACTCTCCTACATTGCTGGGAGTGCAGGGTTATACAATCACTCTGGCAATCAGCGTGGTGATTTTAAAAAAGTTAAAGATTGAAATGCCATATGACCCTGCTATTCCACTTCTGGGAATAATCCCCCATAAAGCAAAAATTCACCTCAATGACACAAGCACAACCATGTTCATAGCAGCACTATTTACAATAACAAAGTCATGGAATCAACCCAAATGCCCAACAGCTGATGAGTGGATGAGGAAAATGTGGTACATTTATACAATGGAATACTACTCAGCCATTAAAAAAGATGAATTTATGAAATTTGCTGGGAAATGAATAGAATTAGAAAAAAATTATATTGAGTGAAGTATCCCAGACACAGACAATTAAGCGCCATATGTACTCCCTAATAGGTGGATCCTAGTACCAAACCTACTTAATGACATATTCAAAGATAAATCTCTGTAATTCCTACAGTAATTGCAAAGATTATAAACAGGAAGAGGAAGGAAGACCCTCCCCCCAGAAATAAGGAGATAGGGGATCATGCTACAGTAGAGAAAATAGGTCACCATCAAGTATTGCAAGTAAGTAGTGAGACATGTGGTTAAGCTCACTCACTTTCCTTCCTGGTCACTTGCAACTGAGGGAGTTTGATCTCACCAGTCAGGGAGGGCATAGAGTCTGGCAGATAGATGGTAACCATCCTGAAAATGGGACACTGACCCCCCCCCCTGCAGTCTCCTTCTCCTGTTCCATCTACCTTTGAATCTACTCTTATAGTAAGACTCCATTTAAACAGCCTTTTATCTCTGGTTAGGAGGTAACCTCCAATACCAAGATGGAGCCAAGAGTGGTGCTAAACAGCAAACTGACAACAACAACAAACCATAATTCAGAACATCAGAGACTTTACATTAATCACCTGGAACCAGACCAGCCAAATCTCTCCCCATCCCAAAGCTCAGCAAAATTTGTGGAAGAGGAGGTGGTAAGATTGTAAGAGCCTAAAGATTGGGAGAAGCAATGACATCCAAGATACTCCATACAAGTTAGGGCCACAGTAACCATAATCAGACTTTGCATGACCTGCGCAATGCTGACATGTAAATGACCCCCCAAAATCTAGCATGGATCACAGGCACTAGGATCCTTAGAGGCAAGGGATTAACAGTCATAATAGTATTCCCATATTAAAGGGGGACACAAGAAAGGGCTCTGGGCAATGCCACTGAATCCTTACACCTAGAGGGGAGGACACAGAGGGAAGTTTGACATTCACACTAAAGGAGCCTCCAGGGAATGGGAGGGGGGAATAGGGAGGCAGTAGGAGAAAGGGAGGGAGGTGGGTGAAAGGAAGGGGAAAAGGGGAGGATAGTAGAAGGGGGACTGGGGAAGGGTGGAGGGAGGGAGGAGACCGGGCTACCTATTAAGCTTGTATGATTGGGAAAAAATAAATAAATCTAATAAAAAATGAAATCCAAATCAAATGGAATAATGACACATTCTGAAATGAACCCATCTGTTTGTATTCTGTAATTAACCAGCCATAATGAATGATATATATCTATCTCTGCCAAAAAAGAAAAAGAAAGGAGGGAAAGAAGGAGGGAAGGATGGAAAGAAAAAAAAGAAAGGAAGGAAGAAAGAATGAGTTGAAAGGATGAAAGTAAAGGAAAGGATTACGAAAGAGGGAAGGGTGAGTTCCTCAGTTGCTGTGTGATGTTGGTGTTTGCCTCTGGCCCTGGCTCTGGAAGCTGGTGGTCTTCAGTCAGATCTGTAGGGTGACTTTCATTAGGACTTCAGGAGGGCGCATGATGTGTCTTCAGGAGGGCGCATGATGTGTCTTCAGGAGGGAGCATGAGTGTCTTCGGGAGGGGCGCATGATTGTGTCTTCAGGAGCCTCCTGTGGACGGAGCAGGCAGAGAGGAGGCTGGGCAGGAGGGAGATGGAGGCACAGCTGCCGCCATCATCCTGGGGAGGAACGAGGGAGGCTGGATGGTGACTGTGCAGCAGCCGCGGCCCGAGTGTGCTGCCCTCAGCTCAGGCCTCGCTCTTCCCCCACCTTCTGCAGCTCCCTTCAGTTCCAACAGGCCCCAGTGTGGTTCTCACACTGGCCTCTGTTAGGGGTGACGTGTGGTCCTTGAGGGAGAAGTCAAGGAGGGCTGAGGTGGGTGGGGACAGGTGGGCAGGAGGTGTGGTCAGCGCTGTGGTCGGCTTGGTCAGGACCCAGGGGGCCTGCAGTGCAGGCAGCTGCAGGGAGAAGCTGCCCCCCCTAGATGGCTCACAGGAGAAGTGGGAGGGGGCCGGCCCTGCTCTCTGTCTGCTGCCACCTCCTTGGAGAAGCCCAGCCCTGTGGGGGAAGCACAAAGTCACAGTGCTTCTGTCATTGTGACGGCCTGGAGCCTGCAGATACCACAGAGCTGGGGTGGGGAGTTGCAAGGAGGACAGAGGGAGTTTGTGGGGGACAGAGCAGCTAGGAAGGGGTCTGCCAGGGATCCGTATGTAGAATAACAAAGAACTCAAAAATTAAACACCACGAATATAAACAACACCAGATAAGAGTGGGGTTAGGAGCCAAACGGAAACTTTTCAATAGAAATAGCTTAAAATAAAGAGTAGTTTGTTGGGGCCAGAGAGGTGGTCAGAGGTTAAGCTTCCGCCTTGAGGGCGGAAGGTCCTGAGTTGGACCTGAGTTTCTGGTCCTGGTAGAGCGGAGCCTGTGAAATCCTGGGGGCAGAGTAAACAAGGAGGAGGTGGAGGCGTCCATGGTGGTTCCTGAATTCGTCAGTGGTTCTTATACACACACACACGCGCACACAGCACAATTGAACAAAAAAAAAGAAATAAAAATATTAAAATTTTTTAAAAAAAGAGTAGTTTGTCAAGCATAGCTAAAGGGAAAGTTAATTTAGAAGTTCCTTAAGATTTTACATTACCCAATTGAATAGCTAAGATCAAGAACACAGAGGTACAGCCGCTGTCATAGTTAGACACAAGTGTCAACTTGCTGATTGAGGGTTCGAGCTCTGGGCACATTTATAGAGAATTAACAGTTAAGTCCAGAGCAAACCTGCAGGACGTTGCCTCATGGATGGAAGGCCCAGCCCATGGTGGGTGGGACTAGTCCCTGGGCAGGTGAATAAAAATGCAGGGGTGCTGTTTGAGAAAGAACATCCCTGTGTAGTTTGGCCACACATGCTGGTCTGGCAAGTAAGTAAATCGTCCCTCTCTCAGCTGTTATGTGGAGATGGTGTGGCCAGTTCCCTCAGGCCCTGGTGTTGGTGTGAGCCAGGAATCATAAGAGAAAAAACCCCTTGTTTCCTTAAGCAGTTCTGTCATGATGTTATCAGCAACCATGCGCATGAACTGCACCACTAGCATTTCTTGTTGAGGATTTGGGGAAAGGGAACCTTGTCCACTGTTGGTGGGACTGTGAGCTGCTGCAGTCCCTCTGAAGCTCAGTATGGAGGTTCCTCAGAATGCTGAAAATAGATCTGTCATTTGACCCAGTTTATCCCACTTCTTGGCATGTTCCCCAAAGACTCATCATCATACTAGAGAGAGACGTGCACATCCATGTTCATTGTGGCTCAACTCACAAGAGCAAGAATATGGAATCAGCCTATACGCCCATCCACTAATGAGTGGTAAAGAAAATAGGGTACATATGCACAAAGAAATACTGCTCAGCTCTCAAGAGAAATGAAATTAGGAAAATTCACTATTCAATGGAGGTATCTGGGAAAAGATCATACTGAATGAAGTAACCAGGACAAAGAAAAAAGAATGTTGGATTTCCTGTTTTACTTGTGATTGCTAGCATAGAATATCCAGATTTAGGTATATAAATAGAAATACCTACAACAGCCAATCACAAGACATGAGGGGGGCCTATTGAGCAAGGGGTGGTTCAAAATTTATCTGTATGTGTTTACATATATAACGCTTATATACAAATGTAGAGTTAACATAGTAATTCTTGGAACTTTTAAAATTTTGACAATGAATATGTTTGATGGGTACTTTACTATTTTTATTTTAGGATACATGCTAGAATATGTATGAAAGTCATTTGGCCTTTATTATATGGAATAGAAATACAAAACTATAATAAAAATAAGTGCAAAAAAGAAAAGTGTCTTAGTTTGTGCATATGATTATGCATGTGTGTTCATATGCATCCAGGTGCACATATGTTGTCGAGGACATGGGTTATGGATGTGCGTGTGTTTGAATTAGCATGTGTACATGCATGTAAAGCAGCACCTTGGCTGCTCTTTCTCAGGGTGCCATCTACCTTATTTTTTTGAGACAGGGTCTCCCACTTGTCTGGAACTCACTAATTCAGCTAGGATGGCGGCCAGTGATTAGGGACCTGGCTGTCTCTGCCTTCCTAGTGCTGATTACCAGGGCGCCATAAACACTGACTTTGGTGATTTTTTTAAGTCAAAGTGGACTCTCGAGATCAGAGACACAATCCTTGTGCTTGAGTGGGAAGAACTTTGTCCAGAGCCATGAGATTCCTTCTTGCACAACTCCTCGTCCTGACATCTCTGTTCCCACCCCTCCTCTGCAAAGGACAAACACTCACCTGGCCGGGTTCCTGCTTCAGTGAGTTGTCCTGTGGGAGAAGCAGCAGTGTGTCAGTGTGGCTGCCCTGTGTCCTCCCTCCTCATCGCCTCCTCCCTCTCTCTTTCCCAGTCCTTCCTTCTCCCCCTTCTTCCCCTCCCCCTCCTGAGGAGGCAGGTCCAGCACGCAAGCTGTGCCCAGCCCAGCAGGGAAGAGCTGGGGAGTCAGCAGAAGCTGAGGTCACTCAGCCAACCCCAAGCAAAGCTCCTCTGGCCACTGCTCCCATCCTTCCCTCTCTCCATCTCCTTTCTCCCACTTTGGAGGATCTCCCTGCTCCTCTACACACCCTGCTTTCCTTCCTGTGTTGTCCTCCCACTTCCTCTGTGCCCACAGACAGGGCTTCTGCAGCTTTCTTGTGTCTGATGTGTCTCTCAGGGATCCAGCCCGAGGCTCAAATCCAGCCCAGCTCCTTTCTGTGCTGCATCTGTTCTCACACCCTCTGCTGGTTCTGGTTCTCTTCCTCTTCTTGTCACAGGTCTGAATACTGTGGAACTATAGAGTCTGAGCTTCTTTTTGTTTTAAAAATCTTTCTAGTCTTTTCCACTGGTTCTGCAATGGAAAAGGAAAGAAAAGGGAGAGGGAGAGAGAGAGAGAGAGAGAGAGAGAGAGAGAGAAGAGGCCTCTACTTGTCACTTGTCATGCTGCTCGTGTGAAGGTCAGGGGACGTCTTTTGGAAGTTGGTCTCTCCTTCCAGTGTGGGCTCCAGGGAATGATCTTAGGTCAGCAGTTTTAAGCACTGGCATCTTTATGGGCTGGTCCCTTTCTATTGATACTATAGTATTCATTACTGTAGTGTATTTTTTCTTTTTTGGTAAAGGACCTGAACCTAATGACCCTCAAGTGTGATGGAGCACTCTACCTCTGAGCTATAGCCCAGACAACCAACGTAGCTTTTCCATATGTCTGAAACCAGTGGTGTTTAGTCTTCATCCTGTTTGATTTTTTAAAAAAAAATCTAAAAATGATTATTCATTTATTTTAAAAGTTTTCTAATGGTGGAGATTGAAGAGATGGCAAGCTGTTCTGGGAATTCTCAGACTCTGCCTTCTAGACTAGAATTACAGGCCACTGCCCATATCTGCTTGGCATTTTTATATGGGATTCGGGGAGCTGAACTCAGGCCTTTTTGCTTCTGAGGCAAGGCTTAACCCCTTAGTCTTCTACGAGTCCCACCTTGTTTTCTTGTTTGTTTGTTATCTGTTTGGTTTTTTTTAGATAGAATATTTGCTAACCTGGGACTCACCCATTAGGGTAGACCTGCTGGGTGAGGACCTGCTGCTCCAAGGCTCTGTTTACAAGCTTTATGTATTTGTTGTTGTTGGGTTCTGGTCCTCAGGATTGTTAAGACAAGCAGTTAAACAACTTGTCAATTTCCCCAGTCTGTCTTTAATTTCTTTCATCAACGTTTTGCACTTGGTTTTTGGATACAAGTCACCTCTTTGGTGAAAATATGTTGTTTTAATGTTTGGTGTTCTTGTAAGTGAAAGTGATATTAATTTCATTTTTGTAATGTAAGTTCAATCCAAACAATTCTCTGTTCTGCTATCTGTCTGTCTGTCTGTCTATCTATCTATATCTATCTATCTATCTCTATCTATCTATCCATCCCGATTTTCTTTTGTACAAGAAGTGGTTCCTAAATATTTCTTTCTCCTCTTTGTTTAGGGATACTGTGGCTCTTTCCAGATAAGCAATAACTGTGAAGCACCTACTTGCCTTCCAGTCTCTGAAAAGCAGATTCCATGCTTTATGCAATTTTTGTTTTTCCTGGCAATGGAGATTGAACCTATGTAGCACTTCTGTCCTTGGCAGACACTCTAACACTCAGCTAAGCCCTAATTCTATTATCTACTTCTGACTGCAAGCTGATGTGGAAGGAAAGTGGGGCTGGTTTAGATGGTAGAGTTCAGACATTTTCCCATCCCATCATGTTTTTCTTTAGTGTCTCCCAGGACCAGCCTGCCTTGTCCATGAATCAAAAATGAGGTCTGATGTGAAATGACTTCTGTGTCAAGAGAAGGCTGGGAAAGTTGCTAGTGTAATGAAACTTTCTTACTCTGTTCAAGGCCCTGGGTTCCAACCCTGCATCATATGACATCATCATCCCCATCATCATGCTACCATCAACAAAACACTGTTGAATTATATGGATATACACCAGTTGTTTTCAAACTTGATCACACACAAATTTCACTTGAACAGTTTTTAGGAAACACAGGTCTGAGGGTGGGGAGATGACTCGGCCACTAAAGGGCTTTCTTGGCAAGCATGAAGACACTTCAATCCCCAGAGACCACATTAAAAAAAAACAAACAGACATGGAGAGATACTGATATGTACCAGTAGTCCCAGCAATGATGGAATGGGAGGGGTGAGGGGACAATTCCTGGAAGTTCACTAACTGGCTACTTGGCGAGCTATCAGGCCAATGAGAGACACTGTCTCAAACAACAGGTGCATCATGCCTGAAGAATAGCACCAGAGGTTACCCTCTGACCTCTATATGCATGTGCACATTTGCACACACGTGGCACATGTGCATGTTAACATAAAACACAAACACTCTGCAGATTCTCAAAGTTCCCAGATTCCCAGATTCAGTAGGTTCCTAGGAAAATCAGTGTCTGCACATTTTTTTATGTGTGCCGTTACAGACTGAACGAGAGACTTGAACTAATCACTAGCCCTTTCTTCCCCTTTTACACAAGGTCTTCTTATGTAGCTTAGGTTTGCATCCAACTTGGGGTTATCTTGCCTCTGCTTCCTGAGTGCTGGGATTGCAGAGGTGCACCAGGAAGCCTGGTTAGGCTCTGCATCTTGAGGTTGGAGAGATGGCTCAGAGGTTAAAAAGCCTTTGCCTCACATTAGGAAGGAACTGAATTCAGGACCCAAGTCCCACATAAAAAAACTGGGTAGAAATGGCAGCAACCTGCAATTCTAGGAATAGCTGAGAACAAAGCAAGAAGGAAATACAGCAATACAGCAATACAGGAGGATGCCTGTTATATCACCCATGGACGTCCACAGACACACACTGCTCTCCTCTACACACCCTCAGCCAAATACACATACACACACACTCACCTTCACACCAGCACCTATACCTCCACATGCATCAAAAAGTCTCCTTACCAAGCACTTGGCATGGTTCCACAGTTGCTGGTTCTGAGAAACTCCCCTCCACCCCAAGGAAGCTGGCAGGGACAGGGCCTGTTCTGACTCACTCACCTTTGCTTCCACCTGAGGAAGATCATCAGCCCACAGACGGGGGATATGAGCGCAACTGTGGCCACCACCACCACCACTGTGGCCCCTAGGCTCAGGGGTGACATTGCTGAGTTCTGCTGGCCCTCTGTCTTCTCCAAGTCACCTGTGGAAAGTGCAGAGGTGAAGTCCTTGGGGCTCTGCATGGTAGTGCTGGGAGCTGTGGAGACATGAGAGGTCAGCAGATCCTCCCTGGAGAAGGGAAGGGTTTGGGCATCTTGTCTCACTGAGGAAATACTGGAAGGGAGAGCAACTCTCAAAAGCTCTTACACCCAGAGGGGACCCAGCTGAAAACTTGGCAACCACAGTAGCGAGTTCAGTGCTGACTCTCCACTTGCCTGCTATGTCCCCAATCAGCCATGTCATCACTCACACAGAGGGATGCCCGAGTCACAGGCATAAAAGAAATCTTTCGTTGCTTGTGAGTGCTGGTGGAGACAGGGTGTCATGTAGCCCAGGCTGGCCTTGAAATTGCCAGGTAGCTAAAATGAGCTTGCCTAGCATGCATGAGGCCCTGGTACAACTCCAGTCCTACTAAAAGCAAAGCCAAATCAATGCCCATGGTAAGTGTGACTGAAGCAAAGCAAAGTATATCTGCCTTAAGATGATCTTTACACCAAGCTCCTTGTTAATGATCTCAGAGGCAAGGAGGACTTAAGAAAGGAGGAGAGGAGACTGAGAATCAGATGAGTCATAAAAGACCACTTAAGTTTTCTGTAGAAGGCACAGGGAATGCAAATACAAGGCTGTCTCCCCAGTTCTCCTTAGGGTGCTCTGAACCAGTATAAGGGTTCAGGCCTGGAGTGGGAGGGCAGGTGTGTCCATCCTAGCAGAAAGATCTGTTTTTACTGACATTACTGAGAATTGTCAGTACAATTCCTGATTATTAGCTTTATTTTTTGATTATTAATTTTCTAACAGTTTTTTATTATTTAATAGAAATTCATGGACTTACTTGTGTGCATACCCATGTGCAGCCAGAGGTCATCTCAGGCGCTATCTACTTTGATCTACTGGCCTGCAGCTCACCAAGGAGGCTCAGCTGGCCAGGGAGCCCCAGGGACCTGCTTGTCTCTGTCTGCCCAGCGCTGGAATTACTAGCATGCAGCAAGCACCAGCTTTTCTTCCATCTACATCTATCTGTGTGTATGAATGTGTGTCTGTGGCTGGTGAGCATGTGTGTGAGTGCACGTGAATGTATTTGCATGTAAAGGCCCAAGAGTGACATTGGGAATCATTCTCAAGTCCTCTACTCTCTTATTATTGTGAGCCTGAGTCTCGTTAAATCCAGAGCCTGCCAACAGGGTTAGGCTGGCAGCCAGCTTGCTCTGGGCGTTCCCAGGCTCTGCCTTCAGGAGCTGGAATGACAGGTGGGCTACCGTGAGCACCGGCATGTGATGTGGATCTGGGGATGTAAACTGTCTTTTGTGTTATATGGCAAGCACTTTAACCACTGAGCCCTCTCCCCAGCTCACACCCAGCTTTTCCATCTCTTAAAAAAACTGGGAATCTGGAGAGATGGCTCAGGGGTTAAAACTTTGCCTTGCAAGCAGAAGAACTTGAATTTAGATCCTGGATCTCACATGAAAGCTGCCAGGTAGAAATGGCATTGGCCTGGGAGGCAGAACCTGGCAAAACCCAGAACAAAGGAAGAAGGAGGTAGAAGCAATTCAGGATGACTCGAAGTAACCCTTGGTCCTTCATATGGACACACAGTGCCCTCTGATGCGCGCACACACACACACACACACACACACACACACACACACACACAGAGAGAGAGAGAAGAAAAATTATAACAGAGCCACTTGTACACCCATGTCCCTTGTCACTCTGCTCACAATAGTAAAGAAGTGAAATTAGCCTAGATGTTCAAAGGTAGACAAATGGATAATGAAAATGTAATACATACACACCATGAAATACTCAGCTGTCAAGAAAAGTTAGTAATATGCTGGTAAATGACTGGAATTAGAAGAAATTATACAGAGTGAGGTATCCCAGACTCAGGAAGACAGATGCCACATAGTCTTCCTTGTAAATGGATGCTAACATTAAGCCTTCAGAAGGAAGGGAGAGAAATGGCATTTTTTACCTCCAAGAAAGGCTGTGTTCATCTTAGATCTTGCTTCCTTATGTCATCACATTTCTGTTATGGAAGAAAGGAAAGAAGGAAGGAGGGAGGGAAAGAGGGAGGAAGTGAGGGAGGGAGGGAGGGAGGAAGGAAAGAAGAAAAAGAAAAAAAGAAGGAAGGAAGGAAGGAAAGAAGAAGGGAGGGAGGGAGGAAGAAGGGTAGGAGGGAGGGAGGTAGGGAGGGGAAGGAGGAAGGAAGAGAAAGTAAGAAAGGAAGGAAAGAATGAAGGAAGGAAGAAAGGAAGGGAAAGAAAGAAAAAGTTAGAGAAAATAGAAAGAAAAAAGAAAGAAAAGTAAGAAAGAAAGAAAGAAAGAAAAAAAGAAAGAAAAAAGGAAAGAAAAAAGAAAGAAAGAAAGGAAAGAAAGAAAAAAAAAAAGAAAGAAAAGAAAGAAAAGAGAAGAAAGCGAAAAAAGAAAGAAAAGAAAGAAAAGACAAGAAAGAAAGAAAGAAAGAAAAGAAAAGAAAAGAAAGAAGAAAAGAAAAAAAAGGAAGAAAGGAAAAGAAAAAGAAAAAAAAGAAGAAAGAAAAAGAAAAAGAAAGAAAGAAAGAAAGAAAGAAAGAACAAGAGAGAGAGACAGAGAGAGAGAGACAGAGAGAGAGAGAGAGAGACTGCTTTTCTGGCTTTAGTTGTTTCCCGGTCCTTGGTTGTCTGGTTGAATTTGAAAATATCAAAACCACTAAATTATTCATTTTTTGAATCCTCAAAGTGTGTGCAAATGTATAAAATCTTAGATAGCAAAATGTACAGCAAAGTATTCATATGCATGTTAAACACATAAGAGAAAAATGTGTGTATTATCGATATGAATACATCTAAGCAATGACTGGCTGTGAGTTAAAGGAGGTTTAACAGTTAAAATGGCAGACTTATTCCTAAGTGAATTCCAGTTAATGTCCATTTCATGTAAACATAGCCCTGAGTGCTTCCTATCCTTATTGAAATATTAATTTCTGTGAGGCTCATTGTAATCGAATTACATTATTGAAATATTAATTTCAATAATGTAATTCGATTACAATGAGCCTCACAGAATCATTTCCTATGGCAGTGACCCTTGTTCTGTTCCTGTGAGTCAACAGAGCCTGGGGTAGGAAGTACTTTCTTATTCCTCATTGTGAGCTGGGACCAGGATGTGGGAGGTGGAATTATCTACCGCCTGCTCTTCTACTGGGCACAATTCAGGGGAAATGTAGTGAGAACCACATCCTTCCTGCCAACTTTCAGATGAATGCTGGCATGAACATGAAGTTTGTGTCTTTATCTCTCAACTTGAATACAAGGATATGGAGCAACTAAGTAAAAAACTAACTAGTCTCTGGATGCTCCAGATAATTGAAGCCATAGGAGTATTGTTGAAGTCATTTTAATGATGGTTTCCTTTAACACTGAGTTTCCCTTTCATTTTACTTCGATCAATTTAACATGAAATCATTATGGGATATAGTGTGATAATATGTACACAATTCATAATGACCAGATCTGTATAACTCCTATTTCCCTTTCCTCAAACATTTATCATTTCTCCATGTTAGAAAACTCTGAATTCTTGTCTTTTAATTCTTTGTAAAACACATAATAAATTGCTGTGAACTATCTTCACCCTACTGTGGGCAGCATATACAAATTTATTCTTCCAGCCAAGTTGCATTTGGTACCAATTACACAACCTGTTTCTAGTTTACCCTATTTTAATCCTTGGTGACTCTGGTGAAACTGAGAATACAGAGACCAAACAAATCCAGACTCAATTTTTCCTATTTACAGCACACAACACTTCTAATGTGCAGAGCTGTCCCTTATACTAGGGTGTCAGTCCTGTAGGACACTGGTTGTGTATCAAAGAATTCAACTGCAGCATTGTGTAACTATGAATAGCATTAGATGCCACCATTGGGGGCTCAGATTCAAGTCCACTCCTTTCCCATCACTGCTACAGTTGTGAGTTCTAGGTCATTTAACCTATGCTTCTGACCAACTAGCTATATACCAAGGTTCACACAGCACCTTAATTGAGTTCAATTAATTTGCTCACAGAAATGCTTATTTATTGGCTTATTATACGAACAAGTATAAAGGACACAAGAAGAGATGGGTATGACAAGGCATGGAGGGCAAGGCTCACAGCTTCTTTTCCTGGCACGCCCTTTCCCAGCCACTGACCTCTGGGATCCTGCATGGTTCAGCTTTCAGCCACCACTCTCTCAACTCTGCCTTCTGGGGTTGCATGGGACACCCCATTGTATGATTGAAATATGTACAGCATGCAGAAAGATAAATGGTCAAGAGTGTGATCTAATGTTAACATTAGACTATTGAAAATGGTCTTGGCCTCATTGTGCAACACGTCTTTATTCTAGGTATGAGATAAAGGGTCCTTTCAAAATGGAGGGTTTGTGAACTACTAACAGATAAGAAATATTAGAGGATGCCTTTATGTCCTGATCAAAGAAAGGTAAAGAAAGAAAATATTTTGAGTTTCTATGTCCTATTCAGGGGAAGGAAAATTCTAGTTTGAAAGAAAGAAGAAAGAAAAAAGAAAAAAGAAAGAAAAAAGAAAGAAAAAGAAAGAGAAAGAAAGAAAGAAAGAAAGAAAGAAAGAAAGAAAGAAAGAAAAGAAAGAAGAGAAGAAAAAGAAAAGGAAAGAGAGAAAGAAAGAAAGAAGAAAGAAAGAAGAAAGAAAGAAAGAAAGAAAAAAGAAAGAAAGAAGAAAGAAAAGAAGAGAAAAGAAGAGAAAGAAAGAAAGACAAAGAAGAAAGAAAGAAAGAAAGAAAGCAAGAAAGAACGAAAGAAGAAAAAAAGAAAGAAAGAAAGAAAGAACGAAGAAAAGAGAAAGAAAGAAAAGAAGAAAGGAAGGAAGGAAGGAAGGAAGAAAGAAAGGAAGGAAAGAGAGAAAGAAAGGAGAGAAAAAGAAAAGAGAGAGAAAGAAAAAGACAGAGAGAAAAGAAGAAAAAGAACAGAGAAAAGAAAGAAAAAGAAAGAGGGAGAGAAAAAGAGAGACAAAAGAAGAAAGAAAAGCAAAAAGAGTTTTAGAGAAAGTCAGTACATGAGACTTTGCTTTGTGGGTATGATATGATTCCAGTCTGTGGCTTAACATTCTAGACACTAAGGAAATAGAAAAAGTTATAGGAATTAGCAACCAGAAACCAAACAAGACAAAACAAGGACACATCATGAAATCTTATTTCCTTTATACTTCTGTGAAATCTACTTTTAAACTTCCTTATCCAAGTGTTCAACTTATTTAACACAAAGCCCTCCAGTTTTTTCCATGCTACCACAAATGAAAGGATTTCTTCCTTTCTATGGCTGAAAGTATTCTATGACTGAACAGTACTCCACTGTGCATACCACATTTCCTTTATCCATTCAGGTGTTAACCTTAGTTGATTCCACAATTTGATATCTAACCCTCTTTTTCAAACTATCATTAGAGTGAATATGGAAATGAGAGAATTTTACCTCAGGATATTTCCAACATAATTTTAAATATTCCATAAAAATGTATAGAAAAAAAGACTTTAGCAACTTGATCTTATGAAATAATGCATCTATAAATACAAGTTAGATGTTCTTATAACCACATAACATGTCAAATCAAATTAAGTTAAATGAGACTAATTTAAGACTACTATGTCTTAAATTGTGTGACTCAAAATTCTCTTCAGTAAATAGTTTAAAAATATTTCATCTGTAAAGTGTACTCACTTGTCTTTTTATTGAAATTATAGGTACTTCAATTTAACAGAGACCAGGACTTCAAATTTAGTCCTGAAAGTGAAAAGAAGAGGAAGATGGTATTTATGTTTTAATTTTCATTTCATAATGAGATAACTTTTGGACAAATGTGTTTTAGAAGTTAATTTAAGTAACTCTTTTAAAGAAACATTAAAGTTATGGAATTTTTTTTCTCAGAATACAAAGTTCTACCTTTTTCCATTCATACAATTTGTTTTTCACACTGACGAGTGGCCGTGTGTGTAGATGTATGTGCCTGAATGCACTTTAGTGTGTGTGCCTGTGGAGGTCCAAGAGTGCTTTTGGGAATCATCCTCAAATGCTCTTCTACCTTATGGTTGTAAGCTTGGATTTCTAATTAAACTCAGTATGGCTGGCCAGCTTGCCCTGAGGATTCCCAGACTCTGCCTTCCAGGGCTAGAACTACAAGGGAGCCACACACTGGCTTGGCATCCCAACCCCACAAAGTTATACTTTTTAACTTGCATTTCTTTCTCATCTCTACTGTGCTTCAAACTAGTTCTCGTCTACCTTTGCAGGCTAAGTATAAAGAAAAGGATGCCTTCATTAACATTTTAAGTTTTATATTGATAACATTAAATAAAACATTTTTATCAATTTTAACTAAATTGTTTTCAGCTTTTGCTTACAATACACCAAATACCATAATGTAGCTATAGGTTTGGCCATATTTTTGTGACTTTTGTTTAACATATTTTTTCTGCTCTTGTCCCCTTTGAAGGTGGGGGATATACCCTCAGATTTCCAGACTCTTGCTGCAGAAATCCTCAAGTCTGGAAGTCTGTACACACTGAAAATTGCCAATAGGATATATGGAGAGAAAACATATCCATTTCACAATGTAAGTGAAGTGTCTTTACTTAACTAATGGGAAAAGAAGAGACAGGTAAAGCAATCAATAAAGCATACATTTCTGTAAGAACGTCCATGGGAAAATCTTAATGTAGTCAATACTTTCTGGTAAGCAATAATAGACCATTAAGTGCTGAAGGATATAGATATCAGGTCTCACTTGGGTCTAGTGATCACTGGGGAGCAAAGGATGTTGCTATTGATCTTCAGACCTGTACCCTGTTTGGAGTCTTGCAACTGGTGATCGCTCTTGGAAACAAAGCTGATTTTACTTTTTCAAAAGTATCTGTCTGTCTGTCTGTCTCTAGATCTACCTATCTATCGATCAATCTACTTACCTACCTTTATAGTAGAGGACAATAGGAGTATATATACTTGTGAAGGCCCAAGGCTAACTTTGAAGATCCTCATGGAGTTCTCTACCTCCCATTTGCTTTTCTCTAGGATTTCCCAGGTTCTACTTTCTAGGGCTGGAAGTGCAGAGGCTGCTATGATTTTCACCCAGTGTTTTCACATTAGGATTTAGACATATAGGAGACATGAAGGTGAGACGATGCCTGCTTCTTCCCTTTGCGAACGTTTGGAATTCCACCCATGAAAACCATGGTGACCTGGTCCTATCAAGACTTCAAGTGCTCTTCACAGTTTTTCACCATCTTTAAGTCACTTCTCTGAAACAGTTAACCCTCTACTCTTCTTCCAATCCTGCTGTCAAATAAGCAAAGGAGCATCTCACTTGTCTAGGAGAATGAACTATGTTCCCAAAACTGTTGTCCCTGTAGCAGTGTCATGGTTTGAAATGTGTCCCCCACAGTCTCATGTGATTAATAAGGTCATGGTACCCTCAGGAGGTAGAACCTTGCTGGAGGAAGGAAATCACAGGGGGTGGGGTCTTGAGATGGATAAGTCCCACCATACTTCAGAGACAGACCTGCTTTGGCAATGGGCAGTCATGTAGCTCTCAGCCACCAAGTTGTCTGCAGTGATCTAGGCCCATTCCAGCTTCTGCCACCAAGCCATGCTGCTTCCACCATGAAAGACTGTATCCACCCTCTGGAGCTGTAAGCTTAAGAAATTTCTTTTTCCCTTAAGTTTCTTGGCTTTGGGTGTTCTCGCACAGCAACAGAAAAGAGTAGCTAGTACAAGCAGTGATCTCAACTACAGCCATTCATGGAGATAACAAGTGAAAGGATATCAAAACACTGCAGGAGGAGACCCGCTTCTCTTGCGGAATGCCTGTTGAGAGTTTTGCCTTCAAGGTCACTTTCCATGGCAGAATGAAATGGTTTTCTTCAGGGTCCCTTCGAGTTCCTGAGGCTTTTAGAGTCCACAGATGGCTGACCCACCTGCAGACTTCACTTTGGTTCCAAGCTTGCCACAGAAAGCTAAGCTCACCATTTAATACCACTGTGCACTGGCATCATACCTGTGATTTTCAGAGTCTTTTCTTACCACTCTCAGATACAGGCATGACTAGCAACAGACAAGAAGAGGATATGGGAGATCCGGAGCTTTGAGTTACTAATCTTTCCTCCAAATGAAGTTTTCTAAATTTTTTATTATTATTTTATATTTCCATCTATACAATAAAGGAAAAGTAACTTTGACATGTATTCTAGCAGGTATCCTTTAAAATATAATAAGTTAAGATCCAATGTAGTCATTGGTGACAGGCTCAGTACATATTTTTAGATTTTTAAACAATTGCAAAGAATTGCTATTTTAATTTTATACTTGTAAAAGAAATATATATATAATTTCTTAGAAAGATATTCCAGATACATGTGTAGAGTTTTATATTGCTAGTTTGTTTGAAGAGAATGTTTACAAGTTTACCAAACCAGGAATGAAAGAAGAGAAATGAAGGGGTAGGAATTTCAAATATCCATCCCTCTCTTTTTCTTAAATAATATAAATAGGCTTGGTTTATCAGTTTTGAGCCAACTTCACAAAAATGGGATTTGACTTTTGTCTTTTAGAAATATTTGGAAGACATGAAGACATATTTTGATGCAGAACCACAGTCTGTTAACTTTGTGGAAACTTCAAATCAGGTCAGGAAGGAGATCAACTCTTGGGTTGAGCACCGGACTGAGGGTAAGCTGTCAACAAGAGGCTTGGGCTGGGTTTCTTGTAAACATCATCTTATTGATTTAAAATCGTACCAAGTGAGCTGTGTATTTCTTGAATGGAGTTGTAGGCACAGCCTGAATATTCATAACATTTATATTTCTGTTTATGTGTAAGAAGTTCTGGATTCTCAGCTCTTCAGTAGGACTTATCTAGAATGTAGATGTGAAACAATTTATGGAGAGAGGAAACTAGTCATAGCCCAACAATTCCTAAGAGGAGTCCAAGATGAGAGAAAGAAAAGGGCAGAAAGAAACTTGAAATACTCTTGAATCTGTAATTTTAAAGAAAAACAGTCACTAATTAATAACAAGAATGTGACAACGCATATGCTCTGTGGTCTTGAGCACCATTAAAAATAAGATCACGTGTTAGAATTTAAGCTGAATCATTTATTCCATCATTGTGGAAGCCTAATGTCAAAAAGCTAGCTGTCTGTGAGGTATTTCTCCCTAGCTTTTAGTGGTTTTCAGTAACTCACAGCATTCCTTGCCTTGTTCATTCCAGTCTTGCCTGTGTTAGCACATGAACGTTTTGCTTTTATGTCTTTTTTGAGTCTCTGTGTGTTCTTTCTATATCTTTTTTCTCTGAAGAACACCATCATTGGCTGTCATAGCCCAATTATGGCAAGATCTTAGCTTGTTTTTTTTTTTAAATCTGTGATGACTCTTTCCAAATAAAGCCATGTGGTATTGGATACTGCTATTCTTTTTCAAAATTGTCAGGGTCATGAAATGCAATGAATGAGTAGGGGGCTGTTCAGAATGAAAGATCTATAAAGAAATTGCAGCATAAGAAATGTAATTTGGGATCCTGGATTGATTTCTGTCTCAACTGATGAAATTTGAAATAACTTGTTGGCAGTATTTTATTGAAATTGAACCTTGGCAGACATAGGTACTGTTATCTAACAATATTTTAGCAAACTGGTAATGGTGGCACTCTTTTGTGTTCTATTGCTAAGAAGTGGAGGTAGGGGGGAGTTTGAGCGAGGGCTACAAACTGAGTTCCCAACTAGTCTTGGGGTACACAGAAAGATCTTTTCTCAACAACAAAGGGAACAAAGTGTGATCATTCAATATTTAAATCATCATCATTGTAACAAATATGATATATCACCATGATGCAACTACACCTTATACTTATTAGTTATTTATTGCTAGAAGGAAAAATGTTTTTTTTTCCTGACTTGGGCTGCCCAGTGTACACAGAGGGGCAAGACTTCACAGCTGGAAGAACTTTCAGTTTTATTTTTTAGCTATGTCTCCTTACCAGATTACATCTTGATAAAAGTTTCCTGTGTTTTTGTTTGATATAACTAAAAATCTCATTTATTTTTTTCTGCTTCAATGCATTAATTAGCATTTTGAGAAAGATATTAAATGATGATTATTCAAAAGAACTGTGGATTCTACTACATTTTCTGTCACTATGATTGTGGAATGATGTTACTGACCAGACAGCGCATTATTTTTCTGTATTTCTCTTTTTCCTCGTAGTTGTGCTAGGGAAAGATATACCAGTTATTTGGACATTGTCCTGTTTCTGGAATATTGGAAACTAGAACTTCCAAAGAAAATTTTATGATTCCAGAACAACAGAGGTCTAGTTGTGTAATTAAAGTGCAGTATTTTCCACTGGTCATTTGAAACCTGTTCTTCTGCTCTTGTAGGTAAAATTCCAAATCTCCTTCCTGATGATTCTGTGAACTCCATGACCAGGATGGTTCTGGTGAACGCCCTTTACTTTAAGGGAACCTGGGAACATCAGTTCTTGGTGCAAAACACCACAGAAAGGCCTTTCAGAATAAGCAAGGTAGGAACTAGCTACGTCATTTTGAATTTTCACTTGACATGGGAAAAACAGAGCCTGTATCAACTTCATTTGGCTTTCTGATTATATTTTCCTATAATGTGGACTTTATCAGGGAAGGGCAAGCTGTCCTGGGAATTCCTTGTTCTCTACAATTGCCACTTTCATTGTTCTTCCTCTGAATACTGATGACCCACATATCCTATCACTTAGTCCTGCTTAGGTACATGTGAGTTAGGTAGTGTAGTGTCTAATGGTTCTCCTGGTTGAGAAATAAGGACAGACAAGGAACTGGAGGTATGCCTGAGTTAGACACAGTTGGAACCAAGAACAAAGATAATCATCCTCAAGTTCTCTGTTTCCTACTAAACCAGTTCCAGCAAAATGGCCAATGAAAGCAATGCTAGTTAGTCAGTTTTGTGGTAAAGTGCATCGGCATCAGACAGACAATTCGAAGGCAGAAAGAATTATTTTTAGTTCTTGGCCCGTTCATTTTAGATCTATAGTGATACAGAACATCATGACAAAATGAACAGCTGATCAAAAATTTCCAAAATAAGGAGATTAGCCTAATAGGACTTTGCATGACCTGCGCTATGTCCAACACATTAGTGACCCCACAAAGTCTAGCATGGACTAAAGGCACTAGGATCCTTGGAGGCTAGGGACTGACAGTCACAGCAGTGTTCCTAAGCTTAAGGGGAACACAGGAAAGGGTTCTGGGAAATGCCGCTGGGTCCTTGCACCTCATGGGAGAGGAAGACCCAGAGGAGAGTTTGGCATGCACAGTATAGGATGCTCCGGGCATTGGGGGGGGGGAGGCACTGGGGGATGGGGAAGAAGGGGAGAGGGAAGGGGGGAGCAGGGGGCCGGGGGGAGGCGGAGGGAGGGAGGGGACCAATGTACCTGTTAAATTTGTATGAGCGGAAATAACAATAAAAATGAGATTAGGAGAGAGAGAGAGAGAGTGTGTGTGTGTGTGTGTGTGTGTGTGTGTGTGTGTGTAGAACCACGGACGAATTCGGGAACCACCATGGACGCCTCCACCTCCTCCTTGTTTACTCTGCCCGGGGATTCACAGGCTCCGCCCTACCAGGACCAGAAGCTCAGGCCGCCCCCGCATCTGCCTGGCATCTATACGTGGGGTCTGGGATCCGAACTCAGGACCTTCTGTCTGCAAGGCAGAGGCTTAACCCCTGAGCCACCTCTCTAGCCCCACTCATAATAATCTTACCAACATTTCCTTTGCAAAATTCCCTGAGCCTAAGGGAGGGAGATTGGTTGGCCTGATTTGGGTTGAGTGTTTTAGGGTTGTTGATACTCTGCACTCTGGTTGAATGTTTTCTATGTCACTGCTGCTGCTTTTTGGGTGTTGAGATCTTTTCTTATCTAAAGATATAACAAGGAGGTGTTTAGATGGAGGTTTACTGTCAGGTATTTTTAGTTAAAATTGAGACATGTGATTCTGTCTAGTGTCATTTTTCTCCCCTTCCAATGTTTTTTAAATTGGTTTACATTACTGGGCAGTGTGTTTTCTAGGAGGGGGGTTAAAGGGCTAGTAAGCAGGTGGTTGGTAACCTGGAGGTCAAACCCCACTTATTACTATGTCCTATTCCTAGTCTTCCATCCTTTAAGACTTTTCTCACATAAAATCCTTGTATACCTGTTTGCCCAATTTCTTTTGTATCTGTTCTTTTGGGATCTTCTTTCACATTCTTGGCTTGTGTTCCTTTGTGTTTGTGGGTGTTACAAGTGTTTCTGTTTTATTACTTCAAATGAAGCAATGACCCCTTTGGAGGTCAATTTGGAGGTTCCTAAAAGTTAAAAAAAAGTTAAAAATTAAAATACCATCCCACCCAGATATACTCCTGAAGGACACTGTATCCAGCAGCAGACTCATGGGTACAGTCATGTTTATAACAGCTCTGTTCACAACAGTAAAGAAATGGAACCATCCCAGATGCCGAACAGTTGATGAATAGTTAATAAAAATTTCATACATATATATCATGGAATACTGTTAGGAAAATAAGCTAATGAAATTTTCCAGTAAATGATAGAGCTGGAATTATACTGTGTGAAACATCTCAGATGCAGAAAGACAGATGCCATATGTTCCCCCTTAATAAGTGAATGACATATGTATTTTGCTAATATTTTCTCCTAGCTTATTGCTTGCTTTCTGTTCTCATAGTATATTTAAGATTTTTGGATATCAAAATTCTCCTTCAGATTCTCAGATATTTGCATATTAAATATGCCTTAGTCAGTTTCTGATCGTTGGCTTTTCTAAGTTCTTGTTACATGGTATATTTTCCTAAGTGACTGATAGAATCCACCTTGCTGTGACATATCAAGTTGCCCTATAGCCTTAAAGATAGAAAAATCTAGAAAACCACATTTGGTAATCACTATAGGATCACTAATTTTCTAATGTCTCAGACAACTGAAAGCAATGATGACCGAAAATCAAGGATCTGGGCAAGTACTCTTCCATCACTTTTCTGCCTACTTTTCTCTATAGACGACAAGCAAACCAGTACAGATGATGTCCATGAAACAGCAACTTCAGATTTTCCAAATTGAGGAGCCACAAGTCATTGGCATTCAACTCTACTATCAGGGCCGTGATCTTAGCCTGATTATACTGCTTCCAGAAGAAGTGGGTGGACTGAAGCAGGTAGACAATTCAGCTCATTGACATATGGATGGGCCCTATGCTTCATAAGGAAAACCCCACGTCTTAATTTCTGTACAAAAAGGCAATCAATTAGCCTGCTTGGGTTTTTGTGATGTTGCCTTCCATTATCATTCATACTTTACAAAATTCTATAAAGTTAATAATGCTATTCCTCAGAATTGCTAAGTAATTTATAGATATTGCAAACAACCATGTATACAGAAGACAAGGTATTCTTGGCCACTTATAAAGCTGTGGTCACTAGATACTTTTAGTTAACTTCAACTGTCTCATTCTCGTAGAACTGACATAACTCAAGATGAATTCCTTTATTATTGGTGGAGCAGATTGCCCATAAGACTTTCTGTATGGTTAAACAGGCATTTCAGGATGGAGCTACAACCGGCCAAAATTAATGTTTTTTTTAATCATTAGCATTTGTATATGTGTTTGTGTGCAAATATATTTATACACATTGCTTGTATATATTTATATAAATTCAGTGAGTATATCACCTATTTTATTTTCTACATTATTATCAAGTTGTCAACCTTCATGAGAAAAAGTCTATCCCGATTCTGTCTTCATGTATTATTTAAACTGTTCATCAGACAGAATTCTATTAAGCTTGGCCAGACTGTGCTTCTGAGCAATTATATATTTAAACGGAACATTAGCTTCTCATGCAATAGATGGCCTGTCTTTGTTTGCCCAAAGCCTAATATTTCATGTGTCCCAGATTCTTAACCCTGGTAAGTTTCCATGGCCCCACTAAGTGTGCAGAAAAGATTTTTAAATTGCTTTATTAAATTTGTGAAGTTGTTGATGATGATAAAAACAGAACCAGTGTAGATTAACAACCAATATGGCCACAGCTTAAGAAATGGCTTTTTAACTGAGAACACAGCATCCTAAACTGATAATATTATCATATTATTAATATATATCAGTCACAAGGATGCCGCCAACATCCTTTTAGAAAACTCTCACAGGAGCAAGTAAGTGCTTTACAAACATGCCATTCTAAAAACATCTGTGTATATCTATAACATGTATGTTACAAACAAAAATTTCAAAATATAAAGCAGCACAAAACACCTTATACTTGCTTTAACAGCAACTCGCATAAAATTTGGAGGTTTTTCCATCCTTTTCATTCTTTCTTGACATAGTTTACAGTATTGTGATGATAAAGTATAGAAGTTTTATTTTATCCCAGATTTTGTTTACAAAGAATATTCTCCAACATTGTGGACTGTATTAGTCAGGAACTAAATGCCTGACAGAAAGATTTGATTTATTCTTATTTTAAAGATTTCATCCTGATAAAACACAGTGTCCCAACAGTTCATATGGTGGACAGGAAGTAGGGTGGAATTGAATCTGAAGGGGGAGAGAGCAAGATCTGACCCCCGAGGATGTCTTTCCACTGTTCCACTTCATTCTGCCTTCTCCCAATAGTCTATTTGAAACCCATCAATGGAGGGAACTGTTTATTAAGTTGTTACTTGCATCATCTAATTCTCTAGAGGAATTCTTCTGATAAAATCAGAGATTTGTTTCATTGATATCTCAGGAGTTTTCAATCCAATCAAGTTGACAGTGCACATTAATAATTACACAACCTAATATGCTCTCATGTAAAAAACATAAACGCTTGCTTTTATTTTTATATTGTAGTATAATTGATGTCTCTCATATTATGGTAGAAATGAAGGAAACAAAAGATCTATAGGCCAAGAGGTTGAAGGTTCTCATCACTGTTCAGTGGGTTTCCACACTGTGTGCTTCGTTACGTTCAGTAAGGGGACTGGTCATAATTACCTCTGCTAATGTTTTTCTTTCTCCCTTTCTGATTCTTCCTGGGTCTCAACCCTCAGTTGGAGAAGGCCATCACCTATGAGAAGCTGAATGAGTGGACCAGTGCAGACATGATGGATGTGTATGAAGTGCAGCTCCACCTGCCCAAGTTCAAGCTAGAGGAGAGTTACGATCTCAAGGCAACCTTGAGAAGCATGGGGATGAACGATGCCTTCAGTCAGGGCCAAGCTGATTTCTCAGGCATGTCTTTGCAGAGGAACCTGTTTCTGTCCAATGTTTTCCACAAGGCATTTGTGGAAATAAATGAAGAAGGAACAGAGGCTTCTGCTGGAACTGCCAGTGAGGTTAGATACCGAACAAAGGTCCCTTCTTTGGAACTCAACGTTGACCACCCATTCCTTTTCTTTATCAGGCACAACAAAACTAATAGCATTCTCTTCTATGGAAGGTTCTGCTCCCCTTAAGCTTAAGATGCAAAGTCATCTTACAGATGAGAAGTGCACCATAATATGTATAAGCAAATTTGTCGCATAATAAGTCAGTAGGCTAAACATGTTTCATTTTTGAATACTAGTAAATAAATCTTAAAATGAAGCATCCTGGTGATCCTATTATCCCAGTTCTAGAGAGCTTGACAGCTTTTTTTTTTTTTTTTTTTTTTTTGGTCACATGAACACCATTTTGTCTTAACATGACATATATTTATGCAAAAATATTGTTATTCACTTAAATGTTGTACAGTTCTTGAGCACCTGATCATCACTATTACTGCTTATATTGTACATTCGTTGATTAGTATACAGAAAACTTCATAAATTTAATATGACACTGATAAGAAATTCATCAATATCATTTAATAATACATACAAATGAATTCTTCTACCTAAAAATACCTACATTAACATTCATGGAAAAATTAATTAATAATGTATTTTAGTTAGTAGGAAACTATCTGCTTTTTTTGGTTTTTTCAAATACACAATGACAAATAGCATTAAGGAAAACTATGTTAGGGCCTTATGGAAATTCTATATAATACCTTCGCAATTATTTTGCTAATCTAAAATTACTTCAAAATAAAAATGTGATTAAAAGTAATTGTGTAAAAAGTTTGCCTCACATCTTCTGCAAAAATTCTTCTGGGGTAGTACAGTAAATTTATTATTTATGTAAGCATATCTGGTAAAATGATTAATTGAATTAATCTAAATTATCCAGCTCATTGTCTGCATTTTTAAGTTTCTATTTGGTACGAAGAATGAAATACAGGGCTTCATATATGCTATGTAAACATATTACCTCCAATTTACATCATCAGCCCTACTTTTTTTTATACTATACTACTTTCTAACACACAACTTTTTGGCAGTTTCATTAGTCACTATGCAAATTTTATAACCTAATTTTTGTCACCCTAGTTTGCTTTTGCTCTGTGTATCTAGAAATACATGAAATGAAAGAAAATCTGACATGGATAGCAGATACATTAATAAAACAAAACGTCTGTGCAAATCAAATCTTAGTTTTCTGGTAGATTATTAAAGAATTATTCAATGCTGTGTCATTAAGATAAAAATTATAATATATATGACATGCATGCATATTATGTCACATGTTATTTACTATATCTTACATTTAATGACAGTAAGAGAAATCTCTTGAGTTTGTTTTCTAGTAAATTTAAGTACTTAAGTGTGCTATGTGTCACTGTGATCTCTAAAAAGACTCGTGTAATAAGTTAATAAAACCTCATTAAAGAAACCAGTGTAGTTATTTTAGGATCTGACAATCAGAAAATAGTAAATGCAATATATTGTAAAAAAAAAGAGAAACGGTTGATCTGCAAAAAGATTCACTGAGGTAGTGAAACACTTTGTCAACAAAGAAGGGCCTAGTCCCAGCTCCATGACATGATGGTGCTGTCCAGTGGTAGGGAAGACAGACTAAAAGTAGAGTTAGCACAAGATGATTGCAAATATATGAGAAGTGTGTGCGTCCCCTGCAGAGAAACTGAATTTGAATCTCACCAAATTAAGTCAACAAAACCAAATTTGTTTGAAAATGCCATAATGAAACCCAATGCTATGTATGCCAATTAAAAAAAAAAAAAAAATTCAGTGAATCAACAAAACCTTTGCAAGGCTTGAAGAAGCCTGGGCTTAGGGCGCCCCCTGGTGTCAATAAGGAAGCACTGAGTCTGAGTTAAGAGAATCTCATCTTTTTTTTTTCTTTGAATGACTTTTTTTGTATGAGTACCTTTTAAAAATTATTCTTTTATTGTTTTATATATGAATACAGTTAATTACAATAGTTTCACACCTTAAGATACTTATTGCGCTTGTACAGATAAGCATAGACTGAAAGTGATCTCAAAGAAAGAATCTTTATTCTACACAAAAAGAGGAGGTAGAGCTTTGCTGAAGGGAGGCATGTGACAAGAGCAGGCCTTGAAGTTTGGTGGCCTGACCTGCTTCCTCCTGTGCCCTTGCTCTCTGCCTGACCCGAACCAGCTTCCTACTTTGACCTTTAGCCACGCTTTCTGCTACTCTATCCTCCCTGGAACCCTAAATTAACAAATCTCCTTTTCTCCCTTAAGTTGTATATGATTGTAGTCTCACAGCAACATAAAAAAGAATAAGTCCACCAGGCACCAAAGAAAGAAAAGATACATCATTCCCTGATCATAAGACCTCCCACTCCCCAAAGCGAACAGCAAAAGTTTGTAAAATTGACTTGGACTTCGTTGGGATTAGAATCCTAAATGTAGTCATAAATAAAATCCTGCACAAATGAGTTCTGCCTAGGCAATGGAAAATGCTTTGCTTGAAATTAAAATATGCACCCTTGCTCATTTTGGAAAACACTATAAGATAGTCTAGGGTGCTTAAGGTAGGTGAGAACTCAGGTAACTAAAGATCGGAGTGAAAGCCAGAAAGCTGGGCTTCAGCACTTTGGTGAATATGCTAATGCCAGGTGTGATGTGGTATGGGTCTGAATGTTCTGTGGGAAGGTACTTGGGCAGATCTGGTGGGCTGTCAGTGATCTTGAGTGACATTGTGAATTCTCACAGGTCAGATGTGACAGAGTAAGCAGTTATTTCATAAGCTTACTACCGATGGATTGTTGAAACATCAAAGCTAATATTCCACATTCAAAAAAAGACAAAACTATTGAACTAGGAAATATCAATGGCTACCAAAGGTCTGAGTGAGAAGGGAGGGATGCACAGATGTAGCAGGATTTTCAGAATCAATACTCTCTTTAATACTTTAATGGTTTTACTTGAGCGAGAAGAATGGTGAGAACCCTCAATTTGCCATGGTACATGGGTGAAGGTCAGAAAACAACTATTGGGATCAGTTTCCTCCTTCCCTTATGTGGGCTTCCTGGAATCAAACTCTGGTCATCATGTCTATACGTAGGCGCCTTACTCACTGAGTTATTTCACTGGTCCACGCAATTCTCTTTGTAATGGTTGGGTGGATGACGTCATTAAGCACTGTCCCCACAAAAGACCCACAGAAGATACACCATCTAAATTGAGCATTATTGGACAGTATTGTGACAGGTGTTAACTTGAAGGTTGAGCCTATGAGCACATTAGTGAAGAGTTAGTAGTTAAGGCGATCTGAGCAAGCCTGAAGAAAATTATTAAATGAAGAGGGAAGACCCCACCCATAGTGGGTGGAACCATCCCTGGGCAGGTGGGTAAAATGGAGAGAGCTGGTTTGGTAATGGAGCATGCTTTGACAGATTTACAATTTGCCTTTCTTTCAGTAATTGCATAAGTTGCGGTCAGTTCCCTCAGCTCCTGGTATTGATATGAACTGATCCAGTCATGCTGATAAAATGTAACCAGAAATTATAAACAAGAGAAAAACCCCTTGCTTCCTTAAGTTGTTTAGTCTGGTGTTTATCAGCAACATGAAGAGAAACTGTAGCAACCATGACTTTAGGTTCTCATGTGTCAATGCAAGTTCATAGGCTGTAAGAAACAAACAACCCACTCTCTTGGGATGCTCCTGGCTGGGTGAGGTCTCAACGTGTGCAGTGGCGTGGAGCATGTGGGAAATCTTTCAAGTTTCCTCTCAATTTTCCTGTGAACCTAAAACTATAAAAAAATCTCAGAAAACAGTATAATTGAAGCACAGTGACCAATAGAACTAAAGACAGAATTAAGAAACAGATTCAAGCTCATAAAGTCATTTGTTATACAATAAAGATGGCATATCGACTAATGAGTCAAAAGGTAAATTTTTTTAATTTTTTGTATTATTTATTCGATTGGTGTGTATGTGTGTGTGCGTGTGTGTATGTATGTATGTATGTGTGTATGTGTAGAACCACGGACGAATTCGGGAACCACCATGGACGCCTCTACCTCATCGTTTACTTTGCCCCGGGATTCACAGGCTGCGGCCTACCAGGACCAGAAATGCAGGCTGCCCCCGCTTCCGCCTGGCATCTATATATGGGGTCTAGGATCCGAACTCAGGACCTTCCGCCCGCAAGGCAGAGGCTTAACCCCTGAGCCACCTCTCCAGCCCCAAAAGGTAAATTTTCTAATAAGTAGGATTAGAACATCTGGGAAGCTACTTGAAAGTGAATTAAAATTCAACAATATTTCCCACACATCAGAATTAGATTCAAGGCATTCAGCAATATAAATGTAAAGAAAAGAAGCCCCGCAAACACTGGAAACATACATTGGTGAAATCTTCAGACTAGAGAATATTTCCTGCAGTATGACTCGAAAGTCTTAAAGCAGTCACAGAAAATATCATTAAAATCTATTTACACAAAGATTATATCCAAAAAGCACTAGAATTAAAGTTAAGGCAAGCAAGATTAATGACCTGGAAATAAATATTTGCAGTTTGTACCACAGATAAAGGAATAATTGTGCTAATGTGGAAAAAACTTAAGAATAGAAAGGATAGAACACGTGATTAGCAAGTAGAAGGTCAAAAACTAGAGGTGGAAAGGTTTAGCAAGAAGTTGGGGAATATATGCATGTATGCATACATATGCACACACAGATGCACATGCATATACACTCACAGACACAGCATGCACATGTGCACACATACATACACATACATATACACCTATGGGAGAAAAAAGTCAAGAACATATCACAATAAGATAGGTAAAACAAGGAAAAATGATAAAAGACTGGTTTTTAAATATATGCAAATGTCACTATAATAGAGAACACACACACTTTTCACTTATTGAATTTTGAAGATAACATTTTTGGCAAGACTACAGAAAGAAGAAATATATTTTTGATGGGAGAAAAGAAAAAAGGTAACAGCCCCTCCGGAAGGAATTCCATAAGAAACAAAATTACCTGTGCATTTGTAAGATTGCTTCAGACCTAGCAATCTAATTCCTAGGAGATTACATTAGCAGATGGATCTCTGTGGATACAGGCCAGCGTTCTCACAGTGTGCCGTATACACAATCACTAACAGATGGAAAATTCCTGGAGAGCAGTGTGACAGTTTCTTGACAGCCTGAACCTCACTTGGGCTGTGGACAGCTGAGCTTCTACGCTGCTTCCCTCTCATCCTTATTTGCTTTCCTGCCCTGTTTCAATAGTTTGGTCCCTGCAGACTCTCCTGAGAATCAGAGGTACATATCTGGCCTGGGGAGGTGAAGAGGGGGTGTTGCTCCTACAACTGACTTTGAGGTTACCAATCTTGGAAAAGTGAGATGTCTTTCTTGATGCCTCTCTGTAGAAGAAATAAGGGCCTGCTTCTCTGGGCCTGGTCTGGCTGGGAAAGCAATCTGTGACACAGCTGGTGCTTGGGTTTTGGTGGGGAGATCAGGTGTTTGTCTTGACTGGGCTACTGGGGAGAAAGCATTCTGGTGCCCCCCCCCAAGTACTTGTGGCTATGGAGGGAGCAGGACCCCTGAGACCACCAGGACTTGGGCATCCCTACATGGCAGCCGAAGAGGGGTGGTGCTCTGAGTCTCCCTATGGACAGGTGACCCTGTAAGGAGCTGGGTCTTGGGAAATGGGGAGAATACCAGAAAATTCAGAAAGGATTGTAAGTTTCCAAAGCAGCAGTGACCATGGCTGTCCCAGAGCCTTATGGCAGGAGAGCACAGGGGTTTCACAGCCTGCCCTGGCCCCCTGAGTTTAGCTATTTGGCTGCACTTTTGAGATCTTTCAGGCAGGCAAAGATAATGCTTGCTAGAAGAAGAAGAGAAGGAGGAGGGGAAGGAGGAGGAGGAAGAGAGTGAGGGGGAGGAGGAAGGGGGTAGAAGGGGAGATAGAACATGAATCCAAGCTTCATCCACAAAGACTGAAGTTTATTTGGGAGCAGTAATTTCTATTGATTTGGAGTCAAGGGTGCAAAATTTTAACAGTTGGAGTGCAAGGGGAAAGAATTTTGGTTTCTCTCCCAGAATAACTAGGAGTCTGTCCAGTTATCCATTTTCCTTATCAGATCCTATTACATTCTTGGTGAGGTCACCTGTCCAGATCTGTTTGAGATCTAAGACCTATCAAGTGGGGTCTCCAGTTTTGAGGTCCGGTTCTGGATCTATCAAGGCTGAGGGACATTTCATATGTTGTGATTACCTTGTTATTAAAAATCACCGTAGGCAAAATATTTCAAGACTTGCTACCTGTAGGCTAAGAGAAATTTAAAATGTATTCTGAGTATTTGATTTGCTAAGCAAAATCTGCACTTTAGTTTGTTTCTTTTTCCTGCCCTCTCCTTCCCACCATAATTTTTGGAAAACAAGAGTTGTGTGAAGTAATATTTCTATGCTGGTGTTATCTTATTTGAATGTGCTTGGCCCCACCCGCCCCCATAGGATCATGTGCTTGTATACTTAGCAGAAGTTAATGTTTAGGAAGGTTGTGTGAAATTAGGATTTCAGTGATAGTGTTAGTTTGAATGTGAGCTGTCCCCTCCCCTCCCAACTCCCAAGCCCCTAAGGCTCATGTGTCTGCATCTTTAGCTGGAGTTAATGTTTGGGGAGGTTGTGGTATCTTTAGGGCATGGAGCCTTGCTGAAGGTTAGGTCACAGGGCATCTTGAGGCTTGATAGTCTGGCCCTGCTTCCTATTAATTTGCTCTTGCTTGCTCTGCCTCCATGATGGCAACAGTGATCTGAATCCCAGCCTCCAGCTTCTGCCTCCAGCCTTGCCTTCTGCTATGCTATTCCCACCATAATGGACGCTACCTCCTCTGGACCCATAAGCCGGTTACACCTCCCATCTCCCTTAAATTGTGGATGAGTACCGTCATGCGGGGAAAAAAGTTACTGTGTTTATGGTGTTATGGGGTCTGGCTATCCTCCCAATGAGACACAGACTCCAAATTTGGGCTAGAGAAAAGTCTTTATTGTAGGGCAGAAGAAAACTGGAGCTCCAGGATTACACTTGAAAATGTAGTGTGGGCTTCTGGGAGCAGACAGATTTTATAGGAGAAAACTACAAGTAAGGGCTTGGGGCTACCATAGGGGGCTGGGAAAGTATCATAAGGAAGAACCAGGTGATGGGATGTTTATCACGGGGTTAGCAGAGAGCAGTGATGGGGAAGAATACAAAGTGGTTAGTCAGACCTTAGGAAAGAAGGTCCAGTGGTCAGTCCCAAGACATTTGAATGCTATCTAGATTTATGACCCTAAAGCAAGAAGCAAAAATTACTGAAGCAAAACAGCACCTAGTTAGTGTTACAGAAAATGTTTACTTTAGTTACAAACTGGTCAGAGTTTGTGTCAAATAGAATGTATCTAGGCTCTTAGGCCTCTTGTAAAGTCTGGGGAGGGAGTAAGCTTTTTCTGTCAACTCTGTTTTAATCCTCTACAAGTGCTTGGTTCAGTCTTCAACTCAGCACACAAGAATCAGGACACATACAGACCCCAGAGGGATTCGGTATCTCCATCCTGCCATTATTGGGATTCTGTAAGTGTGTTCGTATGCCCAACTTCTTATATGAGTTCTGGGGATCGGCACTCAGGCATGAGAACCAAACATTTCACCTCCTAAACCCCAGCCTATGAAATTTTTTTATTATTTTATTTTTCTACTTTTACAAGCATATTGAGTACTTATCCCGGCTTCCCTCCATCTACTCCTTCCACTCATCCCCCTCCCTTCCCTTCCTCACTCCATCCTACTCCCTCCCACACTCCTGCCTATCTGCTTCTGTGGACTCCAGAGTTCCCTCTAGCTTATCTACTCTTTCTTTTTTCACTATTTTTATAAGCATATTGAATATTTATCCCTATTTCCCTCTATCATCTCTCCCTCCAATCCCTTGATCATTCCCACCCTCCTGCCTCTCTTCTTCTATGGATCCCAGGGTTTCCCTCTGGCTTGCCATGACAAATATTTTTAAAGTCCTGTCTTGCCTTAACATCTTATGATTCTACTTTTCCTCCTGTTGCTCATTCCATTCTTACTGAGACTCTAACTGGGCAATCATGTCTATGGACAGATACACTCTGGCGTGCATGGAAGATACTATAGAGACATGTGAAAACCTTGTTCCTCAGAGATTTGTCATCTAGACACGTACAGTGTCATGCATGCTACAGAACTGTGGTCTTCAAAATTCATATCCACATTGTTGCAGTTCACCTGCATGGTTGCTGATAAATGACCATCAAATGACTTCAGGGAACAAGGGTTTATTTCCTTACTGATAGTCTGGTTACAATTCATAGTCCAGTTTGACCAGAGAACACACACCAATACCAGGGCCAAGGGAACTGGCCACACCATCTCTACCTAACAGCTAGAGAGGGATGATCCTTACTTGCCAGACCAGCGTGTCTGGTCAAGTGTACAGAAGGATGCCAAGTTCCTCATCCAGCTCTCGGTATTTTATTCACCTGTTCAGGGCCTAGTCCCCCCTCCATGGGTTGGGCCTTCCCCATCAGCTAGACAATCTCTTGCAGTTTGCTCTGGGCTTAACTCAACCATTAACTCTCCACAAATGTGTCCAGAGCTCAAACCCTCAATTGACACCTGTGCCTAACCATGACACACATGGAACCTCACAATGAGACTATTTGCACAGAGGTTCATTGCAGACTTGTTAATTAAAGATATCAATGAAGTCACTTTGAATTTAGAACGACTATGCTAGTGGTTGTTTCTTCCTTCCCCTTCTTAATCCAACTGGGCCAAATATCCTAGAATGGTGGCAGGTTTCCCCTTAGTTAATCAATTTGGCCAGGAAGTGTGCTTTACTAATCTCCTAGGTGTTTCCTAATTCAATAAAGGTAACCATGAAGATTATCCCACACATACCAAGTGTTGGTGCCTCTGTCTCTTGTGGTCCTGAACAAGGTGGACATCTGTGGCTATGGGAAGTAGGAGGCTCTTGTCCTAAAATTTAGGCCTACCTATTTGCATAGATTTCTTTGAATGATAATTGAAGGTCTGTCATAGTTAGGTATAGGTGTTATCTTGATGGTTGAGGGTTTGAGTTCTGGGCACATTTGTAGAGAATTGGTGGTTAAGCTCAGAGTGAACCTGCAGGAGATTGCTTAGACTGTTTGAGAAAAGAAGCATCCTTGTGTATACTTGACCAGACATGCTAGTCTGGCAAGAAAGGATTGTCCTTCTTTCAGCTGTTATGTGGAGATGGTGTGGTCACTTCCCTCAGCCTTGATGTTGGTGTGAGCTCTTCTGCCAAGATAAACAAATGACTATTTTAATTCTAAGGGAATAAATCCTTTGTTCTTTTAAGCCATTTGATTTTGATCTCATCAGTAACAATGCAGATGAACTGTTACTAAGTCTTTAGTTAATTGTATACTTATTTATTTATATATATTAATTAATATGTATATATATCCATGAAGAGAGAGAGAGCTTTTGTGCTTTGATTCTCCATGTTCTATTTTAATGCTTCATGTTATATTTAGAGTGATGTCCTCTCTTCAAGATTTCAAAAATACTCAACTGTTTTTAATCAGTTTTGTGGTTTAACCTATTATATTGAATGAATATCATATTATAAAGCAATATGTACAGTCCCAGGCAGAAGCAAGTGATATAGAGACATAAGCAAATCTAAAAATTTTACTTCCAATTCCACAGAACAATGAAAGCTATTATGAACATAAAACTTACATTTCAGCATATATCCTGATATTCCATATACACACATATCTATATCTATATATATGATCTATCTATATAGATCTATCTATCAAAATATAATATGCATATATTGGAGGAGGGAAAGAGCATATGTGTCACAGTGCATGTGTGGAAGTCAGTGATCACATTGAGGGATTGAGTCTCTCCTTCCACTATGTGAATTCCAGGTCTCTACAATTCATATAGCTTAATTTTTTTTTTTTAGATTCTTTCTTTTAGTGAATTCAGGGGTGACACAGGTGAAGATCACAAAGGTTTCCAGTTGCTTCTTGCTGAAATGAACAGAACTGATACTTAATATGCTTAGAACTGCCTGTTTGGAGAAAAGTCATATGACGGACTACTTCTTGGTAAGTCAGTCATCTTTGTTCTTTGTGAGGAAAATATTGACAGAAATATGATGGTGGAGAGGCAAGTAGTGGGAGCATGTGGGCATGTGTCTCCATTCAATAATGTCGCCAAGCCCCTGTTTCTGTTTTCTCATCAAATAGGACCTAAGGCAAACCCTGTCTTGAGTGTTGTGCACTTCAGAAGACACTCATCTGTGAAAGAGCCAATACAGAGCAAGAAAAGTTGCATGTGAACCAGTCAAACTCAGTAGTGATCAGAATGAATATTTTCAGTTATGACATTACAAACAATGGTCATTATTTTGCTTATTCTGACACTTGTTTTTGACATATGTAAATATTTTAATTGGCTTTTCAGACACTGAAAGCCTTTTGAGCTTATTTTTGATTGATTATGCTGATTCTATTTGATGACAATGCTTGCATATTTTCTTTCACTTTTAAAATAAACAAAACTACTCAGATATTTTCCTCGTGTATGAAATTTACAAACCAAGCAGGTAAAATGCTCATGAACCTCTTTCCAAACCTACTATACCTGTGTCAAAATAAGAAGCTTTATGATGATGATGTGAATCTTCATTCACACAGAGAAATTTTATTTTGTGGGTTTTTTTTTTTATATCATCATATCCTCTCATATCTGCACCAGCTAGATACAGGTTTAACTTGACAATTGAGGGCTGAGCCTTGAGCACATCCGTAAAGAATCAGTAGTAAGGCAAACCTTGAGCAAACTGATGGGAAATTATCTAATCGATGTGGGAACACCCATACTACAGTGGTTGAGACCCTTCCTGGGCAGGCAGATAAGATGGAGAGTTTGTTCAATGCTTCGGATACTTTGGCATGAAGACATATTGGCAAGACAGAAAGCATGTCCCTCTCTTAGCTCTTTCTGTGCATGTGGTGTGGTCTCATCTCTCATCTCGTGTTGTTGGTATGAACTCTCTTGCCACATTGATGAAGTGTATCTGGGAATAATAAGCAAGAAATGAAACCATTTGTTCCAAGCTGTTTGGCACCTGCATTTGTTCAGTAACAAGAAGATGAAATTAGCACAGTATCATATTGGTTTACCATACCATATTGTCATCCCATATCATATTGCACCTTACAGATTGTCTTATGATTTATTTTTTGCTCCGCAATGTGTGTTTACATTTATTCATCTCAATACATATGGAACTAAATCAGCCTTTTTTAAATCCTTGTTTAATATTCCTAAGAATGGTTGTTCTGTTTCCCCACTGACAAACATTTCATTTGGACAAGTACTAATAGTTTTGTGCGTGATTTGATTCATAAGCACGTTACTCTCTCAAATGGGTTTGTAGAAAAGAGGTCATGGGGAATCAAGCTTTGAATTTTTTTTTAAAAAATGTGATCAAACTACTCTTCACTGTGCTATAACTGCTTATCTCTTATCAGGCTATGCAAGTGTTTGTCTCCACCTATCATCATTTACATGCCTATTGTCCTGAATTTTGATGATTATCTGTATTGAGCAGCTGTGGATTGCATATGTATGTTATATGTCTTTCATTGGACTGAATGCCTTTTTCTTATGAATTTACAAGATTATGTCAACATCACTATACAAATTTTTTCATCATTTTCAGACTGTAATCATTTTTAAAACAAATAGAAATAGATCAAAAGTCACTAGATAGAAGTCAATTGTTGATAAGACATACCAGACCAGCAAAGTTTACAATTTCTTCTATCAGTGAATCCTATTGTTATGCCCGGAGCACAAAGTCCAAAGAAACCTACTGAAGTCGTCCACTGATGCAAAAACAAGAAGGTCATATTTATTAAACAAACCTAGGTTTGGGCCGCACAAGTCCTCAGCACAGTGAGGGAGTACGACCCGGAGGCAGCAGCGTTTAGGGATTTTATAAGCAGGGACTGAGGAATTCACACGTAGCCCACTTAGCCTTCCTCAACCCCTCCCTTGGTGACTGATGGCACTCTGCTCTTCCTGGCACGTGCTGGGGGGAGGGACTGGCACCGAGGGGTCTGCGGTTGCTTCAAGGACATCAATAATTAAGTCATCTTGACTCCCATAAACAATTTCTAGCACCCCTTGGATTACTCATGGCCCTTGAAATTCCTTGAGCAGTTAGTGACTGGCTTCCACCTGCTCCGACCACAAATCTGTTCTTGACAAAGTTGGTGAAATGTTACTGTAAAGGCTGCTCTTCCAGTTTAGGGGGGCTCCCAGAACATTAAGTATTTTTTAATTTGGAGCTGATTGGTCATCGTTATAGTCACATACACAAATTGGGTCAAAGAGTCTATGTCTATCATGTCTGGTGTTTCACAGGGAGGGCAAGTGAACAAGTAAAAAATGGAAACAAATATGTTCAGGTCCCACACTATAACAATACAATATTGATTTAGTTTGAATTGAAAAAAATCTAGAAGGGTACATGAAGTCTTCCATAGCTTGGTAGTCAGTGTGCTTTTAAATTATTCTCTTAGACTAAGGTTTTAAAAGGTCAAAATCACTGATAACAAGCAGAACCAGCAAAATCAGCAAGTAGGAATCACAGGAGGGCAAATTGAAATTCAGTTCCCAGATCATTCTGGATAGTGCCCGTGGCACAGAGGGGAGTCAGTGTGCTCCCCACACAGGAGGCAGCGATAACATTTCAACTGGTATTTCGAGCTGTGCAGTTAGGACCTTGTTTTACATCAGCAAACACAGAGGCATAAGGAGACTCTTTAGTCTTTTGAAGGTCACACAGCCAACAAATCTCAGAACTTAACAACTTCTGGGTCACACTTTTCTCTTGAATACTATGCTGAAAGAGAAGTATAAAATTTTGTGATATTAAAAATAAGAATTCTGAGAAAGGGAGTTTAATATTTAGCTGTAAGCAGTTTGATAGAAGATGGGAAAGCCATCTAGTAGGGTCTGACAGAGTTAGTAACTTTTGAACTTTTGGATTTATTGTTTAACTCATTTATTTTTAAGAAATGCTATTAAATTTCTCAGTTTGGGAGGACCTTCATCCATTTTTCTCCTATTGTCTTCTCATTTAATTTCATTTCAATATTAGCACACACATTACAAATGTGCCAGGCCTTACCTTATGGTCCAGAATATGGTCCATCTACACAGAGCTGAAGAATGTGCCAACTGCTTTCTTTGAATAATCAGTCCGCAGAGGCCATGGTATACAATAATTCATAGAATTGTTGGGTTCAGTTATTCTCTTCCTGACCTTCTGCCCATGAATCCGTCCATCTCTGTCACCAAAGTACTACCTTAACTAATTAAAATAGTGCAGTCATCTATTTCTCTTTCAGTTTTTGCCTTGTGTATTTTAATGCTTTATTATTAGGCACATACATGTTAAGAGATTATTGTAACTTTTGGGGAGAATTTTCAGTGCCTTTTGAAATATTTATTTGTGTATGTGCATATGGAGGTCTAAAAACAACTTTGCCTTCCAACTTGCTTAGAAGCAGAGTCCCTCTTGTCTTTGCCTCTATACAGTTTACTTAGGCTAGCTGGCTCTCAATCCCATTACCTTCCCACCCACCCATCATTCATCTGTTTCTGCTTCTTCCCATACAAGTTTTCAGATTACAGATGCATGTCACTATTGCAGAGTGATTTTCCTGGTTGTGCTCACCAAATGTAAAGGGAGCACTCTTCTGGCATCTGTATGTATATGGACTCTTGAGTCAAAGATTGAAACCAGAACATATGTAGAGGATTAAGGTAGAGTATATTAAAGGAGAGAAAGAACAGAACTCACAGACTCCAGATGTGAGCACCATGAGGGGTAAAGAGGCCGGGGAAACTCATGAACTCCAGATGTGGAGTGCCATTAGGGCAAGTGCCAAAAATGGCTGCGAGGTCAGGTTTATTTATGCATTTATGTAAACCTGGGAAAAATGGCTTTTCCTCCTCAGCTCATATTGGGGCCCACCTCAAGGCGGAGCTGTTTGTTTTGATGGATTTAGCTTATCTACAATGCAGACCTAATCTCCACATCCTTTCTTAAGCAAAGGGTTGGGGAAAGTTGACTATTTTATCTCTTGTGGAGGATTGCAGTCAGTTCCTCCCTATCTGCAGGAGGTGTTCCTGCAGGGTAATCCCAGAAGTGAGGGATTACCTTCCAAGACCTTCACAGATTAGATCCTAGCATGGCTAATCTAAAACTGCCTAATCACTGCATCTAACATTTTATGTGCCTCTCAGGCTTTTATGTGGCAAGTGCTTTCACATGCTGAACTACCTCCTGGGCTTTCTTGGTGCCTTTTTAATTATGTCATTGCTGTGCGACTACTCATTTCAAGGACCACAAAATTTACAAAAATCATTTAACATTTCTACAGTTTTGTCTTTAATTTTTTAAAAAAAATTATTTATATTTGTGTGTGTGAGTGCACGCATATGTGTGTGTGTGTGTGTGTGTGTGTGTGTGTGTGTGAGAGAGAGAGAGAGAGAGAGAGAGAACTGTGTGTCCCTGTGGAGGACAAGGGTGATTTCAGGAATCATCAGGAATGCTTCTACCTCCTTTTGGCTTTGTTCTGGGATTGCCTAGGTTTGGCCCATCAAGGCAGCAAACATTTCCAATTGGAATTTTACAATTTTACGTGGGTTCCAGGATCCAAACTCAGGTCCTTTTGATTGCAAGGCAGAGGCTTAACCCCTGAGCCATCTCTCCAGGTCCTTGTTATTAAATTTTTAGTAGCTTGAACAACATTGGTTTCATTATGACCTCTTCACACAACCTTTGTCCTCTCCCAATCTGTTCTGTTCCTGCCCTACATCAATAGCTTCTCTGTTTTCATATCACATGCATCATATTGCCCTCTCTGCTTCCCCCAAACTTCTTTTTCCTTCTTTTGGCCTCTTTTTTTATTTTCGTAGTTATAGGCATACTCACTCTAACTCAGACATATATAAATAAACATTAAAAGCTAGTGTTTGCGTGTGAGAGAGAACATGCAAACATTGTCTGGGGCACCTAACACTATAACACGTCCCAGACCCAACCTGAAGTTTGATTTATCTTTATATCTCAGTGAGCTTCCACTGTCACACCACTGTCTTAATAGCTTGTAACAAAAGATTAGTTGTAGATGAAAATAAATGTGACTTTAACTCAATCTCTTCTGCTTGATTATGAATCATATTTAATAAACTACAGAACTATTGATTTGTTGATAGAACACACTGAGAAAGAAGTTGTTAATTATTTTCATTACTGTGAAATTACATTGCTTTTTTCACCTAGTGCTTTACAGATTTCTGTTGCAAATTCTACCAAGCAAAGATGGAAAAGCTTGACTTTGTTAATGCTATAGAGAGGTACAGAAAAATCATAAACTCTTGGGTTGCGATAAGACCAAAGGTAAAAATGTACACTGGTAATCTTTTCAATATTATTTTGAACACTCATTCAGGTTTTTTTTAAAGACTGTAGGAGTGCTTTGTTCCTCTCAATAATTATACAAATTTAAAAAAATCTGCTTCTGAAATAATGCAAATATACACACAACTTTGATTTATCCTTGCTCTTACTAAGTATTTGTTAACATCTCTCAATATGCAGTAGGTCTCTTCCAGATTTATTTACATTTTTGTTGGCATTTGTTTGTTTTTATTTTTACAATAGCATAAAATTTGCATGTATATGTTTTCCTCTCCTGCTTGGGCTGCAGGATGCTCAGTCAAGCCTTTCTAAATCTTCAGTTGTTAATGTGATGTCTGTATGTGAGATGACATCTCAGTTCTTTTTTTTTTTGACATGCTTCTTTAGTCCATAGAGAACAATCATTCCTCTGCATATAGTATGTTTTCAGTTCATTCTGCCACCCTTGTTTATTAAATGTGTTTTAGTTGATTTTTGGTTTTTTGTTGTTGTTTGTTTTTCCTACTAAAGCTCATGTTCTATTTTGCTTGTAGTATTCCTACCACTTTTGTAAGGATAATCATCTCACATGGTTCCTGAGGTATGGTTAGCAAACACCTTCAGCTAAGTGCTCCTTCTAACTTTTCTTTCACAGGTCAAATCCTAGATATTCATCAAGTGGATTCATCAAGTAAGTTGATTCTTATAAATGCTTTAAAGGGAACTGGGAGGATTAGTTTGATAAAAAGTGGACAATGGACATGCCTTTTAAAATCAGCAAGGGGGGTAACCCAGCCCCTCATGGCACTCCTCGTCTAGAGTCTGTGAGTTTCATTCTTTTTTTTTTTTTATTCAACTGTGCGCATGTGCGCGTGCGCGTATGTGTGTGTGTGTGTGTGTGTGTGTGTGTGTGTGTGTGTGTGTGTGTGTGTGTCTGTGTAGAACCACGGACAAATTCGCGAACCACCATGGACACCTCCACCTCCTTCTGCCCTGGGATTCACAGGCTCTGCCCTACCAGGACTAGAAGCGGAGACCGCCCCCGCTTCCGCCTGGCTTCTATACGTGGGATCTGGGATCCAAACTCAGAACCTTCCGCCTGCAAGGCGGAGGCTTAACCCCTGAGCCACCTCTCCAGCCCCGAGTTTCATTTTTTCTCTCCTCTAATAAACTCTACCTTAATCCTCTTTTAAAAAAAATCAGCAAGATGAGCATTTGCACAACCAAGTGCAGCTCTTGGGGACAGCCCCTATGCTCTCATTGGCTTTCAAATATGCATGAAGCTTAACCTGAAGAACTCTGAGGGCAGACAGTCCTTGGGAAAACCAACGGCTGATTCCCCTGAAAATTAAACCTTGGGGTTTTTCTCTTGCCCTTTCACTTGCCTTATATTTCATCAAAGATGGCTTCCCACTCCCAGGCCTGTATTGAAGCAAATAGGTCACCTACACTGTGTCTTACCTGGAAAACAAATTTAACCATGGAGGTTTTGGCTTCCTAAAACTATAGGGATGATGTACAAACTACATAGAACACAGTGTAAGGCTTTTCACAGGTTGGATCATGCCCGTTGTTGTAGTTACTTTCTTTTTGTTGCTGTGAGACAATGCTTAGATACTTCAGGTACAAAGGGAGACTAATTTGGCTTATGGTTCCATTATGGCAGGCATCCCAACAGCAGAAGTGTTGGGGGGCAGAAGCTGGTTTAGGTCACAGCCAATCCTCCCTCTGTGATATCCCTTCCTCTAACAAAGCTCTGCTTGTCAAAGGTGCTTACAATCTTGCCAAACATTAACATTCGCTAAGAATTCAAACATATGAATCTGGGGGGAAGGGGGTGGTTCTCTGAGAGATGCATCCTGGAAGTATTACCTCAACAGCTGATATAGTGTTCAGTTTTGACAGTGGTGGGTGCTGAAGATATATGGCAAGGTGATAGCAGAGGAAAGGTCCTTCATTTGAAGATACTGACCTGTGTTAGTCAGTGTGGGTGTTCAGCAATCTGCCCTATCTATACACTGGCCATTTCTGCATTTATTTAAGGTGAAACTTCCCGACGATTTTATTATTATCAGGCATTTTGCTTCTGTGGACCAGTTCTACTAGCAAAGAAAGGGACTGAGGAGATGGCCTAGGGATTAAAGTCTTTGTCCCATAAGCAAAAGGACCTGAGTTCAGATCCCCAGGTCCCATGAAAAAATGCCTGACTGTGGTCTGAAATTCTGGCCCTGGAAGAGGAAAGCAATTAAGAAGGTACAGCAATCCAGATTGATTCTTGATGTCACCCTTTGGCCTCCACAAGCACACACACTCATGTCCTCTGGTACACACACACACACACACACACACACACACACACACACACACACACACCAAGCAAAGAGAAAATAATTATTTTAATATGGGAAACACTGAGCATATTTCAGATAAGACATCAAAGGAGTGAAGAGATGAAAGATACAGGAATGAATGAGCCAAGTTCTATGAACGGGTGATCTACTTCCTAAAAACAAAGAGGTAGAGGGCTGTATACCAATAGGTAGAGTGCTTGCTGTAGAATACATGAGGCTCTGTCACCACATGTAACTAGACATGCTGGTACATGTCTGTTTTATCCCAAAACTTATGAGGCAGGGGAATCAGAAGTTCAAGGTTCTCATTGCCTTACAGTGAACTTGAATAGTTTGGACTACATAAGATCTAAAAAAGAAAAACAGGGAGGTAGAGTTGAGACAGCTACAGGAAAAGAGACAGTTGGCCATGCCTCCCCAGAGGAGTGAAGAGAAAGGTCTAGATGTGTATATATATGCACCAGAAACCTTGAGACCAGGAAGAGTACTCCCAGCTTATTCATCTTCACAGGTGTTGGGAGGCTGAAGTTGTTTTTTTTTTTAGCATACTGCAGTTTGCTTTCTCTGTAAAGAATCACCTGAGTGACAGGGATTGGTCTACAGAATGACTGACACTCTGAACCTAAGTGTCTGTCTCTGATATCTATTTAGTTAGTCACCCCAAGCCCACTCTGGAAGCAGAGACTTGGCCGCACAGACTTTGGAATCAGGGATGCATGGGACTGAACTGCACTTGGCCCTGTGAACTTCTTCACAGGCACAGACAAGACTAAGAGTAGCAGTTTAATGAGTTTGCATTCAGACAGGCATGATAAGAGATGCATGGTGCTTACTAGAAACTATCCCTGAAATTCTAAAAGTATCACAGCAACTATGATTATGTTCTTCTGATAAGAGGCTTAAAATGTGTTTAAAAAGGGGGGTAGTGACATACTTGCAGTGAGGTTTCCCCCCCACTGTTCTAAACTACTGACCTGTGGTGGTTAAATGTTTATGAAATAATTTTTTTAAAGTGCAATTGATTGTTAAGGAGATAAAGGTAGTCTCTCCAGGTATAAGAGATCCACTATCTTCTGATGCATCTATAGTCATCATTTTGAGAAGAACCACTGTGATCATTCCCAATTGTTACACCATCTGATTGTTTTTGTTTCCACTCCCACAGGAAACAAGTAGAGGCTTGGAAATGGACCTTTCTAACCTTAATGATCTTTCTCAAAGAAGTTCAAGCGACTCCAAAAAGTGAAACAATAGAAAAGCACTCTGAAAAACACTGGCTTGTGAGGACTGTTTCAAAAGGATAGTTGTGTATTTGTGTTGCATCAAAAACTGCTTGATAACTAGGATGCGAGTTGAATATCAAGTGTCACGGTTTAGCAAGGAAAACCAGTGCTGTTTTCAATGTTGTTTAATCAAATCAACTTATTTCCTCAGATGTCTTTTCTCAAGGAAAGTCAAATCAACTCAAAGATAGATAAACCAAAATTAAGCCAAGTTTTCAAATCACTGTATATCAAAACATCAAACTACGATAACAGTTATCCACACCTTTAGTCACTCTACCCTCTTAAAATTTTTAAATGAAATTTGGAGATACAAACATGACTAATCCTAATTTTTAGAAAGCAATTTCTTTCCCCAATTCGTTTAAATTTCTATTTATGTTTTAGAGGATGCATAGTAGATTAATACTTAGCAAGTTATCACAGTTCAGTTCAGGAGCAACCATTAAAGACGCACGTCAAACAAACAAAAAAAAAAACTCTGTGATGTAGCCAAAACAGTTTGGAGTCCCCTGACTTGAACAACTTCAACTTCTGATTTTAGTTCATTTTCAAAGTCAAGGCCCAACTAGGAAACTGCTCTTGAAGGGCACAAAAAACAGAATGACATATAGTAACTCAAAATAAACCTGTCTTCTAAAGGGCCAAGCCCATCGCCACCCTGGGAGGACCAGGCTGCAAACACACGCGCTGCAGCCCTCAGATGGGAGACTGGACAGAGCTGCTCGGCGACATTCGGGCTCCTCCCAGGTCTCATAGAGCGGTGAGTCAGAGACAGCACAGGCCTGGGCAATCCGCTGTGAGTCACCTGCCGGAAGCCCTGCCCGGATCAAGGCGGATCTGAAACCTCTGCACACAGCAGGAATAACAGAAGCCAGCAGGAGCGAGGGGCAGCAGCAGCCGCCGCAGGAATCTCTCAGGTACCGGGAGAGAGAACTTCAGATCTCCGGGTTCCCAAGACAAACATCTCCAAAGTAGAGTGCGGGAGGGAAGGAGACTAGGAGCCAAGGGCGCGGGCGGGGGCGAGGCGCAGGAAAAGGGTCTCAGGAACCAACAAGGACGTGGTGAGAGATGGCAGGGCTACAGGGATAGGGGGTTGCGGGGTTTTCTCCTGGGCCAGCCACGCGTGACCCCCGCGAGCTCCAGTCTGCGCGCTAGACCCTCGGAGGCCCAAACTGACTTCCGGAGTGGGCGTGTTGGGCTCGCCCTCCGGATGCCTCTGCTCTGCGATTGGTCAGCCTTGGGGTTCGATGCTCTAGATAGGACGGCTGCAATTTAGGAACAACCAGTGGGAGGAGTCGCGGGTACAGAAACAACCCGCTCTGCCTGGAATTTACTGGAGCCAAAGGCTAGTTCCAGAGACGGGTTGCTGCGCGTGCTCCTGAAGCCCGGGTCTTCTCTGCCAGAAGTTTTATGGGCTGCCCCTTTCCTTCCTTCCTCTTTTCCAGCTCCCTTCTCCCACTCCTTTTCTCTGTCTTCTTCCTTTGATCTTTAATTCACTGACCTCTCCCTCCAACTTGAAACAACATGAGATTGCTTCAGGCACCCACCCACTCTAACTGTGTTCTAGACACAGTTGTCTCTTAATTTAGTTCCTCACTCCCGGCCTTCCAGTGTTAGTTCCACCGGCGTGCTGAGGTCGCCCCTAAGGCTCAGACCTCCTCCTCGCCTAGGGCTTTCCACCCCCTCTATTGAAGCTGTGAGTCCTCAGATACTGCTTGCTCTGAACTTGTTCTCCCAGTGCATTTCTGATTCTTGGGGGCACAATTTGTTTTTCTTTCTTTTATTACCTTCAGATATTGTACCCCCTAGAATAAGGTGAGTTCTTCTCGTGTGCTCCACCATCCATGTGGTCCGGGTAATTTCATCCGTTTCATTCATTCTGTAGTTAGGATGCCAGAAGCTTTGCTCGTCTTCTGCCCTACTTGTATTTCCTAATTCCTGTGGCTCTTTATTCTAGCTTAGTCTGGTATGTTCCACACCTTCTCCATTCCAGGCTAGTTCCTCATGTAAACCCTAGAGTTTCTGGCCCATCCTAAATATGCAGTCAGGAAACTTGTGATTGGCCCTTGCCTACAGTTTCTTCATCCTTTTGCAAACAGTCATGCCTCTGACAAATGACACATCCCACTGGTCTAATGCAGATGTGTCCTCTACATCAATAGTCGGGCTCCATGACAGCAGTCAACAGGTCTCCTGTTCTACATCCTGACATTCTTCTATGGTTACACATCTTCACCTATTGCCCTTTTTAAGAACAACCCACGGCTTTTCAGCCCCTGCTGGTATCTCATAGGAACCAGTGCAAGATCATTCTTCTAGACCCCACATGTCATAGTTAAGCACAGGTGTCAACTTGACTGTTGAGGGTTTGAGCTCTGGGCACAGTTGTAGAGAGTTGATTGATGGTTGAGTTAAGTACAGAACAAACCTGAAGGAGACAGGTGCTTAAAATTCCAACTTCTTCAAAAGTTTTAATGCACCAATGGGGAAGGGACAGCCCATGATGGGTGGGATTAGGCCCTGGATAAACCACAGAGATTGAGAGAGTAGGCATCCTTCTGTTCACTTGGCTAGACATGTTGGTCTGGCAAGTAAGGATTGTCCGTCTCTCAGCCGTTATGCAGTGATGGTGTGGCCAGTTCCCTCAGCCCTGGTGTTGGTGCGTGCTCTCCTGTCAAGCTGGACTGAGAACTGTAACCGGACTGTCGTAAGAAAGTAAACTCCTTGTTTCCTTAAGCTGTTTAATGGTCATTTATCAGCAATGTTGCAGGCTGACTGCAACACCACACAAACTTATTATTCCTGCTACGTCCTTTGTACCTGCCAGTCCTTTGGCCCCACATCCTCCCTTTGCAGCACCTTGATAATTCCTGTTCAAGTTTTCACAGACAGGATTTCATTAGGAATTTGTTCCACTGTCTTTTTGGTGGGTTTCCTTGGCTGGTGACATTTGGATGACTTGACACCGTGGACTTCAGGGCGCATTTCTCCTTTAGGATGTGAGATCCTGCCATAGAATTGGGATATTTCTTTTTCTTTTTCCAAATGTGAAAAGAAAATTACTGGACAGATGCTCTTTGAATGTATCCACGTTTGTATGTGTGTCTGGAGAGAAGGCTTCAAGTTTCAGACTCACAGATATTCTGGGCTCCCCACAGAATGACGTCACACACTCAGAAGCAGTCTTGATTTCAGACTGTGGCTTTTCTTGTGAGTCCAGTGGACAATACTTAATTGCCTTTGTCCCTATTTCTTCATTCCTGAGAAAGAAGATAAGCATAATGCTAATTCATTTAATTGAATGGAAATAAAAATCTCTTCAGAGCTGTGTTTCTGTGACAGTCTAATTGTAGAAGAGCACCTGAAGGTATTATTTTGTATTTTACTGAAATTAATTGCTTTTTAGATTTATCGGTCAAAGTTCATTTTGCTTAAAATTCCAACTTCTTCAAAAGTTTTAGTGCACCAATGAGATTGGAACCCCAGGAAAATGATGGAAGAATCACTTAGTTACCTGGTTCCCACCCATTTTGTCTAACTGTAGGCAGAGCACGTGCATGGCTACATACAGCCTGATGTGTGATATTAGTGTGCGATCACTATGCATTTATTATGCTCACTGAACTACTGAACCCCAGCTGTGTGTTCAAAAGCACCGAGAAGGGGAAATGAGCCAAAGGAAGAGGCAACATGGAAGAGACCAGGAATAGAAATTTGCAATGAAAAGCAATTAATATTGAAAGTGGATATTGATGCAATAGTTTTGTTCATTCCTTTGGGTTGTTCAGATGAGAACACACACACACACACACACACACACACACACACACACACACACACACAATTAATTCATGAATTCATGTCTGCTGCATCCTGAATCCCAAGCTCTTATCCGAAAGTAGGATTAAATTCAAAATTATTGCTCCTGTCATATTCTTACCTTAAATGTTTTTCTTTGGGTCCTTTTAGTGCCACCTCCTGGTGGACCCAGTTTTATGAAGTGTGAAGTTTATTTTTATGTAGTTCACTTTGTTCCCTGACTCCTACTTTCTGAAATGTTCTCAAGTGAACGGTGAGGATGTGTTGGACCAGAGGTAGTCTGGAAACAGGCTAGACCCAGCCCTACTGAGTGCTTGCACGTGGCAGAGAATATCATCTTCCAAAGCCTGTATTTGGTACAGGGAAAGGTAAATAGTAGAAAGCTGTCATGGTGTGAAGATAGAAGGAGATCTGCATTTCCCTCTATTCACTGTAGTGTACCACTTTGCAAAAAATGTTCTCATTCCAGTTTTTTGGTTGCTATTTTAACATGTTTGTTTCAAAGTTTTAAAGAATTTGCATTAATTTGATGTTGGTTTATAATTAAAATGTTGACTATACACTTTCTAAACTTTAAGTCACACTTTAAAAAAGTGATGGGGACTGGGGATATAGCTCCTTTAAAGTTTTTGCCTTCCAAGCAAAGAACCTGAGGTTGGATCCCCAGATTCCCATGGAAAAAAAAAATGATTGGCAGATATGGCAGTGACCTGTATGTAATTGTGGCTCTGGAAACTGAAGTCTGGGAAACCCCAGAACAAATCAATTACGTGGAAAAGAAATCTAGGATGATTCCTGATGTTGGGCTTCTGTAGATACACTCAAGTGCCCTCTTACGCACGTGCACACACCCACATGTAGACACACACACACACACACACACACACACACACACACACACACACACATGGCCAGAGATACCTCTCCCCAAACCAATGATCTTAGAGAGAAGCTTAAACAAAACCCTTTACAATGGAGATCCTACCCTCCCTCCCCAGTCAGATTCATCCAGTTTTCCTTTCGTCTTGTACATGTGAGAAACTTTAGCCCCTCATAAAAAGGATTTCAAAGCCACTGAGACACTTTGTAGTCTAGTGGAAATTATATAGTTAATAAGAGCCTGTCATAATGTTTCATCACTTGCACCAATATCCCTGCCTAAATTAACTCTTATTTAGTTTTTATTTACTTGTGGTGTTAGGGATGGAATCCAGGACTTAGCCAGACACACTCTCATTTTATTTCTGAGACAGTGTCTTGTTACATTGCCCAGGTCATCATTGAGCAAACTCTACTGTAGGGCTTGAATGTATGTAGCTGGGATTACAGGCTGCTATAATCCGTTCCTTTTCCCAGAGCTAGTTTAACAGATCTAGTTGGAGGGTTACTTTTCAAAAGGGTGGCTGAGGAGTGATTTGGGATGTAAAACTGGCAGGAGACCACTTAACAAGATTTGCATTCCAAAGAGGCAAAACCTCTAATTAATAGCAAGCTTCTAAAGTGAAAGCTTTGAGACCTGAGGTCAGGGCTCCAGGCATCAAGAAGTCTGCTTAGTGTAGTCTGCTTAGTGTGGTCATTTAGTCTAGTTCAGTTTGATGACTGTTTAGTGAAGCTGAGGGAAGTCTAATCCTGGTCAAAACTAATCAGAAATCCGTACCTCCTGTCTCGTCTGGTGATTTGAGGTATTTCACACACACACACACACACACACACACACACACACACACACACACCCCACACCACACAACACATACACACAGACACATACACACAGATACACAGATATACACACAGACACATACATACACAGATATACATGCACAGAGATATACCCAGATACACAGACACAGACACATGCATCTGCAGATACATATACAAACACATAGAAACACACAAGCATACACAGTTACACAGGTACACACAGACATATACATACACACGTATCTATATATACTAAGAAAAGGTACACATACAGACACATATACACATTGATAAGGGCACATACAGTTTACGGTTCCCTTAATCCAGTTTTATCAGTTCTTATGAAAATGTTACCTTTTTGGAGTCACTCTAATTCAAAGTACATTTTTTGCCTTCCCAATAGTTCATATTTTAGATTAGACTATCCCAAACAAATCCTCCAAATTCGTTGAAACCTGCCCACCCATTTTTCATATGACGTAGTGAAAGAAATCCAGTTTCTATTTACAAGGTATTACTTGTGGTCCTTGAAACATTCTTTAATAATTATGCTAGGGACATCAAGCTGAAATAGAAGATAGTAGTATTAATAGTAGTAGTAGTAGTAGTAGTAGCAGTAGTAGTAGCATAGCAGTGTATACTAACACAATGGTTAAAAGTTCAGTCTTTGGGATCCAGGTGGGGCTTTCAGTCATTAGTGACTTCTTGCAAGTCACTGGAAGGGGCATCTGTACTCCTCTCAGTTTTCTAGTCCCTCTGTGAGGCAAAACCTTTACTGATCTTGACATACCATTATTGGGCTTTATAGATATGATCCATGACAAACATGTGAGTCAGCGAGCTCCCTGTGGCCACTTAAGGAAGGGACCAAGCAGGTTTCAGAAAGGGGATACTGACCCACCCCTTTTCAAAGACCCTGCAAGTCATATTCCACTGTTGGATTATTTTGTGTTTGTACAGGGACAGTGTTTAGGTTCCCTATTGGAACTCCATTATCTTCCCGTAAATTCAGTGACTGCAAGCCATACAAATTCATTGCCTTACAATTGTAGAGGTCAAAACTAACAGGGGTACAGCAGACCTCTCTTCCTCCTGAACCTCCCCACCCCAAGGTTTTGGGGATTAAACTTATTTCCTTGCCCTTTCCAGCTTCTAGAGGTGGCCACATTCCTTAACTGAGGCCTGGGGTCACTGTGACCTATGCATGCATTTCCTGCTCTGACTCCTAACTTTTCTGTCTCTGTCTTGTAAGAATCCTTCTTTGCATCCAGAACATTTACCTGGATACTCCAGGTGAGTGTCTATGTCCAGCATGCTTACTGATCACTTGTGTATTCATTCACAGGGTTCAGGGATTGGGTGTATGTATCATCTTTCAGGGTCCAAGTGACATTCCATGTGTCCAGTGATAGAGATACTGATGACCACATGACTACAGGAGCATTTGTTGATGCGCCTCTGTGCTGTGCCTCTCTCTGGTCCAGATCTGCCCACATGGATGACCTCTGCAAAGCCAATGGCTCTTTTGCCATCAGCTTATTAAAAATATTGGGTGAAAAAGACAAGTCCTGTAACCTCTTCTTCTGCCCTCTGAGCATCTCCTCTGCTCTGGCCATGGTTTTCCTGGGAGCAAGAGGAAACACCGCGACCCAGATGTCCCAGGTATGCATGTTGCCAGTGGGAGAAAAAGAAAAATGGCGGGTTTCTCTGTGGGCTTTGTTTTGAATTGGTCCTTGATGAAAGTCAGTATGGCCACTGAACAGGAGGAGAGAAACTGATGATTTTGACATGACAGACATGAGATAAAGGTGAACTGTTGAGACAGTTCCTCCCCTTTAATGTTTACAGGAGACATCAAGTGCTAAGGTTAATTTCTCTAAATAAAAATCATCAAACATATGGGTGAGTTTGTATTCAGATAAAGAAGGAACTATATTACTGTCCCACACAAAGGCAAAAATAAAATCCAACTGTGTTGTATTTTCAACGTTTGCTAGCATTCTGCTTAAATAGAAGTGCAGCTGTGTGCATGAACTTTTTGTTAAATGGGGTATTTTTAGGGTATGATTATGCATAAGTAGAAGAAAATGTAGCATAAATGTGGGTTTATATCTTCTGGAGCTACTTAGAAGGAATATTCAATGAGCTCCTCTTAAGGGGTTCTGGGGTGGGGGGAGGTACTTACCTGCAAACGAGGCAGAGACGGTACTGATACTTTAGAGACATTTCCTCAATGATCGGATGAGAAGAATCCAGAAATTTGCCCTATGCATCATTTTGCTACTTGCTTCAAGGGAATATTAGTGATGGGGTCATTCTAGTCAAATGACCTCACTAGAGGAGGGGGACTTTGGAGAGGGGAAGGTTAGGGAACACAAGGAAAAAATGCCTTCTCTCTCACTTTTATTCAATTTGGAGAACTGCGAAGTTGCTGTGAAATCTTTCACTTTTATTTCTGCTTGTTTGGTTGCTTATCTTTTGTATTCTCTGGTCATAAGCAGACTCACTCCAGTGAATCACTCAATTTTTTCCATTGTGTGTTTCAACACACAGCTTTCCTGGTATAGATAAATCTGTTACGCGTGGTTTTCCCTCTATGAGGGAATTCTGCCTCCCTCAGGGCCATTTAGCAATCTGTGGATCTGTAGTTCTCTTAGCAGGCAGGTGCTTCCACCTTCTCATGGGTGGAACATCACACAGAACATCTATTCTCTGTAAGAACAACTCTCTGGTTCCAAGGTTGAAAATCAACTGTAAGTCATTTAAACCAACTTTTCAAGAGGGAACATTTGTGTTTTTCAGTACATAGTTCCTGTAAAATAGCTCTGGACCAAGAGAGGGAAAAATGGATAATAGTCAAGTAATATGGAGGGCAACTGTAATGTACAAGGACAAAGTCACATCATAAGATAGATTCTGCACCAACAAAACTGTGTCACGGAAGTTGTGGCCTGGCAGGGCCAGTCTGACCCAAAGCTGTAGAGGGGAAGTTATGGCCTGACAAAACCGGCTTGCCCCAAAGCTGCACCTTTGAAGCATGATCTTGGAAAGGCCAGCCGGCCTCTAAGAAGGAGCAAGGCATGAGTTAGGTAGTCTTATCTGTCTTATTCTTCCAGATAACATTATTTAATGTTGGCTTTGACTTCTCTTCCAAGTACATTGTACACCGCATAGAAACCCACAGCTTCCTCATGTACCCATCCCCTTCCTTCATGCTGGTACATTGTTTATTTAGCTTACCTATAAAGTAGTAAATATTTGGGCAGCAGCTGCTGCTAGTCCCCAACAGGGTCCGCACACTGGATCTTGCCTTTTCTGTATGTAGTCTTTTTTTTCCTTTTCATTCTTGCATTACCCCAGCAGAGCAAGGCATGCGAATCGTGGCAATGTTAAAAGAGACATCTTCCTCCCATCCCTAGGTGCTTTGTTTGAACAGGGATGGAGATGTTCACCGGGGCTTCCAGACACTTCTCACTGAAGTTAACAAAAGTGGCACTCAGTATGTGCTGAGAAGCGCCTGCAGACTCTTTGGAGAAGAAACATGTGATTTCCTTTCGGTAGGTATTGTTGCATATTGACAAAAACAGACGAAGGTAAGATAGAAATTTAAAAATACAGAGAAGCAGAGAATGTATTCTAATTCTGTTACCATAAATATATATTCAGAATTACATTTGTGCAATTGTGACTTTGAACTTTATGATTGTTTCTGAATTATGACCTGCCAAAAATGCTTCTAATACATCCCTGAAATTGTCATTCTTTTCACTCTCCTTCAAGCAGATGCCTTAGTCCTCTTGGTTTGTCATCCCTGAGTGACCACATCATCCAACGTGTACAAAGTTCCTCCCCATTTCACTTCTGTTTTTGAGGCTGATTCTTGCTGAGATAATCTCTCAAGGTCTCTGAAATTTGCACATCATCTGAATTAACCACTTTGCTTAGGTTCAGACTGACTGAGTCTTTTACATAATTACAAATGGCTCCTAATGGGTCTTTTGAAGTCCTCACCAACCCATTTGTCACAAAGATCTATACCACTGACAAAAATGGCCTTTCTAGAATGAAAATGCATTCATACTTGAGTGTGTAATCCCGAAGTTACTTACTATACTGAAAACCTGCCATTATGCACTGAAGCTTAAAACAATTATGCCTCATTAATATGCAGTGTCATTATCATGAAATTAATGGGGTGAAGGAAGCAAGTTTGGACATTTTATTATCTGGAAATTCCAAAGAGTATCATGTAAAGCTCAGTTACATCCTGCTGTCCTCTGGAAGCTCTCTCTTTGTATTTACCTATCACTGGAGATGATTCTGAATCCCAGGATCCTTGAATTACTAGAGAATCTGTATTCACTTTTAAGTGTCAGTCTGATTTTCAAATATGGTGAAACAGTGAATTAACTTATACCTATGTTATAGGTATAAACACCTCTTTAGTAACAGGCCCTATGCAAGGTAGGAAACTAATTGCTAGGCATGTTTTCTCTGAAAATATTTTTTGGGAGTGTTGTTATTTGGATTCTACTGTGTTTAGTACTGTTCTCTCTTATTTTGACTTCAGTTTATATTCTAGCTTCTCTGATGCACTCAAGCATACAGATATACTCACATGCACAAACACACTCATGCGTCTACATATGGATGTGCACACGCATGTTCACATACATGTGATCACATATGCATGCACTGAGAACCATTCAGACTTAGCATCCTGTTCTCCCAGAGTCCTTCCTTGATCTTTCCTTATTCTCCCAACATTGAGTTCAAGACCTAAAAATGCTGTTTCCTGATTTGTCAGATTGTAGATCTTTGTGTTCTTGAGAATCTAATTCTACTACAGAGACTATCAGTCAACAAATGTCTTTTAGACATGGTGGTTGGTGCTGGTGCTACAAAAATGAATAAAGGAAAGTTAGACTGTCTGGAATGGGGTGGTGGGGCAGAAAATCAAATAGAATCAATATGGTATTTGGTAGAGATGCTGTTTTGTGCATAGATCATAACAGCCATAATGTCTTGTATGTGTCTATGTGTATGGGATACCACTCTTATTAGACCATGGCCTGCCTTGCCAGAGATCATGTCTTCATCTGGTATCCAATGGTGTGTACAGCCCTGGGCACAGAGTAGGCTGTTTTCACATTTAAAATAATTGCAGCATGAGCTCTGCAAGCTCTTATTATAGAAACATGGTAAGAGGGAGAAAAATATTTTCATATTTGTGGGAAACCAGTGTCTGTGCTTGTAGACCTTCAAGGAATGCTGCCTGAAGTTCTATCAGGCGGGACTGGAGGAGTTGTCCTTTGCCAAGGACGCGGAAGAATGCAGGAAACACATCAATGAGTGGGTGAAGGAAAAGACAGAAGGTAAGGGGTCGATTGGAATTAGGGTAAATGGAGAATCTGGGGGGACTGGGACAGACTTCTATGATGCTGCCCTTATAATCCAGTTTCCAGAGACGACTTGATGTGCTTGCTGGGTTTTCAAGTCAGCAAAACATTTCTGTTTTCTTGATATAAGTAATATACTGTGATAATTCTTTTGTAAATGAACCTGATGTCAAGATTTCTGGCCTTTCCCCTCTAGATTGTACTGAAACATCTCCAGAAAATGCTTTCTCTTGGAACTCTGTCAGAGGGATGCTACCTCCCATGCTCTGAAGCAGAAAAATTTTCTACAACTCTGACATGAGTCAGAGTTGGCCTATTCCTTCTCATTTGAAATCTGAACAGCTTGCTAGAAGACTAGCAGCCCTTGTTTTCTTGAACTTGACTGTGAGCACATTGTTTTTAGAGCAGTCTGTTCTAGATTGTTCTAGATATTGGATACATGGGTAAAACGGAGACTGCAATGTTTCTTGTCTAGATCATTCCACCCTCATAAACATATTTTTTTCTTATCTTGACTGGAGTGTAGAGATAAGAAGTCATGGTTCCAAGTTGTGTAAATACTGAAGGAGAAATATAGATGTTTGTTAGATGTGCATGGAATTAAGTTGCTTACTTCTTAAAGTGACCTCCTCACATTTATTATTTCAGTCTTTATGGTGCATCCATTCTGCGCCACTCAACAGTAAAGTAAAGAAAATAATTACCAAGGGATAGAAATAATGGACTATGTGATTAAAGACTGGAAAGACTTTTCTAAAAACAAAATTGAGATGCCCAGAACAGGTAACCAAGTCTTTCTCAACAAGAAAAAAAAAATGTTGCTTAAGAACAATTGACATACTATTGGTGCAAGACAGGAAACAAGCCTGGGTTTTCTGTCAAGGGGAATACAAAAGGATGATTATCACTACAAAGCACTAGAGACTTCATTCTCCACAGGCAAGATTTCAGAGGTGCTGTGTCCTGGGACAGTCGATCCATTGACCAAAATGGTTCTTGTGAACGCTATGTATTTCAAAGGAAAGTGGAACGAGCAATTTGACAGGAAGTACACAAGGGGAATGACCTTCAAAACTAACCAGGTAGGGAATTTTTAAATACGCTGTTACTTTCTTAAGATAATAAACTGGAAAGGATGAATGGAAAAATGAAATATTTTATGCTATGTTAGTTCTTTGGAATGGATCTCATGCCCATGTATATCTCTAATTAGAGGCTGGAAGAAAAACTTGGCAATAATATTTGTCTTGTTACATTTTTCCTATCCTTTATTAGAGCTACCTTTACCCTCTACCAGATGATTTGTGTTGCTGGGAAATTCCTTCCAAGTCTCGGCACTCTGTCTGTGTTGTGCCATAATTCCTTACTTTGCTAACTTTTTGCACTGTCAGTGGGAACTATGTCTGTTTCTTGCCTGAGAATTCACAGCTATAGAATTCTGAATAGAAGAAAAAGTGTTAGCAGATGTTGAAACTCACTTTCAAAACCAAATTTCTGCATTCTCTTTTAAATGAGATGGAATCTGATATTCGTCAATATAAAAATAGAAGATTACACAAAGATATGAAAGTTAAAATAAATCTGATACAGGTCTCCAAACTGTCTGATCCTATATATCAAGTCATGGTCCCCCTTTCCCAAGCAAACCAAAGTAATAAAGCCAACTGTATAACTGGGAAGGTTTTCAGAATGCAAGTGGTGGTTCTCTTTGGTCTATACATCTTCTAAACCAAATCCCTCAGCCCAAGAGATGAATACTAGTTAATGCTCTTCTTAACTTTCAGAAATAATTTTTAATTATAGGGCCCTTGGAGGTGCTTTGGAGGCGCTTCTCCATGCATTTTCCCAGGAGCAAATGCATTCTCTTCAAAAATAATGTCATGTTGTATATTCTGGTATATTAATCAAATTATTCTTTCTTACCTAATATCTCATCTGAAGGACAACAGGGTGTTTGTCTACTCAACATTCTAATGTGCCAATGATGATTTTATATCTAGCAGCATAAATGGAAAGAACTTACATATGTTCTGAGTTCTAGGAGTTAGACAAAAGTTGTTTTATTAGAATAAATTGGGCTCATTGCTTTATAAATCTAAGGTTAATTTTATTTTTTACTAGGAGAAGAAAACAGTGCAGATGATGTTCAGGCATGCTAAATATAAGATGGGTTATGTAGACGAGATGCACATGCAAGTCCTTGAGCTGCCCTATGCGGAGAAAGAACTCAGCATGGTTGTTCTGCTTCCTGATGAAAACACTGATCTTGCCGAGGTGAGTCCTGGATGATGCGACTGGAAGTCAGCTGAGCTTGTTCCTCCCAGTATATCTACCAGTGAGCATTTGCACATTTTTCAGCAGAGGTTATTTCAAGTAATGCTGAAGATAATAACAAATGTGTGACTTTAAGTGCATTTTTTTTGCATGTGCATATATGTGTATCTGTGTGAATTTTGCAAGAAGGTGGGTATACATTTGTGTAGGGGCTTGTATACAAGAGGACACTTGAGTGTGCCTATGAGGGACCAAAGGTGACATTGTAGCGATCCAAGGTGACATCATAAATCATCCCTGATTATTCTTCCACTGTAATGCTTTGTTCTGGGTTTGCCAAGGCTCTGCTTTCCAGGGATAGAATTACAGTTTACCAGTATATCTGCCTAGAATGTGTGTGTGTTGGGGCGGGGGAGTGGTATTTAAGAGTCCAAACTCAGGTGCTTTTGCTCATGAGGCAAAGGTTTTAACCATTTTTAAGCCATTTCTATAGCCTGTTAGTGAACTTTTAAGATATGCACTTCTTTGAAACATGTATCTAGCAGTAGACAAGTTTTCATGAAGCTAAGAAGCAAGAGTTCAAAAAAATGACATTTTTTTATTATTTGGAAGGGTAAGGCTAGTTGATGGTCCAATAATTCTTGAACATATTTCCTAGAAGAAGGGTAGAGTTTGATATGAGCACATTTCTCAAAATTAAATGTACATGTGACCTTCCTGAGGATCTTGTTGGAAGATGGCCTGGGATCTGCATTTCTAATAAGATTCTGTAAGAAACAGATGCTGTTAACACTTGGGCCATACTTTGAGTATCAGAGGTCTGTATACAGGTGGAGGATTTGCTTTGACAGGAGAGAAAAAAGAAGCAAAGTCCAGAAAGGAGAAATTTCTAAAGTGGAAGGTGTAAGCTCAACAATGTGTTGGTAAACTGGCTCTCAGTTCTAATTTTTAGTTTCCCCATTGCTACAATGTGAATGCTATCACCATGGCTCACTGTAGCCTATTGAATACTAAGAACTGACAGACACTAGCTGCAGCACACCAGGACATGGGATAGAAGGCTGGGCTGCTTCACTCCTTGGTTTCTCTATGGAATCAGAAGGCTATTGATATAGGTCAAGATGAGATCTGTCGTGTCCACCAAGAAGAAATTTGGAAAAATCTAGCAATAGAAGCAAAAATCGAAACAACTGTTCCATGTGAACATTCATCACTTGGTAAAGGGATGGGGCATGTAAGTGAAAGTCCTTCCCACCTTTATTCCTTTCTTGTTGATGATATAGAATGCGAGATGTGTCCTTGGGGGTGGGGGATTGAGCTACTGCCAAGACAAGCAGGGGTCAAGCGAGAATTCCAGAAGCAGCTGTCCTGTTGCATTACTCATTCTGGCCTCCCTTTTGAGAAGTTACAATCCCTCTTCCTGTACATGATTGTGATTTCCATCTCTTTCACCTGAGTTACCCCTTGTTTCAACCATGACCCATTCCGTGATAGATTCAGAACTTCCTAAACTGTTTGTCTCATTTGCCTAATAATCTCTTTAACTCATAATATCATGTGAATATTCCTATTACTGACTGCGTGTGTTTCTCCAAACTATTAAAAATTTTAATATTCGGAATGAGTTTGGTGCAATTAAGTTTTATTACAACTTTCTATACTAGTTTTTTTTTTCAACTTAAGATAGGAAAAAGATAAGAAATCGGGAGGCAGGATCTTGGTGTGTTTACAACAGAAACAAATCTGGGGATTGTCTTGAGTGAGAATTCATCATCTAGTCCCATGTCATGGAAAGTGGATGTTGCAGTTCACCTGCATGCTTGCTGATAAATGACCATCAAACGGCTTAAGGGAACAAGGGGTTTATTTTCTTACAATAGTCTAGTTACAATTCTCAGTCCAGCTTGATGGGAGAACTCATACCAACACCAGGGTCAAAGGAACTGGCCACACCATCACCACATAATGGCCAAGAGAAGGACAATCCTTACTTGTCAAACCAGCATGTACAGGCCATGTAAGGATGCCAACTTCCTCAATCAGCTCTCTGTATTTTATTCATCCATTCAGGGCCTAGTCCCACCCACCGTAGGCTAGGCCTTCACATCAGCTAGACAATTTCTTGCAGGTTTGCTCTGGGCTTAACTCAACCATTAATTTTCTACATATGTGCCCAGAGCTCAAACCCTCTACTGTTAAGTTGACACCTGTGTCCAACTATGACAATGGATAATAGGTGGGTGGCAGACAACAGACTACTATTTTTCAGATTTTTAGATTTTTTTTATTTATTCAATTGTGCATGTGTGCATGTGTGTGTATGTATGTGTGTGTGTGTGTGTGTGTGTGTGTAGAACCACGGGCGAATTTGGGAACCACCATGGACCGCCTCCACCTCCTCCTTGTTCACTCTGCCCCAGGATTCACAGGCTCCACCCTACCAGGACCAGAAATGCAGGCTGCCCCCGCTTCTACCCGGCATCTATACGTGGGGTCTAGGATCCGAACTCAGGACCTTCCACCTGCAAGGCAGAGGCTTAACCCCTGAGCCATCTCTCCAGCTCCTAAATTTTAAGATTTGACCCTTTGCCGTTCCAGGTGGAAAAGGTGCTTACCTATGAGAAGTTCAGAGCTTGGACAAATCCAGAAAACATGACGGAAAATAAAGTTCAAGTTTTTATTCCCAGATTAAAGCTGGAGGAGACTTATGACTTGGAGTCTGTTCTTCAGAGTTTAGGAATGACCGATGCCTTCGAGGAAACCAAGGCTGACTTCTCTGGAATGATGAGTCAGAAAAATGTGCCTGTGTCCAAGGTTGCACACAAGTGCTTTGTGGAGATCAATGAGGAAGGCACAGAAGCAGCTGCGGCCACTGCAGTGGTCAGGAATGCCCGGTGCTGCAGAATCGAGCCGAGGTTTTGTGCTGACCACCCGTTCCTCTTCTTTGTCTGGCACCACAAAACCAGCAGCATCTTGTTTTGTGGTCGGTTTTCTTCTCCATAAAGGTGTGATTATGGCGTTAGAAATGTAGCTCACTTGGGCCATGCCTAGGTAGCATGTACTTAACATGTACAAGGCTTTAGGGTTGCTGATCCTCAGGACCCCATAAGAATGGGCACAGAGGTGGCATACCTGCAGTCTTAACACTTGTATGGTAAAGGCAGGAGGATCCGAAGTTTAAGGTCTTCCTCTTTTACACAGTGATTGGAGGCTGTCCTGAGATAGCAAATTACCCTGCTTCAGAAACAAACGAAACAAATAGAAACAAAACTAAACAGAGGAGTGCTCTTCATGATGCTCTGTACCCCGTCCTTTGTCAGCTACTGATCTTGCGCTAGTCAAAATTTAATTTGGTCAAATTGGCAAGGTGGCTTCAATTCCAAAGTCAAGAGTGTGCACTTGGGTAGTTTGTGAATATCTTTGTTGAAGGTTTCACTGTGGTGGTGGAGTTTGGGATTAAGGAGACCCTGGGTTCTGATATGTGGGGTGTCAGCTATTGTCGCCACTTTTGCTCATTCCATCCTGCTATGATCTTCAGTCTGTGCCTGTCACCACACCCAGGATCATGGGGGATGCCTGTGCAGGTCCCTCTGTTCACTGTTCCCCCCAGTACTAAGCTCTACAGATCAATCATGGTAACCACCCTTTGTCTCATAAGTACTGCGATAGTGCCTCTCGCTACATCAGGGTTACTCAGTAGTCCTCTATGACCATGATTCAGACAGCCATTTCCAAAAACCTCAGGGGCTCAACAGTAAGTTTTAAGATTGGGCTGAAAGGTAAGGCTCCAAAATACGTGTTATCTCTGTCTTCTTATCTCGAACACACACACACACACACACACACACACACACACACACACACACACAAAACAGCTCCAAGGATACTTCACACTGAAAGATTCTTATAAACCATACCTCTAATCAACAAATACTCAGACCTGGATCAAACACTCTTAGTTTTAGAAAGAACTGCACCATGTTTTATTTTCTAACTCAAAATGGTTGAAATTATGGCAAAGTATATAAGGAAAATATGAGCCAACTGCAGAATCACCATTAATGTGGCTATACATTATCCTCTATTCTATGTATATAAATATAAATGTAAAAGTATTTTAGCACATCATTTCTGTAGTTTGTTTCTACTCTTACTTACTATAAAAGTCTTGCTCAAGAAAATCATCTTTCCATGTGAACTATTTGCTGTGCATAGTATTCACAGTATCACTGCATTTGTATTATTTAAGCTACTTACACAATTTGTGTAATAAAAAGTAGTCTTACTGCAGTTTCCATAAAATTTGGGTTCTTATGAGACTTCTAACTGGTCTCTATAAAGTTGTACTGATTTATACTGCCATTTATGTCTCCATTTACACTACCAACCACTATTGGCAGCCTTATTATTGTTAATGAGTTAAACTAAACAATGATGACTCTTGACTCTGTCTTTTGATTTAATGTCAGCAGGTTCATGAAACATTCACAATATAATTCTCTCTTACTTTTCATCAAGCAATAAGGTAAACTCAGGAGCCATGTTTACCAAGGGAGATTTGCCATAACCTGATCCATATAATAAGAGAGTGTACATCTGTGAATTTTGGCATGACCTCTAATTTAAAAATAATGTCTCTTATGAGTTATAATCAGTAGAGATAAACTTTGCATATTTAATGTGTGCAATTTGATAAATTCTGGTACACCCATAATACCATATGCACAGTTAAGATAAAGAACATATTTTTCATACCATCAAATTTCCTCCTGAACCTTTTTAACTTCTCTCTTCCTTCCCTCTGTGTCCCATTTCAGTCCCTAACAATCATTCAACAAGCAAACACCAATGTGCTTGTAATGATAGATTATTTGTCATTTTCTAAGTTTGTGTATGTAAAATTATACTCATTTTCTCTTTTTAAAATATTGCTTCTTTTGGAAACTTTAATTGTCTTTTGATTCCTTTTTAGTGCATGTATAGTTTAATTAGTTGATACGTAATATGTTACTGCTAGATATACCACAACGTATATATCCATTCATGATCTGATGGACACTCACTGTTTTGTCAAGTTTTGAATACTGCAAATAAAGCTGTTACAACATTGATGTTTGTATATTTGTTTACTTTTCTTTTGAGGATCTACACAGCTATGGAATTTCTATGCTGTAAGGAAGATATAATCCTTAGCTTAATTTTTACATTTTTACTGAGAATTTTTCATATAGAAGCAAAACACAATTATGTCTTTGTGCCCTCCTCTTCCTCTCCTACCACTCTCCTCTTATTCTCTCCTCTATTTACCAATGTAGCCATGTTCCTCCCCCAATCCTGCCACTCTGCATGTATGCATCTGTATGTTTGTGCTAGTAAGGAACCAGGTCTCTGTGGGAGTATAAGTGGCCCTTCAGTGGGTAAACTCACAAGTGGTGAGTCTCCCCCTCTTTTGTTCAGCCCTGCCCCCCCACCCTGCTCAAAAAGAGATGGTGATATGCCAGCCATTGTGTAGATCTGGTGGTAATAGATTGTAATGAGTCCTGGATGGATGCAACTGTCTTGTAACGAGTGTCTTGGCCAGTAGTCCACCTCCCCACTTTTAGGTTTGTACTAACTTAATACATTAATTAATACTTAATTTCAAATATCTCATGTATTTTAGAAGTGTTACTAGCACTTCTAAAGATTATTCAATTTTAAGGCCTATGATTTGTTTTTAAATTCATGCTTTTGTACTGAAGTACCATCCTTTTTACTCTAGAGATAGTTGATATCTCTTTGTTAAAAATCAGTTGCTCATATGTATAAGGCTCTGATTTTGGACTTTATTGGATTCTCTTGATCTACCTATCTATCTTGAATCCAATAATACCATGCAGTCTTGATTATTACAGCTTAATAATACATTCTGAACATAGGTAAGTCAACACTATTGCTTAAATTTTTAAAATTACTTTGTTATTTTCAATCCATTGCATTTCATTATGTATTTCAGGGTTAATTTGTACTTTTATCAAAAAACTTTTTGGGATACTCATTAGGATTGCACGATTATAAAACAGACAATAACATTATTCTTCCAATTTATGTTAAAAGTACAGTTTTTCAATTTTAAGGATTTTTATTATTTTCAAAACTTCATTGCTTCAAAAGATATAAAATAGGATTAATATGATTATTATAAACTAATATAATTATAAAAATAATATAATTAATATAATAAAATAGGATTAATAAAAAATGTAACATTACACATTATAACATACAAAAACAGAAATAACTTATCTGTATATCCTTTTACAGTTTTCAATATATTGCTTGTGAAACAACTTTTGCTACATTAATTCCTGCATATTTGTTTTATGCTACTATACTGTTTGTAACAGTTATGCTTTAGTATTGCTGTGAGAGACACCCAAAGTCAAAAAACTTATGAGAGTAAGGGAGATTTATTCACCTTAGGATTCCAGATACATGGCAGAGATGGCATGACTGGCTGGCTGAATTTGACAAGAGGCAGGCTAAGTCACAGCAGACCTCCATATGGCTGGAGAATTCCTGGAACATCTCTCTTATATTCTGTGGCCCTTTTTATATGGTCCATTACTGGGAAGTTCATATGAGATCTATGGAGATTCCTATCTAGGTTCCTATCTAGGACTGGTATAATCCCTTCAGGTAGTCTCAGTTGATTTTCCCAGGTATGGTTTCAGTTGATCTTAGATCATACTAGGTGTATCCATTGACACCCAGGATTAACTATCACATTGTTAGATTTTATTTTCAGCTTCTGATTCTTTGCTGCTTGTGTGAAAAAATATAATCTTGTTTCCTGTGGACTTGCAGCTAAAGCTAGTCATTTCTAGTAAGTCATTTCTCTGAGCAGAAGCAAATCATAGAATATCATGGTGGTGAGGGCATGGCTGCTGGAGATTGAGACAGACAGTCATACTTCATCTTCAGTGAAAAAGTAGAGAAAAAACAGAAACAAGGACTGGGCTAAGAGAGCTCAATACCTGCCCCAGCCTGGTCCATCTGCTGGCCAGAAGGGATCAAACATAGGAACGTATCAGGGAATATTCCAAGTTCAACTCAAAATGAGTAGGTTTCTTTGGAAGCCTTTATACCTGCTAATAATGAAAACTCCTCTTCTTTTCTTAATTAAACACTTATTTTTCTTCTTTATTGGATTGATTGTTTTATCAAAGAAGCAAAACAGATATCCTCATTTTGTTCTTCATTTTAGGCAAACATAATTTTGCATCATTACATGTGAAGATAGGTGCACACTTTTCATAGATGACCTTTACTAGGCTGAAGACATCTCCACTATTTTTTTTTCAAAAATAGTCAAATATAGTCTCATATATACCAACAGAAACAAGATATCTGTGTTTGCTACTTGTTTTTAACTTTTTTTAAAATTTCCATTCCTACAAACTTAACAGGTACACTGATCCCCCCCTTCCTCCAACCCTCTATCCCCCTGTGCCTCCTTCCCTTCCCCTTCCCTCCCCATCCCCCAGTGCCTCCCCCTCCCATCCCTGGAACATCCTTTAATGTGCATGCTAAACTCTCCTCTGGGTCCTCCTCTTTGATGAGGTGCAAGGACCCAGTGGCATTTCCCTGAACCCTTTCCTGTGTTCCCCTTAAGCATAGGAATACTACTGTGGCTGTCAATCCCTTGCCTCCCAGGATCCTAGTGCCTTTAGCAAATGCTAGACTTTGTGAGGTCAGTAGTGTGTTGGACATTGCGCAGGGCATGTAAAGTCCAAATATGATTGTTTCAGCCCTAACTTGTGTGGAGTATCTTGCATATCATTGCTCCTCCCATCCTTGTACTCTTACAATCTTACCGCCCCCTCTTCCACAAATTTCCCTGAGCTTCAGGATAGGGAGAGATTAGGCTTTCCTAGTTCCAGGTGATTGATATAGAGTCTCTGGACATCTCCACTATTTTAAAAGCTCCACTATTTTAAAATCAGATGTTCAATTTTGTCAAGTACCTTTTATGCATCATTAAAATGATCAAATGGTTTTATTTGTAGATTGTTAGTATTGCAACTAATTTTTTAATGCTAAAGACTGCATTGCTGGACTAAACCTCACCTGGTCATGATATAGTTATTTTATGTAGTACTGGATTCAATTTGTTAAACTATTGTTATAATTTTTATCTACATTAAGTAGGGGGGGTTGGCTTTGGTCTATGCTTTCTTTTTCTATTTTTCTATTTTCTCTATTATCTTTTTATTTGGCTTTGGTTTCAGAGTAATTTTGTGCTCACAGACTATTCTGAGAAGCATGTTTACATTTTCAGTTTTATTGAGCAGATTTTGTGTGATTGGCACTTTACTGATCTTGTCTGAAGTGTTTCTTCTGGGGGTCAGCTCTTCTGAGTGTCGTTCTTAATCTTTTTGTTGAAAATTGATGAAATTCTTCAAAGAGCCTTGTAGATTTTGATTGCCCATTTGTATCTGGAATTGAGAACGTTGATTACTGATGCAGATAAGTGGCTTCTGCCTTCTCTATTGCTGTAGAAGTTGGTCCACTTTCTCAATGAATGTCTCTCCGAAAGTTAGGCTATTTGAAATACCTGTTTGTATATATGTGTGGCTAAATGAGTTGAACTGCAAATTTGTGGTGGTGAAGGATTCTAACTGAGGAGGAAAAAAAAGATAAGTAGCAGTGTAGGAACAGAGTTGTGAAGAGCATGTGGCGCAGAGAGCAGAAAGCTGAATGGGCCTAAGGGAAGGCAGCTTTGGGAGGTATTTACATTCATTATTATAGTGGTATCTTTTAAACAGTTAAAATTCCAGGAGGGAAACATTTAAATGTATACATTCTAAATATAATTTAGTCTACTATATAGTAAGTAAAATTTAAATAGTAAAAACAAATCAAAATAAAAAGCAAGAGAAGACCAAGTTATCTTAATAGTCTTGGCAAGAGGAGAAAAGGGCTGTTCATCTGAGCACATTGGAAGTGTATATGGAAAAAGGAATGTATAAAACTGAGTCTGGGATTGTGCATAAGGCACACGTGCCAGCAAGGACCGCACACAAGATTATCCAGTGGTTTGGGACAGGACAAGACACTGAAATAGGTTGTAAGGAGAAGAGAGATCAAGAGCTCATTTTGAGCTTGATAAGATTAAGAATTCTATAAGATAAACCTGTTTAACTTTCAGGAAGGTAGCTTCTCCCATGGGTGGGGGGCTTGGGGAAGAAACCCAGACAGATGAATGGTCATGGGAGTGGCTAGGAGACCTTGAGAGTGTGTGGAGTGAGAAATCTTTCTTATGCCAGTTATCTCATCTTTGCATTCCACACTCTACTCACCTCAGTGGCTGGCATATGTAACACAGTAGATATACTAGTTCTTCTATAGTATCATAGAATTCTTTAGGATACATTCTCAGAGAATATTTTTCTGAATGTATTTAATATCACTTTTTTCCTTTTAATCTGTAATTATTTGTCTCAACAATTTTCATACTATTAATTTTTAACTTATTTTTGAAAACAATGAGGTCTGAATACCTTCCCACACCAATTAGATTATCTCCTGCAGGTTTGCTTAAAACTCGCCTTAACTACTAATCCTTCACTAATGTACTCAGAGTTTAGCCTTCAGTTATTGAGTTGACATGTGTATCTAACTAGAACAGCATAGCTCCAAATTCTTTACTGCTTCTTAAAACACAGATGCTCAGGATTTCTCATCTATTGAAATGCTCAGGACCTCTCTCATTAGGTAGAATTTGAAAAGAAAGAAGTTTTTCCTTTTAGACTTCTCTGTGTTTTTCTCTTATCTATAATGTTCAGTTTTGAGGGCTTTGCATCTTAGGATGCACCAGATGCCCCCAATTCTCTCTCTCTCTTTTTCTTTTGGCTTATTATACTCCTGGAGTTTCAGACTTTGTTCCTGCCCTGCTGTCACATGTCAGACCCCAACTGTAGAGGGCAAATATCTCCACAGTTGTGGGAAATGTAGTGAGATTGATACCTGCAAGTCTATGGCTAAATGAACGCAGCATGATTTAAAAACAAATACAAAGAAAGGCAAATACTAGGCCTCAGTGTCTGGCGAACTTGAACTATAGCCCCGAGTGTGGTTATCTCAGCAACTAGACAGGGGTGGTAGGTTTGTGGAGAGAAACCTGAGTCTGGCTGGGTGGAGGTAGAGCAGGCAGCAGCTGTCTGAGAAGCTCAAAGTCACTAGCTAGTTACATGACCTTGAGACAGTTAGGAAAAGTATTTTGTGCCCAGTTGCTCCTTTGAAACATGAAAGGATTTGCCCAGATGATCCCTGAGTGGCTTGTGCCGCTTCAGTTCTGTAACAAATATTCAACACAAGTCTATTTGGGGGCTGGATGCTTTACTTTCTGCATTGATATTTTTCTCGCTGCCTTACATGCTTTTGTTATTTCAAAGATGAGTTTTGTTGAGAGAAATCTAAGTTGGCTCCAGTGTGCTGTTATAGCGGTACCTTTTTCATTTCATTTAAGGACTTTGATGATCGCTTCCAGTGAGAGCATTGTGGCATAAAACCATGTTTTCTGTTCTAACAGTTGTTTCATCTTCATCTTTTGTCAGCAGAAATTTCGCTATTTGTCATATCAACATTTTTCCAGAGCCATCTCTTTCCTCATTCGGGGCCTTTGAAGTTTCTCTCATCATATTGAAGGCGTTTGCAAATAGTTCTCTGGGGCAGCGTCTCAAGCCTCCTTCAGTGCTAAGCAAGGTCTCTAGATGATCCCTTCTGCCTCCTAATTAAAAAAGTGACAATCAGGTAGAAAAAGAACTGAGATTTGGAGAAAAAAAAATCTGCCGTGGGGTTCGGGAGCTCATGTTGCTTTATGTAGTGTTGTTAGAAAGCATATTTTTTGTTAGACTGGTCCTACTTGCTTGTTCCTGGAAAGGATCAAGGGATCAAAAGATCACTTTCCCAGCAGGCTGGAAACCCTGGACCTAGGAGTAACTTGGGGGCGAGGGGTTCATTTCTTCCTGAGAAGCAAGCTGGAGATTGCAGATGCCCTGTGAGAGGCTCCACTTAACCTGCTTCATTCACAAAGCCAGAAGGTACATAAGGAAAGCTCTGTCTCATTTGGCATCATTTTTTTTTTTTTTACTAAATCTTGAAAGAAACTGCAATGCCTTGTTTGCTCTCTCTCTCTCTCTCTTTCTCTCTTTCTCTCTCTTTCTCTCTCTCTCTCCATATGTGCTGTGGCATGCATACACACACCAATAATAACAACAACAACAACAATAATAATAATAATAATAATAAACAGATAATTTTTAAAAGGGATTGAGACCCATACATTAATGCTATGGTTTGGTTAGAGAAACATCTTTTTTTGACAGTGCTCAACAGTGAACATAGAGTTTCTCTCTCTCTCAATAAAAGGTTTAGATAGGTTTGTTCTGTAAAACACAAGAGCTCCGCTGATTTTGCTATCAAGGGAGGTAAAAGAGAGGTTGATTTCTTTACCTTTAAGTCGACAGAAGAGGAATGTCACTGGGGATGAAGGGAAGGGATAGATAAATTTTGTAGCTGCAAAAAGTGAGGTTACCAACAGGGAGTTTATTGGGAAGTCACTGGAATGAGCATTTAATCAGGGAGCGACTTTCATGAATAATTCAAAGGCTATCCTAATGTCATGGAAGCTAAGATTCAGTTTGTGTGGTTTCTTAGCACTGGCTCTTATGCATGACAGCAGTTTATTAAATGTTTTCAAACTGTGTTTAGTTGTACTAATCTTGTTCATCATGGGTTTGGACTATGGGTATCGGATAGGAGATATTAAATCTATATTAAAATGTTGAGAGCCAGAGATTTTGACTCTTCAGGTAGGTCACTTGCCATACAAGCCTATCAACCTGAGTTCAATTCCCAAAACCTAAGTAAAGTTGGAAGAAGAGTACCAACTCCATAAAGTCATCCACTGACTTCTAGATATGTGTCATGGTATGCATGCATGCATACACACACACACACACATAATAATAATTACAGATAATTTAAAAAAGTCGTTGAGACCTATCCATCCATGCTGTATCAGTGCTGCTCACAAGCTTGGTCAGAGCAGCATCTTTTGTTCTACAGTGCACAGCAGTGAATGCAGAGACTCAACTGGACAAAGTGCTGTGGATACGTGACTGCTGAGTATCCAGCTCCAAATAGGACATCTACATTAGCTTCCTACCATAAAGGCTCAGGAAACATCACAGAGCAGGGGATGAAAAGCAGGTACGAGCTGGAAGATGGAGAGGAGTGAGTGAAGCTCAGTGTTCTGGGCACATCACGGCTGTTGAACTCATGAATTCCCAGCAGCTATGCTTATCCGAATAAAACCTCCAGAAAATCAAGATGGTCAACATTTTAGAACAGATAGATGAGGGGTCTCATTAGGACCCACTGCTAGCTGAGGGGCTATTGGCAATGTATGGTTGCTCGGAGAAGGGGATTCATTTTTTTCTTAATGGGTGTGACCACTGGTAAGTTGCCCATGTTCCAGTCAATACTCAACACCCACACACTTGAGGGCAGCAGTAATGTGACCCACTAAGGCATGAAGAATAATCACAGAAAGAAGGAAGAGAGATAAATGATGTTCAGGAACAGGATTTATTGGGGGGAGGTGTCTGAAGGGAGTGTGGTGAGATGTGATCAAGATACACATGTATACATGTATACATGTATACATGTATAAAATTGTCAAATAAATAAAAGTACTAGTTAAAAAGTGCTTGAGAGCCTGATTTGGTGACATACATCTATAGTCTCAGCAATTTGGTGGTCGAGGCAGGAAGATGAATTTGAGCTCAGTGTGGGTCGCACAGCAAGTATGAGACCAGCCAGTACTGTATGATAAGACAGTATCGCTAAACAACAGGACAAAAGAAAACAAAGCACAGAATGAAGACAAAAATACTGAAATTTAAAATCCTTTCATTTTCGTGGCCTAGCCTACAGTTTGCTCCAAATCCTAAGATTTTCCTCATGTCCAGTACTAGCAGAGAGATTTGTATATTTCCTTTTGCATTTGGTAGGTCTTCATCTGCTCAAGCACCAAATGAAGAATTTCAGTATCATCTTTTCAACTCTCTCACACCTCTTCCAAAGCAATCATTTCACTTGATCCACCACTCCATGTGTTTCTATGTTCCTCCCAACTCCAGCTAATGGAAACTAGCCTTCCCCCTTCTGTAGGATTTCTTTAAACTATTATTTGCACTATAATTTGCTATAAATATGAATGTAGATATATTACTATCTACCCTTCAATGCTTTCATGACTGTGTCCTAACTTGGAGCAGCATGGCCTTTTATGATCCTTACTCTCACTATTTCCCATTTGTACAAAATGAGTGAGAGGGCTTGATTGACAGTCCGTGTTCATTCATATCCCTGTGCCTGTAGATGTTGGTCAAGTGTGTGGGTATCCTCTAGTCTCACGTCATCATGTTCTTGCACCAGAGTACCTTAGAGCTATGAGAATGTCTCCAGTGGATAAAGAAAAGACAAATTGAAGTCCAACTATCTGAGTCAAGGGATAACAGATTCATTGTATAAATCTGAATCCTTCTGTAACCCGACTATTCTTATATCTGGACTTTCTTCTTTAGGTCTATGACAACTCTTGGATCAGTTAAACCAAAAAAGACAAAAATCTTTTTGTAGTCTAAGAATTCCATGAACTACATTTTTCAACTGTACCAGTTCATATTAGCAATAGGACAGTCTGTGTTTCTTAGTCATTAATGGCATCAGATCAAAGAAGCCTCTGATCTGATAATTGGTATTGATTATGATATTGTATAACATTACTTAGGTTGACTATCTCCCTAGTTCAGATTTTTCTTGTAAAAGGAAAGCCTGAGGGCATTTTGTTTCTGAGGTTGAGATCTTAAAGTTTCTATAGTGATGCTCATCATTCTGGGGGCCAGTACAATGAGAGAAAGGTCTTTCACCTCTTGTCTCTCTGCTTCCTTCTTCAGAATCACTATTTCTTTCCCTTCTAAAGTGATCCTCTGTGGGGACTATAACTCCCCATCAGGCAGTTTCAGAGATAATAGCAGCAAATAGGACACCAGTTTTCAAATCTTTTTGAAATGCCTTTTGTCCCTACCCAATCCAGTTGTCACAGTTTGAAATGTGTCCTCCATAGTCCCATGTGTTTGGCAAGGTCATGGCACCTTGAGAAGTGGAGCCTTGCTGAAGGAAGGTAGTGGGCCTTCACAAGGGGTGGGTCTTGAGGTGGATTAGTCCCACCCTACCTCCAGGAGAAGTCTGGCTTTGCAAAACAGTCTTGCAGCTCTCAGCCTCCCAAGATATCTGCAGTGATGTAGCCTCCTCCAGCTTCGACCAGCCAGCCATGCTGCCTCCACCACAAGAGACTATCTCCCCTCTGGAATCATAAGCTGAATACATCTCCCTTTTTCCCTTAAGTTGCTTGACTTTGGATGTTCTCTTACAGCAATAGTTTAGAGTAACTGCTACACTAGTTGAAGGCATTAGGTTTCTTACTACAGAACCCTAAACATCATTGATCTGGTCTAGAGCCTTCTAATATTTCTGAGATATTTCTTCAGTCCTGAGAAAGATTCCTTATTTTATCCTTCTCAATCACTTAGTGATAAAACTCAGTCTGGAGAGTTCTAAGGAAAAAAAAACTATATATATCTATAGCTATGTCTCTATATCAATATTTATATCATTCACATCTATATCTTCTATGTCTGTTTATACCTTCAGTTTTACTGGAAACCTAGTCTCACTAGGAGCCAAGAAACAATTACAGCAGAAAAGACAGGGCTGGTAATTCACAACTGATTAAACTTATTTTTCTGGGGGGGCATGATGCATTCCCCTTCCAACCTGAGACAACACAACGCCGCTGACTCCATGGTTGCCCTATTGACATGTCTTAAAGGAGGAAAAGCAAAACAAGGCTTGATTTAATAGCATGATTCAAACACTATGCCCTCAGTAACTGAAAAGTTCACTATATTCGCTATATGAGTGTTCCCATTCAAAGAGCAATGGGGGATTCCAGATTTTTTCTTGAATAAGTGGCTTGTACTTGTGTTCATGGGGTTCCTTTGAGGTGCTGTCAGGTAACCTAGTAGAACGGGACAGCTGCTTTTTCTCTTTTTTTCCCAATGTATGTATGTATGTATGTATGTATGTATGTATGTATGGTGCATGTGTGTATAATACATGTGGGCAGATGGGTCATGTGGGCACATGTATGCATACAAATAAACCTGAGCATGTGTGCTTGTAAATCATCCTCATTTACTCTTTCACCTTATAGTTGCGAACCTGGGTCTGTAATTAAGCCCAGAGTCATTAGGTCTAGACTAACTAGCTAACTTTGGAGATTCCCAGGCTCTGCCTGTCAGGACTAGATTTGTAGGTGGGTTGCCACACCCACCTGGAATTTTCACAAGACATCTGGGGATCCAAACTCAGGTAAGGCAAGGGCTTTGATCACTAAGCTACCTCCCCTTCCTCTGACAGTAGTTTTTAGTCATGTCATAGACATGGGTACAGAACCAAATGGCAATAATCTTTTCATCTCCATATCACGCACTAGTCTCAGACAATTCCCCCTCTTGATATTCTCCTCAGTGTCCTTTAAGTAGTTTTGGATGCTACCAAAAGACCTCAGCCCCTGTACCTTCCTTCAGTGGAGTGAAAGAACACATGTAGAAGTTTTCTGGTTCCCTTTTCTACCCTTGAACTTATTGAATGCAAGTGGAAGACCAGGTTCATTCAACAAAGCCAGAATTTGGCCAATGAAATTGTCTTTCTATGTGAATCCTTGTGTAAGTTGAAAAATACTTTTTTAAAAAAAATTGATGTGTGTGTATCAGAGGGCACTGTGTGTCCCTGTGAAGGACCAAGGGCAACTTCAGAAATCATCCTGGATTGGTTCTACTTCCTTCTTGCTTTGTTCCAGGATTTCCTCCTGGTTTTTTTATATGGGACCTGGTATCTGAACTCAGAACCTTCTGCTTGAGAGACAGAATCTTTACCCCTGAGCCATCTCTCCAGTCCATGATTTGGAGAATACTTTAAAATGGGATAGTCACCTGTTTTAGAAGCTAAAGTCTAATCTAAAATTACTGTTTCCTGCGAGTGCAGGAATTAGGTCCAATTTTTTCCAGCTGTATCCTTTTTATTTTCTGCTGTGAAATTTCCTGTACATGTCACAATTGCATGTACTCCTGGGGCACAATGTGGCATTATGACATGAGATATACTGATTTAATCAGGGCAATTAGCATATTTATCACTTTAGTCATTTGTCTTGTCTTGTGTTAGAAACATTCAAAATTCTCTCACAAGCACATTGAAACATGCAATCAATTCTTGTCAATCAAAATCAATGTACCTCATTTTCAGCCAATGAGGGAAGAGTGTAGGAGGGACCATGTCTATAGATTCCCCAGGTTATCCTGCTTTGCTTGGTGAGAGGAGTGGTTATACACTCTTTACCTCTGAGTTTTATTTTTGAGTGGTATATTTGTGAGTGTTCCTTCTTGTGCCAGACACCACACTAATACTTTCTGTATATGAAATTATTAAAGTTTTGCAAAATCCCTGTACTTTTTATAAATCTTGCTATTGAAAGATTTTTAAATGTGAGTCTGAAGGCCCACAACTGATTAGGAGCAGATGGGATTTGCCTTCATTTGTTCCAATGTTGCCTCTGGGCAGCAAATGCTTCCAGAGCTTTTTTACAAGCATATCAACAACAACAACAAAAAACTTTTTACAAGCTTATCAGTAAAAACTGACCTGACAGCAATTATTTTCATAAGAATCATGGCTGTCTCTCTGGAATTTCCTGTTTGACACTAGTCAGTGCTTCAGAAAAAAAAAACTTTTATTACTGAGTACTATTTGTATCTGTAACTTAAGACCACTACTGATTCTAAGGTAGATTTGCAGACAGTGTTGACTACAACTTTCTCTCAGAAACAAATTGAAAAACATTGTCAACATGACACCACTTGATGGCGCTCTTAGTCCATATGTAGTTTTTTCCTTTGCCTATTTTCTAGGCAAGTGACAACTTCTCATTTTGTTAAAGAAATACTTTTTGAAATAACCTAGAATAGATCTACTAAAGTTCTACCAACATCCTCGCTTTTTTTTTTTTTTGTCTTTTTGTTCTTTATACACTTAACGGTAATCAACTTTGGGTTTATTTCAGAAGACAGTATTTTGCCTGACCAAACAAACTTCTGTAATTAAAAATAAAAAGCCTCATTTACTGCACTCTGAACAGAAACAAAAGGACCAGAAAGAAACCCTTAGGAAGATGTTGTCATGGGTAAATCAATGCAAAGTGAATCAGTATGCTTAGAAATAATTTCCTATTAAACATGTAGTTTTATTCTTCAGAAGATATCATAAGCCTTTAGCTTTACTAATGTGGATGTGAAAATAACAGATATTAAATATTTAGTGTAAAGATCATGTGTTGTTATTTAGATGGATTTAATCTAATCTTTATGTGTGATCATTTTAATTCTTTCTTTTCGGTGTTTATAATTTCCTACTCACTACACCTTAGTCACTCTTTTTTTTTAAATTTTTTTATTATTTATTCAATTGTGCGTGTGTTCGTGTGTGTGTGTGTGTGTGTGTGTAGAACCACGGACGAATTTAGGAACCACTACGGACGCCTCCACCTCCTCCTTGTTTACTCTGCCCCGGGATTCACAGGCTCCGCCCTACCAGGACCAGAAGCGCAGGCCGCCCCCGCTTCTGCCTGGCGTCTATACATGGGGTCTAGGATCCGAACTCAGGACCTTCCACCTGCAAGGCAGAGGCTTAATCCCTGAGCCACCTCTCCAGCCCCACCTTAGTCACTCTTGTAAAGCCCAGAACACTTGCTAAATAATCTCAGGAAACCACTGGGAACAAAAGAAAGTTAGGAGAATATCTGTGGGACCCATTTGCTCTCATAATGGCGTTTCAGAGTTTGTTAGCCACAGCTGTAGGCTTATCAGACTATTTTTCTAGGACCCTCCAAGCATAACACTGCTTCAAGGCAATAATGTAGAAGAGGAAATGAATGAATGCCCCTAGGCTGTGTGTGTGCGTGCATGCATGCGCGTGCGTGCGTGTGTGCGCGCGCGCGCACGCGCGCTGCTGCTGTTGTTATCACTGTTTGTTCCAAATCAGGGTGGGCCAGGGTATGTGAGTACTGACCACGTGACTTTTACATCTTTAACTTGGCTCAGATCTTTTATGGAAGGCCCAGACTTATGTGGGACATCACTCACTGGAAAGTTTCTATGTGTCTTCTCGTGCTTCAAGCTCAGCTTGTTTCAAAAATAAAGACATTTTCTGTCTCCTGCATTCTGTCTTGCTCCATCTGATTTGCTTCTGGTGATTCCAGTTCCATCAAGCAGCACAATTCCCACCTAGTCCTTTCCTCTAGGGTGGAGATCTGGCAGGCATCTAGGCCTTCCCTGTCTTTTGATGCCTACATTTATTCATTCCTGGTTTTCTGGATGTTTGTTCTGGAAGTACCACTATCTCCTTCCATCTGTCTTCCTCTGTTTGCATGCCTGGTCAATAACCTAGTCCAAGTGCTCAAGTCTTCATTATCTCTCTCTTGAAAAAGAATAATCTTTCATAACCCTTTGTTTTCTTATTTTTGAGATAGCCTATGTAGACCAGGTTAGACTCAAATTCAATGTTGTTCTTCCCCAGTTTCCAAAGTGCTGGAGTTTTAGGTATGTGCCACTTTGCCAGACTCCTTTGGTAGCACTGGTAATGTCCCCTTTCATGTCTTCCACACTGCTGCCAGAACCAATCCCCCAAATCTAATTGAGCCACAAGCCTGTTCAGAATTTTCCAGTGATTAACCATCAGCTACTGTAAAATACTGTCTTTCCTGCTCTGTAAGGAAAACCTGACAGCCTGTGTCCTGAGTCTAACACTGCATGACTCTGTTGAGATTTGTGCTACAGAAACAACTACTGGGAAAGCGCTCCTTACAGGTTGGTTGAATTAACAAAGGTAAGCGAGGAAGACTATGGGATCTGATGGCTAATGAACTTCTCTGCATTGACATCTGATTGACATCTCACTATTTGTAATTTCTTCTTGGAGTGCTAGTGTTTTCATTGTGTTCACACTTCTCTTCCTCATCAATATCTTTATTTATTATTGACAATTTCATACATGTACACATTAAAATGTGATCACATGAACCCTCTCTTACCCTGTCTCACACTTGCTGGCCCCCTTCTCCTTAACCCTCCTAGTTCTATGAGCTAATTTTTAATGTAGGTATTGTTCAGGGTTGCTTCTGCATAATTTGCACGATACAAATGAAAGTGATACCTGCTAAGAGCTTTGAGAATACTAAGCTTTACTAGGCAATAATCCATTTTCGCTTAGCCAACAAACTATCTGCACTATACTGAGATAGATTGTGTGTTAGGGTCTGGGGTGTCACCAGAGGGTACTTCTTGTACCCTTGACTTTCTTCACAGGGTGGCTTGAGGCTACTGCTTGGAGCTGCCTGTGTAACTCTGACTGACACAGACCAACGGGTAACCTTGGCTAAACTATTCTTCTTGTTCTTGTTCTTCTAAGTGAAGTTAACATAGCAATCAATGTTAACCTACCCCCCACAGGCATGTTAATGAGTAAATTTTTCCCTAAAGTGCAATGCCTAACTTTTCATTAGTCATAAGACTACCATAATAGTTAATTCTCCCTAGTTGTCCTTGTTATTTACTGCTCACTCAAGCAAAAGATGTTACTGAAGGGAGTGAGGGGAGATAGTTGCAAAATATGCTGATGTATCCACTAAGTTGCCAAGAAAATAATAAAATGAAAGTAATCAGGATTGCAGGAGACCTTCTGATTTCCATCCCATCTAATCATTAGAGATTCCATTGCAAACTAATTTTCTTATCTCTTTTTCTAAGTCAGCTTCTCTGCCAAGACTTAAGGACCCAATTTATCATCTCCCTTAACAGGTGCCTTAGCTGCCAGTGTGCCTTGGCTCTGAATCTGTTCAAATGATTCACAGCAAAATTGATCCTGACTCGTAATATTTATGTTCTGGGTTTTGGATACAAATGTCTCAGTGCAGAAGTAACAGACAATGAAACAGCTGTACTACATGTATGTAGCTCTTGCCCTTGAATGATATGATATTATCTTTAGAATCAAACAAATGTATCACAGAAGGCTCCTCTCCCTCTTTCTTTGGGTATGAGTAAAAAAAGACAGACCAAAGGGAACTTTTATAGGATATGTGGATAAAATAAGGCTTCTTAACTCTTTTCCATATGTAACCCTTTTCTAATTGAGAAATTTTTTTCCATCATGGATATATGATTCTACATAATTGAATATTTACTGATAATGAAAGATAAGAATTATTTTGTTAATTCTCAGCATACACAATTCTATTATTTATTAAAGGTGAAAGCAATATTGAATTAATATCTTAATGATATGGACAGTTTATTTATTTTTAAGTAAAGAATTAAATCTTGGCTGAATATTTGAATCTTCAGGGATAGAACATCTTCAATACTTTCCAGGGTTGACTGGCATTTTGATTGCACAATTATTGATGCTGAGAATGATGTTTCATATAAAACTGTAGTACAGAATGGCAGAATTATGTCGAGAGACATTTCAGAAATGGTTGGAAATTCTCTTAGTCCAGGCATAAATTGATCAAATAATTTTCTGTGAAATTCAAGTTAGCAAGTTAAGTGGTTTTTAATATCAATCATTCTAACACAGTACTTAATCTGAAGATATAAGCAAATTTGATACAAGTTGAGAACTGTCAGAAAATTTTAAAAGTATTTTCTATAATTAAAATGATATGCTTCTCTAAGAGCAGAAATGTTTGCATGTGTTATAACAGATACTGAACTTTAGAAATACATTCGAATTGAGTCTGAGCCAAGGTGCTTGAAAGAGAGTTTGTTGGCACTATATGGTAGCATAGCATCCATGGTGCTAGGTGTAAATGTGGAATGCTCTGAATCAGGTTGAGTGACATCATGAAATGCAATGTGGTGAGCATGACCAAGAACATAGAATTCCTTACATGTTTGATTTTGGATGGAGTTTTGGTCAATGCATGTTCAGAAACTTCACTGTCAAATTTTTCACAACCTCCACATTCAGTTTTGTGCTCCTATATGGGACTGCATCACAATTGAAGGAAGCTGGACTGTAGAAGATCAAAAATCAAACTACTGACACTATCCATGTACATCAGTTTAAATGCTTATATCATCACATCATAGAGGCTGGTCAGTTGGCAGGTCGATCATCAATAGGTTTCTATACATTCTAAAAGAAGAAAACATAGCAATTGGCTAGTTGGCAGGCCAACCACAGATTCCTTATATACTGAAGGAAAAACCAATTAATACTTTAAAAACTGGTAATGAGCATCATATAGAGCTTTATGTATGCTAGATAAGTCTTCTACCACTGAACTCTGTCCCCAGCCGGTTTTCACTTTTCTATTTTGAGATAGCATTCTATTATGTTGAACTTACTGTGTAACCCAGACTGACTTTGAACTTGTGATCCTCTTTGCCTCAATATATTAAGTAGCTGGAGTTACAGGTCCATATGACCATGTGCATTGATTTCCACATTCTTTACTTTCAAAAGTGTGGGTAGTGCTGGTTCATGGGCTAAAGCCTTTGACTCACAAGCAAAAAGACCTGAGTTTGGATCCCCAGATCCCAAGAAGAAATGATGGTTCCCTATACTTTTGGCTCTGGAAGGACAAAGCCTGGAAACCCTAGAGAAAAAGTAATGAAGACGTGGAAAATCCAGGCACACACATTCAAATGCTTTCTGATAACACACACACACACACACACACATAACACACCTACTAAAAAAATTAAAAATACAGGTAACTGAGCATGCTATGTGTTGAATCAAGTTTTGAACTGGTAGGAAATATGCCTTCTACCATAGAGGTCTGGAATTTGTCATCTCCCAAGAAGATGCATTTAATTTCTCAGATTTGTAACATCTGAATCACCTCTCTTCTTTCTTTCTTTGTTGCAAATTGACCAAAAGAAAGTTATCTTGATGGAGAACCAGTATTATTTGATCTTGTAGATGTTAGAGATAATAGAAGCAATGATTTTACAGATTATTTACCTGATACATGAAAGGAGTTGACTTTGATCTGTCTACTCACTAATAATAGGCGGTGCTCACCAAAGAAAGGCAAGAGTGTTGAGTACATATAAGATTTTTCAAGACTTGGTTTGTATAAACCTTTTTAGTATCATACCTCTAAGCATACAGAATGATACCATTCACTTTACTTAACCCTTACTATGTTTAACTTCAGAAATGGGCAATGAATGTTTCTTCCAGAACTTTCCAAATGTTTGTTCTGTATGGGTTGTATTCTACATGAAAATATGTGTGTGAATGTCTGTGTGATGTTTATTTGTGAATATATGTGTGCATTCTGTATGTAAATGTGTTTGTGTGTGTATGAATGTGCACATGTATAAATGCTCTAACCATAATTACAAAAATAATTACTGCATATAATGATTCATCAGGGTTTGTGAACAGGTAATTTTATTAAATTATTAAATTCAATAAATTTGAGTTTTACACTGACCTCAGTAAATGGTTCTAGAATCTATCTGTTTTACAGCCAAGAAACAGAAACAACTCAGTGTACAAAAGATCAGGTTTAGGCAAGCATCAGTATAGTTAGATTTTGTTTATTCACTTGACAAAACCATTTTCTTTTCTTAGCTGTTTGTAAGTGATCTGAAAGCTGCTACAGGTCTTGAACCTGAAGCAACTTCACAAAAACATCCTTTAGTAAAAAAGTACTGTTGTAGTCTGCTGGCATGGTTGCTGATAAATGGCCATTAGACGGCTTAAAGGAACAAGGGGTTTATTTTCTTACTGATAGTCCAGTTACGGTCTGTAGTCCAGCTTGATGGGAGAGCATGCACTAACGCCAGGGCCAAGGGAACTGGCCACACTATCTCTATGTAATGGCTGAGAGAGGGATGATCCTTACTTGCCAAACCAGCATATCTGGCCAAGTGTACAAAAGGATGCCAACTTCCTCAACCAACTTTCTGTATTTTATTCACCTATTCAGGGCCTAGTCTCACCCACCACGGGTTGAGTTGGCCCCATCAAATAGACAATCTCCTTCAAGTTCCCTCTGGGCTTAACTCAACTACTAATTCTCTACAAATGTGCCCAGAGCTCAAATCCTCAACCATCAAGTTGACACCTGTACATACCCATGACATATCATTTAATATTACATAAAGTGGAGCTATCGTTCTCTTTATGTCCCTATGTACTAATTTTCTGCCTGAGAAGATAGGTACTAGTCATTGTCTTTTTCCAATGATATGAAGGTAGTTCTCCTACTGTTACCACCCCACTTCTGCATGGCCAACCCAGTATATATAAAGACCAGACTGGGGGGTGGTGGCAAGTGAGCTAGCTCAGTGGGTAAGAAACTTGTTCACATACCTGGTGACATGAAACCTACATAGCGGAGTAAAGAATGGACTTCCGGAAGTTGTCCTCTGACCTTTACCTGTGTGCCATGGCAAGAATATAAACTCTCTCTCTCTCTCTCCCAACTCACTCCTTCCCCCTTTCAAAACTAATGGTTAAATAAATGAAAATAATACCTTAAAGACCATTCTGGCACCAGTAACTGCAGAGTTACAAGCTTCCCATCTATGTACCCTGGTCTTTGTTCTTGTGAATTATTCATTAGATTTGCCATTGACTAAGGAGCATTCCTCTTCCACCAATTACTTGCTTTTATCTACCCATTTATCTTCATTAATGATTTTGTTTCCTTTCAAATCCTTGTCTCTGATTTACCCACTTAAAGCTCTTTTTCCCCCTTGGCTTTGAGGTTTTAGATAGAGTCTTTTCTACCCATACCAATGCTAACCGCAAATTCCCAGTACGATGAAAGTTTAAATCCTAAAATTACTCTCACAGTTGAGACATAACCACTTGTTGCAAGCTTGATCTTGACAGCAGTCAGAGGGCTGGGACTAATGTAAATTATCCTTCTGCTTTACTATTGTGATCTGTCACTGGAAATCCACTCCATGTGAAGACAATTACCAGTTTTCCCTTAGCATAGCTACACTTCTAAACAAGTAGGTAAAAGTGGTCAGAATGTAAGTATAGAATGCTCACATTTTAATTTATATGTGTACTATACCCACAGTATCAAATTTATTTTTTCCATTTTGATTATGTCTAGTATGGGGGAATAGATCACATTTAGTGATTTGTCTTTTTTTAAATATATATTTTGATTATTATTTGTGTGTGTGTGTGTGTGTGTGTGTGTGTGTGTGTGTGTGTGTCAGAGGGCACTGTGTGTCCCTGTGGAGGACCCAGGGTGATTTCAGGAATCATCCTAGATTGCTTCTACTTCTTTCTTGCTTTGCTCTGGGATTTCCCAGGCTCCTTGTGAGACAAAGTCTTAACCCCTGAGCCATCTCTCCAGTCCTATACAAATTTTTTGTATGAATATGTAGGAGGAGTTATGTGCATGTAGTGTATTTTCTTTCTTTGGACTGTTATCAATTTTATATGTACTTTATTTTATATGTACTTATATTTTTACCTCTTACCTCCCAATCCCATCCCCCTTCCTTTTCCTCTTTACAACCCTTCATCTCCCCTTGCCAGACTCTCTCCTATTTCAAGTCTTTTCACATGTGGGGTCTACTGTGTTTCATCTAGTTTGTCTTTGATGACATATGCCTGACATGATTCATGCTCCAACAAGTGTCATAGATCAGTGGATATACTGTTGAGAAAATCATCGTCCTTTTCTTCCCTTGTATATGTATTTTTCATGTGTGTGTGGGCACACCTGTGCATGTTTTCATGTTTGTGCATGGATCTTAAAGTCTGAAAGTGATGTTCTTCTTCAATTGCTTTCTACTTTTATTATTAAGGCAAGATCTTTGAATTGAACCCAGAGCTTGTCAGTCAGCTAGGCTAGTCAGCCAGGTTGTCCTGGGGATTTCCTGTCTTTATCTCCCAAGGGATATGATTATAGGCAGCTGTCATGCTGCTTGGTCTTTAAATAGATTCTGGGGATCTGAACTCTGGTCATTATATTTGTGGCCCACTGAGCCACATCCAGCCCCTGTGCCTCATTTCTTAAAACATTTATTATAGCTCTGTTGTCGTTTTTTTTGTCATGCCCCTAGTGCCTATGTTATCATTTTAATAATAATTAATATGGTTAGTAGGAAAATTACCAGCTGATGATATCTGAGCTCATGCTACCTAATCCTTTTCTGAAGATGGGTATCATGCTGCCAGTATCCAGTCTAGTGTAAAAAAGTTTTGAATAATCATAGCAAGTTAATTAAGTTCCTTGACTAATTTCCTTAGTTGCCTATGGCATTTGTCATTTAGCCCCATTTCTTAATATATGGCCACATTTTCCAGCATTTTCTCACTTATTTTTTTGTAAACAGCAATTTTTATAAAATCTGCATTAGTTCCTAATTGTTCAAATTAATCTTCTTCATTATACCTGCTAAAGACCAATTTTAAAATGAGTTCATTTCCCCTGCTCTTTTAAAGTCCTTATTATTTCTAATCTCCTTTGTTTATTACAAAATTTAAATTATTCCAGTATATTTGCCTGTGGTTGTGGAAACAGCAAAGTGATCTTTTGTGTGTGTTTCACATAATCCATCCTCACTAAAATTAGTGTTTTGAGAATGAAAGCTTTTCTTTTTTCATTTTGACAATGCTCTGTAGTAACATTCCAGTTACAAGTTGTTAAGGATAGAACACAAGGGACTAAGTGTGAGGCTTACCTAACTTCTGTTATAAACAGAACTGACCAGTAGTGAGAGCGTACCAGAAGTGTGTCCTCACCCTGTTCAGAAAATCCCATCCTGAATCACAGTATTTCAATCTTTAAACAGTCGGTAGCTACTGTTCATCTTGACAGTGTTTTTTGGTCCTTTGCTTTTCTTTACTTCTCTTCCATAACTTTTGTCTCTATTTTCTACTTTTCTCTGTTGAGGATTTTGCTCTTTGACAATCTCTTTACAATAACCTTTCTCTCTCATACACACACAAATATAATACATTTTGGTCACTTTCATTTCTATCTTTTCTTTTAAAATTTAATTCCTTGTTCTTTTAGACTTTTATTTATGAATGTAATTCATGTCATTTTTACCCTTTTTTATCCAATCACATATCCCTTCATTTTCCCACTACAAACCTTCTTCTCTGCCACTCATCCTCCCATTTTCATCTCTTTTTCTCTCTATGTGTGGCCCATTGACCCTCTATCTTTTCAAATCTCCCCATGCTCCCCTTTTCCTACAAGCTTTCCTCCCTCATTCATGTCTTTGATTGTGTGGGTAAGGCCAGGTGCGTGCGTGTGTGTGTGTGTGTGTGTGTGTGTGTGTGTGTGTGATCCTGGGCATACAGTTGTCATTTGGAGCCTAGTAGGCTCCCCAATAAGTTTCACTTGTCTCTAATTTTTTCCTTTTTCTTTTTTGACACACCATAAAATTTACATTATCTTGGCTACCACATGCATACTACATGTATGCACTGTGTAATGCTAAAATCAAGGTGAACAGCTTTTTCAATTTCTTTGAACATTTATTATTTATTTGTAGGGAACACATTCAAGATCCATTCTTGTAGATTTTTTGTTTTTTTTAGAAATACAAAGTATCTTTGTTATCTGTGATCACTCCACTGTGATATACCATGATTTAATTCTCCTGTTAGCATTTCTTAATTTTGACATTTACATGAAACATTAAAAATAAAACCTTTTAGATTTAATGGCTACTTGGGAAAGTGCTTTCTTGTTCTCTTGTCATGTGACTGCAGAGCATTTTCAGTTTTCATATTTGAAGGTCTCCAGAACAGCTTTTGGAGCTCTACTGTGCTCCAATACGATCTTTGGGTGGTTCTGTATCAGCACTAAATAGGCCTGTAATCCCAGCATTTCAGGCAACCGTGGCAGGAGGATCCCAAATTCAGCCCATCCTGCACAAATCAATGAGACTGTGCCTCAAAATAAAAAGTAAAGAGAGGCGTGGGGATGGAGCTTAGTGGTACAGAATTAGTCTAGCACGTCCAGGGAGAACTTAGATTCAGTCTTAATCGCTGAGGGGGGTAAGGAAGTACAAACACATCAAACATGTAAACACAGAGCTCCTCATGATTAAACAGAGATTTTATCCCGGGTTCCCAGCTGGTTTTTAACTTCCCAAGGAGTTTGGGCTTCCTCTCCATCTTGCAAACCTTCTCATCTCCAGCTGCGGGCTATTGTCTTCCTTCTCTCCCCAGTTGCTAACTGCGACTCAAACGCAGATCTCCTCCTCCGCGCCCCCTTGTGCGGAGCGAGGCTGTCTGGGTGTTCCGCGTCCCTCCCAGCCTCCTTCCATCTCACGCCCACAGCTCCGCTGGCAGGCCAAGTCCACCAGCGCTTCCATCTGGCAAGCAGATTCTGCCTCCCTCACAGTTTCTCTCAGAATTGACAGTTTCCCTACAAACAAACCCCGAAGTCCCACACCACTTGCAAAACAAACAAACAAACCAACAAACAAAGCAGCTATTGCTTTCCTACCGAAGCTAGCTAGACAGGACTAAGGCTTACCTCTGGGTGCTGCAGGCTCCCTGTGGTCCCGGCAGGGGGCGCAGGAACCTGCTCTCGGGCCAACACAGCCACCAGCAGCCAGTCATTTCCTTCCCATCATTGCGCTGGACCTTCACGCAGCACAGGCTTCCTTATGAATCAGTCATGCCCCTTTCCCATTTTGCGTGATGTCACACTCATCCCTGACCACGCCATAGGGTGTCACAGCAACCAACACAGGGCTGGGCACAGGGTCCCTGACACCCCAGTGAGATGCTGAGATTGAAGGCCTGTTTATGTCCTTCTCTACCAGGTATATTTCTTGGGTCCTTCTCTCTCCTGGAGCAGCTGGAGTTGGGCAGCTCAGAGCACTGACTGATTCTCCTCACCAACTTCCAGGTGAAATGGTTCTGTTGCAGTTTGCTTGCATGGTTGCTGATAAATGACCATCAAACTGCTTAAGGGAATAAAGAGGTTACTTTCTTACAATTGCCTGGTTACAGTCAGTATGTAGTCCAGCTTCATGGGATAAGCATGCACCAACACCAGGGCTGAGGAAACTGGCCACATCATCTCTACATAATGACTATACCAGAGGGACGATCCTTACTTGCCAGACCAGCATGTCTGGCCAAGTGTATACAAAGATGCCGATTCTTCTCTTAACCAGTCTTCTGTTTTTTATTCCTTTGTCGGGTCTAATTAACCACCACCTGGGATTCATTTTCCCCTTATTCCGCTTTAGATCAATTCGCCTGCTATTGGTTCTGTCTCTTGGGTGTATTTTTTAATATACATAAACATTAAATTCTTCATTGTTGCCCAGATGCTCAACCTCTCAATTTTTGTTTGTAATGTTGCACACCTTTTGTGTATAATCTCTGAAGGTTGTTTGTCTTTCTTTTTCTACTTTTTTTTGTATCAGTCGTTGGTAGTCCCTTCTTG